>OW679194.1:106318129-106449343 GCA_940337035.1 Agriotes lineatus | reverse complement strand
CCCCCCCTCCCCCCCCCCTCCCCCCTCGCCCCCCCCCCCCCCCCCCCCCCCCCCCCCCCCCCCCCCCACCCCCCCCCCCCCCCCTCCACTCCCCCCCCCCCCCCCCCCCCCCGCCCCCCCCCTCGCCCCCGCCTCCCCCCCCCCCCCCCCCCCCCCCCCCCTCCCCCCCCCCCCCGTACCCCCCCCCCCCCCCTTCCGTCTTCCCCTCTCTCTGCAACTAATCCGAACCGACTCAGCTTGCCCATTACGCCAGCCCTTCCCCGCACTCATAGTTTAACCCCATTTTTGTAGCATTATCATCTACATCTAGAAAAAATAAGCTTTTAATAGTTTAAGAATAATTGACAAATATTCAAAACTAAGCCTGTAAAATGCGATGTACGCATAAAATTGATTAATTTTCGGTAATAAAAAATATTAGGAAAATATTTTTTTTCTGGGGTTTTGTAATCTCAATAAAATGGAGACCCTCAGATTTATATCCGCAAGGTAATTCCAGATAGTGTACATTTTCTTAAACTATATAACTATTCATATTTTATGATTTAATTTATGGCCTCTCCCAAATATGCGCTTCTTGTGTATTTGAAGGTTTGGCGATTTACGAATTTATGCAGCTCGCGGCCTAAAAAGGTCAACATAACGCACTTATTCTTTGCACCTTTTTGACTTGTAGAACATTTATCCTTTATCTGTTGGGTCCCCTTTTGTCAAGGATAAAGCCATGTACAAATGATTACGTTTATATATTTCTCAGTTCAAACACAAATTATAAAATTTTATTTTTTAAGGTGCTCACTCTGTATATATTTGTTTGAAATTTTCTCGGTTCCATACCCGGTAGATACATAATAGGTATGCAAAATATCGTTTTCCTCCAAGAAATAGCTTTTGAGTTATACCGCCAACAAACAGGCAGACAGACAGACAAACACAGAGACAGGCAGGCAGACAAACAGACAGACGGAATTGAGAAAACCTGTTGTTCGTCATCTAGGGACCTTGAAACATAAAGATCTGAAAAAATCTGGGAAGGTGATTTTTCGTGATTACAATACTTCCTTTGTCTTTCAGACGAGAGAAATAAAAATGTGTAAAATCATGCATAGATAGAATAAACAGGAACCAAATGATATTTAATTGATTCTATCCAAATGCTGAATTTATTATACAGTGTGTCTTTATAGCAACTTTTAGTGGAATTAATGATTACTTTATCAAATTTTTTATCCAACGTTTCGTCTTCGAGAAACCATCATCAACTTAAATTTTTTAAATACGGTGTTGGTTTTTTATGCCAAAATTGAGAAATCCGTTTAATTTTGAATTGAACAATGTACCACATATTATGGTTTAATTAAGTTTCGAGCTTTTATTGATCATCATCAGAAAATTTTTAGATACGGACCTGCATTTCTGATAATTTTGTAAAAATAAGTTCTTACAGTAATTTAGGCGTTTTTAGGTGCCGTTAAAATATTGAAATGCACATTAAAATAACGACTACGACAACTTTATCGTTTCCATAATGCTGCGTATTGTACGACTATACAGTGTGGTAAAAAAGTCTCGAACACCTGAAATATTTTGCAAAATCTGTTTTGTGGCAAAAAACGCTAGGAGGGGGTCGAAAGTATTGTAAATTTGCAATCTTTTGAAATACTTTAGAACTATGTACAGTGGCGTACGCCAGCAGGGTCAGAGGGGGACATTTTATTTTAAATGATAATTTCTATTTTTTGTTCGAGGAAGTGGAAGAGCACATCGTGTTGAGTATTATAGTATAACATTTTTATTAAGTTGCATAAAGAAATTTTCGAGAAAAATGCATATAAAGTTTTAATTGGGAAAATTGATTAGGTCATAATTTATTTAATATTTTGTCTAGAAATCGTTGAAACAAAAATGTTTATTTAATGTCAAATTAGCTTGCAACAAAATTGGTGCTTTTGATTTTCTGTTATATGAACTCGCGAAATCTTACAATAAGCAACAATGTTTCTTTGGGAAAATGATCGCATTGAAATTGGGTTCGGAAGAATATCCATAACGGATAGAGTTTTGCAGATAGTTAATACGGCAACAAGGAGTCAACAACCCGGCTTTCACTGCAAACATTTTATGGACGGATGAAGTAACATTTACCCATAAAGGAATGTTTATTATGCATAATATGTACGACTGGGCCGAAAAAACACTCATGTCTTCATCAAACTAATCACCAGTTTAAATTTAGGCTCTCCGTCCACTGGCCCTACGCGACTGCTATTCGATTACGATGCAACTACGACATACCTACGATGCGATCGCGACGGAAACTTGTGTTATGTATATCAGAGCAATTTGATCCCAGTCTGGTGCAAAATGTTTTCGAATGATGATGATGATGACGTGGTTGTAGGTTACTGATAGATACGAAATAAGGACAAATGGAAGTCTACGTTTACCCCTATATCAAAAATAATAAAGAGTGCAATACTTCCCAACATGAGAAAAATTATGTTATCGAATGTCAAAAGAGAACTCTAATGTATTAGTGGAAGGGTTTAAGTCGTCGATTGAAAGGCGCTGCACCAATATAAGAGTATTTTTGTACTAATTTGACATTCCTTGCATTTTTACCTAACAACTTCAACGCAACGAATCGCTTCGCGATTGGCACTGACAGTCGCGAGCAATTATTTTGTGCAAGTTGCATCGCGATCGCATTGCAATCGCAGCAATGTGCAGTGAAGTGCATAAACCCATAGAACAATCGCCACTCGATTATCGCTTATGAATTTCTTATCAGTTGCTTCGTAATCGCGTCGTCTCAGTGAGCGGACGGCTTTAGTGTTAATGTATGGGTTGAAGTTATCGGAAATAAAGTAATAGGCCCGGGCAATACTGGTAATATTGAAGGAAGTATTGTTAGATGCCAGGAGAAACATGTAGCTTCAGTTAGATGGAATTTCCGCCCACTGGTTAAAGGGAAATTAAAAGAATGTAATAATAATTACCAAAAATAAATGGTTGATTGCTCTTCCTCTATTTTACTCTATTGGAATAAATTAAGGCTTAGCTCCGGTGGACATGAAACAATTCTTAACTCAGGGGGTCGGTTTCATAAAATAAGCAGAAAACTTTGTATCACAAATAATTTCTTGTATGACTCTCAATTATTAGGGCAAATGCAACATACCCAACTGACATTTAACTAACCTCTAAATTTAGTGCAATCCACAAATGATCCGTCAGTGCCAAAATAGCGTACCAAAATGGCGAGAATGCATCAGCTAAATACGATGAATTCTGTGACGTAGCAACGGGTAGCCTCGTTTTGTTTCAGTATGACGTCAAAAACCCACGCTCTGATGTTCTTTTGTCCTATTTCTCGCAAAAACTGCAAATTCCGCTTTAAATCGCACTTTCTAGGGACGCTATCTAAATTATTCGAAGCTGAATGAACCTGGGATCCTGGAAAAACGTTGAACTTCTCGGAAAGGCTTATTCTTGACGAACCCCAGTTTCTACAAGGCTGCACAAAGTCCTTGCTGTGAAATTTTACCTTTTTGAAGAGACGCTACGCTGTTGCTTGGCACACTGGCAGGACGCCACGGCAAATACTGGCTTCGAAATAGGTTGCTGGTCTTAATTCTTTTACCCGCGGGCTGCTAAAGCTTTCCTCTCCATGTAGCAACCAAAAAATCTGCCTTGCGATGTCTGGAACTGCCTCAAAATCGTCACCGAAGTCGGCTCGCACTCAACGCCGCACCAGGTGGAAACTTGCTTGCCTAATTGCACTATCTTTGGATCTCCTGCACTTTTAAAAACTACACGCACAGATGCCCAGTAACACTGGTAAAACTCCAACACAAATTTGACTCAACAAAATGACTTTTTATTATTAATTTCTGTAGAAAAAGTGGAGCTTAACTTGCACCCAACATGAAATTTTTCAGCTTGTTTAATTCATTAGCGACAGTTGACTGTCTCATAACTTAGCAACTAAATTTTCATATGCTTAAAAAAATTAGGTTTGATTACATGTTTCAACTTACGGACTACGGTTTTGATGCTGGATGCTTTTCTCAATGACACTACGGGGATTATGCACTTGGGAATGGCTTGTTGGTTAGAATTCCTACAGGTACGGGCTCCTGAAGGTCCTCTCTACACGTAGCAGAGACTATTCTTGCTGGGAAATGCTGCTTACATAAGGAAATGGACTCCCCAAGTTATTCGCACTTGACAAATTATACCCACAGATGCTCTGCACACTGCTTAATAACTTTACACACAATTGGTATAACTAAAGACCTTTTATTTATAATTTGATGCGGTAAATTGCGAAGCTCAATCTGACCCCAACACAAATGTTACAAGCTTATTTTGTTATTATTTACAAATGACTGTCATGTCACTTAGCAACTAGATTTTCATATGTTTAGAATAAATTAGGTTTGGTTACATGTTTCAATTTACTGACTACGGTTTTGATATTATGTCTTTGTCTAACTACTAAAATAGTCTTTCTCTTGCAATAAATGTCACTGCACTTTGCTCTGCTTTTAATTTTCAGTTTGGTTTATAATGAATTGATACACTTGAGTTCTTTTAGCATCTCACTAATTGTCTTTCGATCGGTTTCTTTACATTTTCCCATTGCTCTATTGCAATTATTGCTTTGCTAGCACTGTTTTTCGTTTACCTTTCAGTTAACTTGCCGTTTGCTGGCCTATAAACTTTTAATACATAACGCTCATATAATTTATGTACTTAGCAAACCATTCTGTATCATTTTATTCACATTATGTTTGACGTTACTAAACTCAAATCCGACAGTTACAAATTAAAATGCATTAGTTCTTCCGAACATTTATCATATCTGAAACTCTGAAAGTAACCCTTGTGAAACCTGCTTTATCTTATGCTATCTCTTATCCCTCAAATTATTAGTTACTGCTGTTCACATCAAGTGCACTTATTAATGTAAGAAAGATACTGATTATCTTGAAATAAATAAAATATTTAATTCTATGTTCCTTTTGACCTTATTCATTCTGTTACTTAAGCAGAATTGCTGTGGGCGGCAAACCATTACAATATGTATCAATTTGCTGTTCGGCTAAATGTAGATAGAGCGGCGCCACAATGGTGAGAGGATGTCTTTAGCCCACGGAAAACGGACGAATTAATGAGCTTATATCATCATTTTGTAAAACGAAAATTAATTCGAAATTGCTTAGGTAGACTGTCTGCCATAAATATGCCTGTCTCTTAGAAGATCGAGGGCACAGAATTAAATTGTTGAGGTTTCCTGTTTTATTATTATATTTTGTTTGTGGTTTTTGATTTTTAAATACTTGTTATAGCCTTTCTATAGATAATTATAATTGTATTGAATTGTTATTGATCGATATGGATCGTATGTTGGAAAGTACCTGTGTGATTTTTTTATTTTGGACGCAAAATATTAGATTTTTATCACCAATTTCGATTGACTTAATTTCCTGGTTACTAGGTAAGCGAAAATCAGTATCTGGTAATAAGTTAACTTTGATGGATATCATTTTTCGTAATACACAGATGGTAAGAAAAAAATAAGAAGAACCGGTGAAAATTGTTTCTCGGAGTAGATAGCTGTGTCTTCATATTTTACAACTTTTTATAATCTAAACTTCTTCTTCTTAATATAAGCTGTTAGTCAGTTCGTGTAAATCTAAAATTTGATCTAAAAGTGTTTTGAAAATGTAAAATACTTAATTCAATATTGTAACATTAGACAAGATTTCAGCTTTTTCTTGGACTACAGCATTTTCAAATTCTTTTACCACTAATTTCGTAGTAGTGACTACATTATTCAATACTTTCTAAAACACTCGGAAAAGCTTTTTTGCAGTATGTCGATGCATATATTACTTAGAACTTTAATGTTTTGTTTCTATAAATACTAGTTATAGCAGAAATAAATAACATTGTGTGACATGCAGTTCATATATGTATACGCTTCGTTGCCATGCATACAATAGTATCAAATAACAACCACAATACATTAGAAATATTATTATTCCATACAGATCTTTCGTTTCTAAGGTTGCTTCCCACTATAATTTAATTAACCCGCATATTAAATCTGTTACAGAAGTTTAAATTTTAACACCTTATGTAACATGAAATATTAAATTTCCTTCCTTCAATAAGCAATCACTGCCGGCTGGAAGTTGGCAGCCCGACACCACGATCCCAGAATTAAATGAACAGTATTAGCACTAGAGCACGCAGCACGGCCCCAGAAAATGAGAAAAGCATATTTTCGCGTTCTGTTTCTTGAACGTTTCGATATTCAACGTGCATTTATCATGCTGTTCTTTCATATGTGGATTACATGTACGATGGGAGTTTTTTATGTTATCTACCTACCTATGAAAACGACGAGTTAGAAAAAAAAATTTTCAACGTAGGAACCATTTGCACTAACACACTTATTCTAACGTTTTTCTAATAACGCTATGCATTCGAAAAAAAATTTGGTAATTTTGTAAAATACGACTCCACAGCGTTTTCCAAGTCGTCATTGGATTCAAAGCGACGCCCTCTCAAATGTTTTTTGAGTTTTAGAAAGAGATAATAGTCACTGGGAGCGAGATGGAGACGGTTAAATGAATGCTGTAATTCCTCAAAACCGCATTCATTGACTACTGCTTGAACAATGTGTGCTTTATGCAATCTGCAATATTGTCGTGCAGAAGCAGAGTTTTCTGAGCATGATTCTGGGGTCTTTTCTCGCGCATAGCCGCTTGCAAGTTATTAGTTGTATGTAGAATTGTAGAAATTCCCCGTTATTGTAGTCCCCTTTAGGCATATACTCACCTCCGCGTCCTAGAAAACTAAGGCCATCACTTTTCCAGCAGAAAATTGCGTCTTTGCCTTCTTGGGTGGAGGCGAGCCCTTATTTTATCCTTCTATAGAAGAGGTTTTCATTTTGGGATAAATCAGTCAAATTCTCCTCCCAAATTTGTCGTCTGCAAAGTTTGTGTTCAGGGCTGAGCAGCTTGGGAATCCATCGTGCCGACACTTTGATTATTCCCAAATCTTGGTGTAGAATTTGAAAAATACTCGTTTCTGATATTCCTATTTCTCTAGCAATAACTGAAACCTTTACCTCGGCGGTCAGGCAACACCAAATCTTCAACTTGGTTGATTTATTTCTTCAGTTCGTGCGTCCAAATGACTTCCGCACTTTGGGTCATCATGAATGGATTTCTTGCCTCATTTGAACTGCTTGCACCAAGATTTGACTTG
The DNA here is from genome assembly GCA_940337035.1 of Agriotes lineatus. Lineage (NCBI taxonomy): Eukaryota > Metazoa > Arthropoda > Insecta > Coleoptera > Elateridae > Agriotes > Agriotes lineatus. The sequence goes on along the minus strand of OW679194.1, from coordinate 106,442,059 downwards.
GAAATAGGACAGGCTATTTTCTTCATACACTGCCGCCATTCTCTCATGAATATTCTTCGAGCCACTGTCTTCTTTCGATAGAAATTTTATGACGCTTCTGTGTTTAAGTTTCAAATCACTCATGTTCACTTCTTTAAATTGTCATAAAAAATGGCAAAATCAAACTTCTAGGTGACACTATAAAAGTTCACAGAAACTTGACATAAGAAAGATGTTTTGATAGCATATTGTTTTCATAGTTAGATAGATAACATAGAAAACTCTCTCGCAGCACAAACGTTCTATAAACACATTTTTATTAACTTATTTTAATCGATGTTATGAAATAAATGAGGAGTAATATGTAAAAACCTTATAGGTTGTCGAACATGCAGGTTCTAATATCTATGTCGTTTTGAACTTTACCTATAACTTGTCTCTTATTGGTTTTTGGCAATAAAATAATCGAAACGTAGTGGTTTTTCTTTGCAGTTACTATCGAAGACTATTTTGTTTAATTTACTGTTGTTTAAATTTAGTTAGCGGCGATAAAGGAACGGAGTCGAGTTTTGCTAGCTCTTTTAACTAAATTTAAACTGTGATTGCGATTATTATAATAATCAAATACAGGTGTAAGGAATTCCTCTTAGGCGTGATAGTACTCTAAAAAATTTAAAAAAATCCAACTAACCGTGTTTCTATTTAAGTAAAATAATATAAATATGTAGTTTTTATAACGTCCCGCTCGAGCAAATTAATTTTCTATAGCTTCTGATTAAATTACGCGGCGGTCATTTTCAATTTTCGCGCTAATATTTGAATTTGAAATTTTTCAGATTTTTCCCCTTTTTATAACAGGTCGAGACATGTGTTTGTGACTAACAGTGCTTTGTCCGTCAGAGGCTGCACTGAAAACGCAGGCATAATTACTTCCCGAGGCTGGCTTTCTATTGGTCATCCGCTACGAACTTTAGCCACGCTGCAGTTCTCGGCCTCAATTACATATACCAGCAATAAGATAACATGAACAAGAAGATAACACGTATTGCCTGAGTAAGAAAGAGATAAACATAGTAGCAAATATTCGAGAAGGCTTGACTCTTAATTTTAATTATGACATTTGTCAACTAAACATGCCTACTAATATAATTTTTTGTATGGCTATCTATTTCTTACTCAATCGTTGTATTTGCTTGTTCATTTTATCTCGTTGCTGTTATCGTTGTTCATTTTTATTACGAAGTTCTTATACTTTTGATGGAAATATATGTATATTGACAACAAATTAACATAAAATTGAATAAAAACAAGCAATTTCGCTGAAAAAAATGTTCTGACACCATCATTTCACTAAAAATTTTACAAAAACTGACATCATGTCACTTGAAATTATACAAAAAAACGACATTTTTATTCAATAAGCGATAAAAAATACGCCATCCCACATTATTTCACTTAAAAAATTATCACAATTCGTTTTATAAATCGTTTTGTAAAACGAAAATGATGTAAAAGCAGTTTTAGAGTTATTTCTAAGCATAATTTTGCAAATGTTTTACACTTTTTTATAAAATGTATTGCTCGAAATTAAAAGAAATCACAATTTTTTAAATTATATCACACCATTATGAAATCGTAGATTGATTTTTTTGAAATTTTACACTTTGTAAATATAAAATAACTTCAAATACTAATATTTTAGCTTTAGATTTTGTAATTATTGCAGATTCGTGAAAAAACAAAAGCAGAGTAGAAATAAAAAACACAAACACTTTGTAATAGACAAATATATTGTTCTTATTCGTATAATACTTAATAATATAAAAATAAATGTACTGCCGAATGTCTTATTTTCTAAAAAATCCGCTAGCAATTTACAAAACTGTAGTTTGAGGTGTACAACATTTCAAATTAAAAAGGCTGCAAGTAATAAAATCAGAATTCGTTTACATTGGATCGTAGAACAAATTTCATTGTGGCATTTTATAGTGTGAGATGCTGCCAATCTAGAATCCTCTTCGTTTTTGATGTTGATGACATCTGTCTTAGAGTCGTTTTTCTAACGGCCCTTTTTTGGAGGCGTTTCCTTATCGGCGTTCTTCTGACTGAACCTTTTTGATGTGGACTTGGATGAGTAGCTGGTGTTTTTAATTTATATTCTAAATCGGACTCGCAGTTATCAGTTTCCATTTCGGTTTTTCCTGTAGTACCAGTCGGGACTGGCACTTTTTGCTGCTTAGGTTTAGGCAGCAGCACATGAGCAACGTTAAGGTCTTTGATGTAATCAGCAAACTGTAGGCGTCCGGGTGGATTAATAGTTTTTCGAGGCCTCAGAGTGTCGTGAACTAGTCGATTTAGTTCGATGTTAGACGCCGGTAAAATTTCACCCTTTATAGTAACGGTACCCTTGTGATCCCAGCTCACATCGTTTGAGGCACTCAAAATGCCTAGGAAAACTTCAGCTTTTTTCTTAAAAGTTTTGGGAAGTGTAGATAAAATAACGGCATTTGATAGGCTGTTACTGCTTGTTTCAATAGGTATTTTGATTGGCTGCCGTGCCTGGTTTGTGAAATGAAGGAATCTTTGTAACACTTGGTTGTACTGCCCTCATTTATCGTGATCAGTTAATTTGGACTTTAAAACTTTTTGCATTTCGTCATCAAGCTGAGATAATATATTTTTCTCCGCATTATCGCCAGACGAAAAAGGAGCTCAGCCGTTTGTTCTGGTAGAGCCGTCATTAATAAACTAACTTAAAATCAAGACTTTCATAATAAATATATAAAAAAATATATGGCAGGTACGGGAATCGAACCCGTATTCTCTCTCGAGATCAGAGCTTAAATCTGACGCCTTACCCATTCGGCCAACCTGCCTCCCAGTATAAACGAGCACTCTCTGCGTAATTAAGAAAAACATATAGTTTAAAGGCCTTCTATTTGCAATTTCATACAATATTTAATATAAATTAAGACATGTACAAATTTCTAAATCGGATTTGATATATATTTAGCGAAGGAGTTGCTCTTCAGCTGACGTTTTATTATTACTATTTGTCGTGATTCGTCATCGCTGAATTTTACAGGAACCAACCTGTCTGCTGTGTGACGTACGCAATGTCTCCATCCCTTTTTAGTTTTAAAATTGATAAAACCAGAGGTCCAAACTGCTGCCGCACTAACTCGCGTTAAACCATTGTACTCTGTTACCCGGTGCGGCTGCATCCTGGGCCTCTGGTCAAATGCACAACGAGCCTACGTAACTGAAGTTTTGTTTATCGAAATGTTGGTGGTAGAAGATTTTTCAACGAAATTGCCTGTTTTTATTCAAATTTATGTTAATTTTGAGTCAACATACATATATTTCTATCAAAAGTACAAAAACTTCGTAATAAAAATGAACAACGAGCCTACTTAGCTGACATTTTGCTTCTCGAAATGATTGTAGCAGAATATTTTTCAATGAAATTGCTGTTTTTATTCAAATCTTACTAAAATTGCAACAAGTTAGAGAAAAAGTGTAAGACATTTGCAAAATTATGCTTAGAAATAACTCTACAACTGTTTTACATCATTTTCGTTACTATAAAAGCTTTGCAAAACGAATTGTGATAATTTTTTAAGTGAAATGATGTGAGATGGCGTATTCTTTATCGCTTATTGAATAAAAATGTCCTTTTTTGTATAATTTCAAGTGACATGCTGTGAGTTTTGTAAAATTTTAAGTGAAGAATTTTAGCTACGTTGTCATGTCTATATTTGTAATCCGTCGGTGTTAGCGTATGGCAGCTTGATATAATGTTTTGTATCATCTCAGGGCATTACTTGCATAATCTACATGTATCATCACGTGTTCCATCTTTGATTATATGTTTTCTGCAACTTTTTGTGATAATTACTTGATCTTGTATGGCTAAAAGAAAACCTTCGGTTTCGGGAAACAAGTAACCCGTAACCAACCATGCGTTCGATTCATACTTATCGACACGAGGTTGATTTAGATCGTGAGCATGTCTACCGAGAAGACCTTTTCGCAGCCAGGTCTCATGTTTTTCGCTTCCTGGGATTATAAGAAAGTTGCTCTCGTTGTAATTGTTACTTGAACTCTATACAGTAATGTTTTGGAATAATTCTTATTAATTTTTTGAAAGTGTGCTTTTTGTTTCGAAGTTGGTGACGTGTTCATTTTGTCTCAGGCTTTCCAAGTTGATGTTTATTCAAAATTAATGTAACCTAAAAACATCTGCAGAACGTTTGACTGACTTGACCTTCTAGGTCTGTAGTAAATTTTACTACCGTATCGAATTTACTTAAGTTTTTGAGGGTTAAATATTATTTATTTAGTTCTGTATATGTCAAGGTTTCAGTGGAGATGCAGTACTTTATACTGAACTGCGCCTTGGGGTTTTGGGGTTTCTTCAACTTCTGCACCAGCACTTACATGTAAATTGTATCCCTGTAATTTATTTCAGTTGCAAGAAATAAAGGCACACCTATTTTTTTGCACCTTTTAGATGAGTTATATAGTAACTTAGAGTGACAAACAACCAGACAACGAAATGATGAAATATTTAATAAATTACAAGATTTAGATTGCATAATCTTACGCTGAAATAAACTACCTGTGAAAGGCCGTGCCCTTACCGCAACAATTCCAAATTTCAAGGAACCACAATTTGATTTTGCCCATAAACCAGTGTCTTGGATTTAATTGCCACAAAAATTAAGTGGTCCGAAAAGAGGTCCGGCAGAAATGAAAAATAAGAAAATATACTTGCAATGGCTATTTGGTTTGGATATTCAGTAACGTATTTATATGTATAGTAAGATACACACCCTATTATAAGGGCTGGAAAGAAGATCACCCCACAAAATATAAAACTCCATTACTTTTTGAAAATGGTGGCCTACGAAAAACAGAGAGGTTACATATTAGAGATTAGATATTAGAATAGAATATTAGAATATTGCTTTTCATTTCAGTATTGCATTTGAATAATTATTAACGTAAATTGAATTAAATTGAATGCCATTTGGTAATACAAAATTCAATAAAAATTGGTACACAATTGATGAAATGAATTGAATTGAGCTATTGTTACCCCACTTAGCTGTAAATGCAGCTGTGCTTGGTATCACACGTTGCTGCTTCAACGCACATATACACGAATATGTAATATCAATCTACAAAATTATTTCTTTATTGCGTGAGTTACAAATGATGAAAAACAAATAGCTATTTGTTACATTAGTACCAAAAATGCATGATTTCGGGACAAGTAAGACAGATGCGCTGCGCGGCGTCCGGCGAGTCTTATGCGTCCCTAAAACGCATTTTTTTTGTGCGAATGAAAGATACTATTTTTCTCCAACTACTCGTAAATTCGGAAATATGACTTATTATTTACAATCAAACATTGTAGATAATTGTAAATTGTTTAATAAAGACAGCAAAAAGTACATTTACATCTAATCACTCAAATTATTTGCAATGGTTAACATTTAATGTTACGGTACAATTTGAACACTTAGTGAACTGTATTGGAGCACATGATGGTATATTATTTTTACTTTCTTTCTTTTATTAACGTGTTGGTCGTTGTATTGTAGGACATCGTATTATAGCCCTTATTCAGTTTGAGAATTTTCTTGGATGTGTCCAATTTATTAGACAACGGTTCATCAATATAGCTTTCAGCTGTTGTAGACGACTGCCATCCTCCATGCCTTTTCAATACTATTAAGTCAGCATCTGCATTTACGAAAAATGTGACTGATTAAGTAACAAACGACTTCCGGGATTGGACCGTGTCATGAGTGAGGTCGAAGAACTCAACGTTTCTCCCACTTTCGTAAGGGGCTTCATCAGGAGCAAAAGCAAAAAAAGCACGGTAACTCAACGTGTAAATTACGCCAGAGGCGAAACTCTTTTGCAAGGGAAGGGAAAGAAGAGCACGGTAACTCAACGTGTACACTACACAGGACGCGAATCTCAACTAACGATCGGAAGGAGAAAGGCGAGAATTTATAGGCGAATGCCGTCGCGGTTCACCAAGTACCACATTCGGAATAACAGTTACCGCTCTTGGGATATACAGTCTGCCATCAATCGCCATCTTCATCCACGGCCACCCAAACCTCTAAAACCAGATCCTCCTACAGCAATAGTCTTTCTTCCTTATATCCACCAATTCACCGACCGCGTAGGAAAGTTTCTTCGAAAACAAAACATTAAAACAGTATTCAAACCCCCGAGCAAAATCTCACAGGTTCTTCCTTCATCTAAACATAAATTACACACTATGTCATGCAAAGGTGTTTATTGGCAACTGAATCCAAGCGCTACGCCACCTTGCGGTAGAATTTTGAACTGTATCAATGAGGTCGAAATTTACACTCGCATTGAGCTAAATGGTTTATGCTAACTTTTGTTGGCTTATTACAAAGTTACTAATGCGAGAAACGTCTTTATACTAGGGAATATTTATTCTGGCAACTTTCTCCTCTGACTCAGACCTACAACTACCCCGCTAATCACTATTTAAATTCTTTTACTTTTATTTTCGAGCGCAGCTGTAATACGGTGGTACATGCCTACATTTATTTACCTTGCTCCTTCTTGTTTTTAATAGGTTTGTTCTTACTGAAGTTCAGTGTCTTGTTTATATTTATTAATTTATTGTTTATATTTTTAATAACGGAATATCTTTAACGTAAAAATGGTTCGTGAACGTGAGGGAGCTAGATTTTCTCCTGTACCAAATAAATCGAAACGGTTTTGTTGCGTGTATGGTTGTAAATCACTATCAAAACGCGATACAACTGTGCGGTTCCATAAGTTTCCTAAAGAAGGAGAATTTGTAAAAATTAATAATCAGAAAGCAGATCGGCGAAAGGAATGGATTCGTTTACTTACAATGGTGAAAAAAGTTACAGAAAGTATGCATGTTTGTTCTCTGCATTTTAAAAAAGAATATTATATTCTTCCTGGTGAGCACAATACTTATTATCGTAATGATATAAATTAAAATGTATAATGCAAAACCAATAACACAAGAAGTAAACGCAAAACAAGTTTAACGCCGAAGTTTGTAGGCAAAGAGCAACGACACTTGTTTTAACATTTTCTTGACTTTGGCACCCACAATAAATAACATGTCCAGAATTAATTAATTGTTCCCCTTCAGTATAATTTCTAGAAGAAAATGTTGCTTGTGCATAATTGCAAATATTCACGACACTTTACCGTTTGACTGACTTCTGCGCGTGTAACGAACTTATTTATTTGTACTATTGATGACTAATACGTGACTATTAAAGTATCATTAGAACATCTTTAACTACATTCCATAAGACTTAAAATTCCCGAATAGTTGCTGTGTGTAAGAAATACTTACCTACTAGAAATAGAAACTTTGTAAATAATGCAGCATGACTTAATAGCAAATTGATGTACTCACGGCTGGTGAAATTATTTATTTCTATCAAAACAGCTCTATTAAAGTCCCATTTAAACATCTTTAATTAAAATGCATATCATGAAGACTTATAATTTCTCAATATTAGGCCCGTAAAATTATTTAAGAAAATACTAGAAATCTGTTAAATGTAGCATTGGTATATTTACGCACTACTGATTAAATTATTTATTTATGGTAAAACAGCCCTATTAAAATCCCGTTTACACATCTTTAATTAAAGTGCATACCATGAAAGCTTAAAATATCCCAATATTATGCCCCTAAAATTATTTAAATAAATACTAAAAAACATTTAAAATCAGCGCTTAAGTAGGGAAATGCATAGGCTTTAAGAATCGTACCTACTTAGAGCGGCCATGTAACTAAGCTCCGCCTTCAGTTCACTTCCCAATAGAGTCCGTTGCTCTTGTAATGCTGTATACATTGGTGAAACAGATCGTTCAGTGAAAACTCGCATTTCTGAAAACCAGCGCTGTCTCAAGTCGGGTCTCGTTTCATTAACAACCATCGCCGAACATGAACGCGATACCGGCCATAAAATCCTTTTTGATGAAACTTCCATTATCTGCAAATCCCCATTCTTCTTTAGCAGAAAGATTCGCGAAGCCATTGAAATTTACAAACACCTTAACAATCTCAATCGGGACGAAGGCTTTTTCCTTCCTTCTATGTGGAAAGTGCTAATTCCTAGGCCCCGCCCACCGCCACTGAACCGCGACGGCACTTGCTAAAGCGCGACGACATTTGCCTATAAATTCTCGCCTTTCTCCTTCCGATCGTTAGAAGAGTTTCGCCTCTGGCGTGGTTTACACGTTGAGTTACCGTGCTCTTTTGCGTTTCCTCCTGATGAAGCCCCTTGCGAAAGTTGGCGAAGCGTTGAGTTCTTCGACCTCAATCATGACACGGTCCAATCCCGGAAGTCGTTTGTTACTTAATGATACTGGCCGTGAATGCCTCCGAAATCAATGTGAATGATATTCGCCTTAGAGAATGGCCGGTGTACAATTTTGAATCCGGTAATTTTAGAGATTGAGCTAATTTATGAATTTCAACAACACTTCTATGGCACTTGCCATTTTGGAATTTAATGAAAATCTGGTTTCGTTCATGTTATTAAGACGACCAGCTCTGTGTCTTCTGTAGAGATTCATATAGTCGTCTCCGGTTATTTTAAAAGACTTCGGTTTTTCATTTAGGTGTCGGGAATTCGCATTAATAAAGCAGATTTCTAATCACTTATATCTTCAAGTATTATATTTGACATTTCATCAAGCCGTAGTGCTCCCGCGATACCACATATAAAGCAATCTATAAAAAATAATCACCGGGAATTAAAACTACGGATAACTACAAAACTAGTATCCGATTTCATACCTTTGTTATTTCATTAAATATTTTTTTTCTGAATCTTCATATATAAAATGATTACTTAATTTGCTCGTTAGTTAAAAGTTTTTGATTTTTTCGGCAGGTAGGTGTCCATTAGATTTTCGTTTTAAATATGCTACAGGTTTGAAGTATTTTCCAATATTAATCTCGTTTTTCACATTTAATGTCGCTTTCAGCATAGGAAAATTTCACCATAACGTGGATGGCTTTACTGTGTTAGATAATGCGGCAAAATATGCAATTAAAACGTTCTCCGAAGAAAATGGTGTCTATAACTGTTTTCGGTTTTTCGGGTAATAACTCTTGTATGGCATTATCAGCTGACTTCTTTAAACCAGGTGGATAATTCACTAAAATCAACTTCCGTTTTTTCTTTTACAGTTTTCAAATTGAATTTTTGAGAACTGTCATGGCGCAAATAAGCAATCACTATACGAGAAAAATAAACAACAACAACGACGATTGCCAAATATTGACTGGGCGTTTGTTTTTTATTTAAAATGTACCTTCTCTATCTTGTGTCCATTTTTGTATTAGTGCAAATATGAATCGAAAAGTATACAGTTGCCAAGGCAATTGGTGAACATCCCGAAATGACTTACTTTTTATACAAAATTATTCGACAATATGGCGTTTTATTCGTGTAGTTGGAGAAAGATAATATTTGAAGTTAAGATTTAATGTCACTGAAAGAGAAATGATTTAATTGTTCTTTTATAGTTTCTGTCGGTTATTTGAATATCGTTTGTTTTAATAAAATGCTGAAATTCATTATACAATTTAGGGGCTATATACAGGGTGTTTCATTAATAATTGGAAATATTTTAACTGTAGAATTCTGGGCTTAAAATATTAATATTTAACCCAAATCACTTAGATAAAATGTGGCTTGTTACTGAGATATAGGGTGTTTTATTTAAAAATTTAAAAATGATTTTTCCCCATTACTTTAAAACTATTTGACGTATCCGTATCATATTTGGCAGGAAGTTTAGACACTGTAAACCATGCTAAATTATGTTAAATAAACGTTTCTGGCTACTACCAGAGGCGTACCACAGGGGCAAGTGGGTGGTTGACCCTTCCCAAATTCTACACCACTGGCGGAATTGCCATTTTAACACAATTTTTCGATTCTCCAATACTTTCTATGTAAATAACATACTCTTCCTTCGTCACGATAACGTCATTATTTTTCGAGATATTTAAAGTTAAACATAAAGCTGAACAGTTATTTTGATTTTAATGTGTATTAATTATGTCGGTGTTTTTTGTCATAAGATTGCATTTATTACGCAAATGAAACTTTAATCCGTATTAACAAAAAAACATAATGTTATTTATTGAAATTTCTTGAAACTAATACATAGATGCATTCAACATAAAAAAAATGTATCCATGTATTCGTTTCAATAAATTTCAATAAATAACATTATATTTTTTTGTTAATACGGATTAAAGTTTCATTTGCGTAATAAATGCAATCTTATGACAAAAAACACCGACATAATTAATACACATTAAAATCAAAATAACTGCTCAGCTTTATGTTTAACTTTAAATATCTCGAAAAATAATGACGTTATCGTGACGAAGGAAGAGTATGTTATTTACATAGAAAGTATTGGAGAGTCGAAAAATTGTGCTAAAATAGCAATTCCGCCAGTGGCGTAGAATTTGGGAAGGGTCAACCACTCACTTGCCCCTGTGGTACGCCTCTGGTAGTAGTCAGAAACGTTTGTTTAACACAATTTAGCATGGTTTACAGTGTCTAAACTTCCTGCCAAATATGATACGGATGCGTCAAATAGTTTTAAAGTAATGGGGAAAAATCATTTTTAAATTTTTAAATGGAACACCCTATATCTCAGTAACGAGCCACATTTTATCTAAGTGATTTGGGTTAAATATTAATATTTTGAGCCCAGGATTCTACAGTTAAAATATTTCCAATTATTAATGAAACACCCTGTATATAAAACATTTTTGTCCAATTGTTTTTAGATATCTAGACAGCATGGCTTCGGTTTTATTCCTGTTAAATATGTATGTTGATGTAAATTTATTAAATGTCGGAATTTAAATGTATACAGTTTGGAAATAAAGTAACGGATATATTCATTAACTTCATTGATAATAAAAAAATCTTTTTGATTTCGGTAGTACTTTTTATCCCATTTCGAACGGTATAAAATTTTCAATATGTTCCATTTAAAAAAATGGTCTTAAAATGTAAATATTAAAAACCAATAAAACGAGTAACACCAAGCATTAAACTAGCAAAGACATGAGATATTTTAAACCTTCAACGCTCAGAGGTCTACCAATAGAACAGCTAAATTTTGTCCTTCTTAAGAGTAAGTATTGTTGCACATCGACGTTCGAGTCCTAGGATATGCAGATACTCAGATTTCGCATCCTTAGCCAACCTTGGCGGTGTACAAAAGTAGCAGTTTTTAGTCTCACTCTTTTACTGGTTTACGTTATTGTTGTATCCATAACAATTGGGTAGGTATAAATACTAAATTTATTTGTTTTTGTCAAATGCGACATTTATTAAACACCCTAAATCACAAGTATACAATTTGAGTTAGAACAGAACGATGTATAACTAGATTTTTTACTTCCCTCGTCTGAAAGACGAAAGAAGTATTGTAACAACGAAAAAATCACAAAACAGGTTTTCTCAATTCCGTCTGCCTGTCTGTTTGTCTGTTGGCGGTATAAATCAAAACATATTTTCGGAGGAAGACCATATTTTGCATACACATTATATATATATATATATATATATATATATATATATACCTGAAATAAAACCGGGAAATTTTCAGATAAATATCTACAGGGTGAGCATCTTAAAAAAATGTGTTTATTTTTTATTCAACTTAGTAATAGATACAAGTAATAATTTGTATATAGTGCAGGCTTTATTCTTACCAAAAATGTGAGCCAATAGATACAGAATAACAACTGTTTGACGATACAAAAACGAGGCACAAATTAGCGCGTTACTAAATATAGATGCGACGCAGGAATACGAGAGGTCGGTGCTTCGTGGCGCAGGTAGAAATTGCCTAGTGTACAGATCTCACAAAACGTTGTGGGCTGCACACGCTGTCCGCCTTACGTTCTACTTCGACCACCGGTAACGTTTTTTTTTAAATTTGAAAATGTATCTAATTTATTATAAACGTGAAGATATTTTTACTCCTAGCTCAATATGATTTTTAAAGTTATTTATTGTCACAATGTCGACGAGGGAAGTTGTGGGTAAAGCCTTTTACAGATTTTTTTTATTTTGCGTGAGAAATGTATATTGCTTCTAGAAAGTTCCAAGGTAATCAAACCACAATTTACAGATTTAGAGCCGTAGAACATTGTTTCTTCGACAAAATTGAAGCCGGCCTTGATTCTACTGAAAGGTGATAATCTTAATCATGAAGAAAAATGTCCAAATAATAAAATCTGAAATAAAATGTGCTGCTCCAGACGCCATCGACGTACTTGGAACTACAGAACTAAATAACCTTTTTTTGTTTATCCACTAGCGCGCTACGGAATTCATATACAACTAGTTTTGTAGTTGTCAAAATAGTAGAAGGTTCTTTTTTCATAACGTTAATGTTAGTGATGAAAGATTGGAGCAATAGAGACCGTCGACATCAGCAACAATAAAAAAATGTAGCCAGAAACGCTAAAAACCAATTAGCAAAGAAGTGTATCCCAATTCAGCTTTTTAAAATGAGATGACGTATATACCTCAAATTTTATTAACGGAATGTAAAGTGGAGACGCCTCAGGAGTAATTTGTACAAAGTGTATGGACCTGATAGCTACAAACACAATACTTTATGCAATAGAAAGAAAAATATGCATATTAAATTAAAATAAATATTGGGTTTTAGTTTTTGCGGGATATCACAGCATATACCCATACAAGAGAAAACCGGTACTCCGCAGAATGATTGTAATGTACGTGGTCAATGCTTAACAATTATATAAAGAAGCGGAATAAAAAACACTTCTCATGATGAGTTGTAAAAGGAAGGCCCATATCCAAACCTTTTGATGGTGTGAAGGAAGAAATCACGTAATTGGAATACAAGAGCAGTAGAGGCCCTTCCAATATTGTAATTGCAAAGGGAGACCGGGAGACACATTGCCCACAATGGAATGTTAACTACATTGTGCAAATGTGCACACAATCTGTTCTCGTTTGTACGACATACTGTAATTTGTTCTCTGAATGTCATTTTTTGGCAGTGGTCTATTATGATATGCTTTTCGTATAATATCAGTCCTTCTCAGGACTAACCAGAAATACCTAAAGACGGGAGTAGATCAAAACTCCCGAAACGTTGTGTGATTTACACCCTAGAGTCTAGACAGTGGAAAAAGTCCGAAAAGCATATCATACTGTAATTATTGCACATAGTATTAAAAGTACTTATTTTCTATTATTCTTTTTTGTTATTAATAAATTATATAAGAAACTTGGATCCTTACATTAAAAACCTATATATTTTCATATCGAAACCGTCTTGCAATCTATTTATAGAGCAGTGTTTTTTTTACAAAAATTACATCACCAATTAAAAAAAATATGATGCAAACACATTCCGACATTACTAAATAACATGATTTCAGTTTTTACTTCCCTCGTCTAAAATACGAAGGAAGTATTGTAATTGCGAAAAAATCATCTTCAGAGATTTCTTCAGAACTTCACGTTTCAGGGCTCCTAGATGACGAAAACCAGTATAGCTCAAAAACTATTTGACGAAGGAAGACGATATTTTGTATATATATTATATATCTACCTAGCATGAAACCGGTACAATTTCATACAAATATATACAGGGTGAGCCCCTTAAGAAAAGAAAATGTTTATTTTTGGGTTAATTTTGAAATAGAAGGAAGTAATAACTTCCACATAGGTCACGCTTTACATTTGCCGATACAGGATAATGTCACAAAAGAGTAAAAACGTTTGGTCAAGAAGACTGTTCTGTTCAAGAGAGACGCGCGTCGTACCTATTTCTATACGGCTTGTTGGCACAGTTGGGCTTATCAATGCAGCTACGATCGCTGCGGAGATGAGGTTAAACCCTAGAAAAAAAAATTTTCATTTGCAAATTGATCTAATTCGGACAAGGGAAGTTCTGAGTAAAGCCTTTTACAGATTTTTTAAATTGAATTGTAAATAACCTATTATTTTAAACTGAGGCAAGCTGGCACAGCATTCAGTAGCAGTAAAGCGTGTGCGATTATCGTTAGATGGCGCTAATAAGGTGGCACATGTTAAGGTCACTATATCAATAAGGTACCGCCATTAGTGATTTTTTATATCTATCCTTGTCACACAATTTTCTCCAACTGGGGATAAAAACACATAACCTAACAGATTCCTCACTTTACAAGTGCCATTACACCAAAAAGAAAATCCCCAAAAACTAGTGTCCTCCCTCTTGCACTTGGGAAATTTGTATTTGTTATCCTTATCTCACAATTTTCTCACATTCTCAAGAGAGGAATGGAATGGCGGTACCTTATTGATATAGTGACCTTAGCACATGTAAGGTCACTAAATACATAAAGGTACCGCCATTCCATTGCAAGATCTTGTTCCCCCAAATTAAAAAGGACAGAACATTGTAAGAAAGTGAGACAATTAATAGCTTCACCCCAAATTAAAAGAGACGAAAGATATAATTATGTTATTACAGTTGGCGGTACCTTTATGATTTAGTAACCTTAGGCACATGCAAGCAGGCAGGCAGTCATATACCATGCGTTATCTTTAAAAGGATACATAGAGGATACTCGTATGTATACCAAAATGAAGAATTCCCTTTTTGCCACAGCATGCTATGTTTTAAATTAAAACTCTTAAAATTGAAGTTTACTGTATAATTGGTTGCCTACATGTAGGGTAAAATATTGTCTACATATAGGGTAAAGCAATGCTTTGATGCGTTTTTTCTGTACACATATAAAGATATATCATTATCATCATACCATAATATATATCCTAAAGTTTTTTTGTGTTCTTCTAATATTATTAATTTTAATGGGTGTTCGCGCGATACTACTGAGTGATTTCGTTGCCTTATTGACGCAACAACGGAAGAGCCATAAGTGATAGCACACGTTCAAATAACCAAACAAACATTGAATAAATATAATATCACTGATCCTCTTTGAAAATAGTTCCAATAATTTACTTATGAAGAGGCGCGATACATCAGAACTCAATGGCTGGGAAATACTAGATATCGAAAAAAATGTCATAATCAAATTATGGTCAGTAATTGAACATGCTTTAATAAGTAATAGAAAAGTAGGAATGTGCCTTACGGTTGCCCTGTTAATATCTTCTGATGCAATGTACAACTATATTTTTTTCAAGAGATTTAGAGAATTTCTAAGGTAGCCCAAAATATTAATCATAATTTACCTGATACCTCGTTGAACATACATTAATATAATATAAGTTAGAAACATATTGAAGGATAATAATATTTTAATTCGTTTATTTTATTTTTGCGTTAATAATTGAAATACCATTTCTTTTAAACATTTGACTACTAACGTTTTCTCTGTATAGTGGCGAAGTACCCATTAAAATGTTAACGATGTTGGTATGTTAATCTTGAATATGCAACTGAAAATATATATGTCAAATAAAATGAACTTTGTAATTCTAATGTTGCTAAAATTAAAAGAACCTTAAGTAAGGCCATAGTTTAAACATCTGTTATGGAGCAGTATCACACAAGGACTAAGTCCCACGTCCCAGTAACCCACGAAACCTTCATCTCTCATTAACTAAGGTAATTTTAACCACCCCTTTATTGGGCTAAATTACACATCACCGCGTAATGCGATGATATACACTTATGTATTTCCAAGTCGCGGTAAGGTTGGCTAACCTCGGACACAAGGGTCCTCCTCGTCCTGCTTTATGCTGCGCCGACTAGATTCCGGTAATCGCGAATCATCGATCGCGGCGGATAAAGTCCGTTTCGGCGTAGTTACAAACTATTTTATCTGAGATTGTGGATTAAATATGTGCGTTAGTTTATGTCAAAACACTTTGTTTTTTCGCTCCTCACGAAAACAGAATTTCCCATGGGTCATAAATAATTCATGACTCGTTAAAAACACGAGTTCACCCGTTTTCATATAAACAGGGTTATCAAGAAAGAAAATCATTATTTCTAGGTGTTGAAAGATACTTCCTTTTCATTTTGAATATATTCTTTTAATTTTATTACAGGAGGTGCTGCTCGAGGCTCTACTTATGTCTCAGTTTGAAGTATACGTATCACCTATATTCTCTGTGAATTTAAATACGAAGCATTAATACACCCCTGTTCTAAAGCAAGTAGTAGTTTATTTTTGACTTTATTTATTTCTATTATGTGTTACTATTTCCACTTGAAATTTTAAAAACCATACTAAACCATTGATAGCGGCCCATGTTTTTCTATCGGACGCATTTTAACTTGAACTTGACACATTAGTTTTTGGATGACTAAAATATTCATATCACGATCCTTGTGATAGGTTCTTCTTCGTAATTGGTCTCCATATTAGCTTTTCGATAAATTTTCAAATGGAATTCCTTCACCACAATGCCTAATCATAAGAATAGTGGTTCTACAAGAAATGCTACGTTTCTTCTACAAGAAATGCTACGTTTCGAAAAATGTTAACAATTTTGTTGTTTGGTAAATTGCTCAATAAAATGATAAATAATTTTACGATTTTTATGTTATAAGACCCTTGGTAAAATTAATAAACGAAATGACATGAACAATATGAAAGCTGAGATATTCTGCAGTTTTGCATTCAGGGGTGACTAGATATCGATAATGCACTATGAATTTACTAGCGAAAAAGATTGTGCCACAACTTTTGCTACATACGTTATTTATAACATTTGTAGAGTCAAATACAGTGTTATAATGTTACTGCCTATGTGTCAGTTTGTAGAAAAATATCTGATAAAGTTATGAATTACAACACTCATCTATCAAATCCGTTAAACATAACTCAGTAATGTATCGTAAATGACACGAATAATTTCAAGAAATTAATTAAGAAATTAAAGCTTAACAGACGAAATAAAACGGACGCAGGAACTGAACCTGCTAATTGTGGCACCCTTAATTAGACCGATAATTATATAACAACTAGCTGTTATCCGCGACTTCGTACGCGCGAGTTTCGTTATTTGTGTATTAAATCATGACTAATTATTTCCTGTCATCCCATCCCATCCACGGTCCCGCCCCTTTCCCCGTTCTCGTCCCTTTTCCCCGTCCCCTCCTTTCCCGCCTCGTCCAGGTCCCGTCCTGTCCCCCCCATTCCCGCTTCCCCATCCCACCCCACCTTCCCCTCCCCCTCCCGTCCCGTCCTGTCCCCTCCTTTCCCATCCCGTCCGCCCCCCCCCCCGTCTTCCCTCTCATCCCATCCCATCCCTTCCCTTCCCTTCCCATCCCGTCCCGTCCCGCCCTGTTCTTACCCCCTCCCCACCCATCCCATCCCTTCCCGTCCCGTCCCGTCCCGTCCCGTCGCGCCCCGTCCCTTTCCTTCCCGTCCCGTCCCCCTCCCGTCCCGTCTCTTTCTCGTCCCGTCCTGTCATCTCATATATTCACCTTCAGGGTACATATTTCCAAAAACTTTGAATGACTTAGTTCAAAATTTGATCTTACAAAATTCCAACCCTTTTTTACGCCTTTAGGGGTTGAATTTTTCAAAAATCCTTTCTTAGCGGATGCCTATTCCCTATTAGAAATCTGCCTGACCAAATTTCAAATGCCATTTTCGCGATCAACGTCCCAAAAAAAAACGCAATAACGACACCCATATCGATTTTTTAGGCTTATTTACCCAATTTCACCTCCTAAGAGGTTGATTTTCGGGGAAAGCACGAAATACGTGTTTGCTTATTTGTTTTTAGGAGTACTCCTACGAAGTTTCAAGTCGAAATGTCTATTTAATATTATTTTTCCATACAAAATTGGAACCCCCATTTTACCCCTTTAGGGGTAGAATTTCAAAAGATCCTTTTTCATACCCTTGTATAAATCATAAAGGGAACCTCTGTACAAAAATTTCAACTTTCTAAGTCCAAGGGCATACATATTTTTTATTATTCTGAGTTTATATGTATTTTAAAGTAGCCACAACCATCACTTTTAAACATAACTTTTATTAACTTGAAGACTATTTGTATAATTTACTTTATTTGAAAAATCGGCAGTGAAGTACGCCGAAATCGTCATTAAAATACGAGAAATCGGCAGTGAAGTAATCCATTGTTTTACGACTTTTTTGTAGGTGGCGAGGCGACAGATAAACGTCAATCGACCGAACATAACCTACAAAAGTTGGTTAAAATGTTGTAATTTCACGATTCCTCGATTTCAAATAAAATATAGTGTACACCTCGGCACTGAAGTTTCTTTTTTATCCCTCATGTGGTTTATTTGCCTTGGCCCTACGGGCCTCGGCAACTAAATCCACATTCGTGATAAAAAGTTATACTTCAGTGCCTTGGTATACAAACTACTATAGATTTATATTTTTATGTGAAATCGGCAGTGAAGTACGCCGAAATCGTCATTAAAATACGAGAAATCGGCAGTGAAGTAATCCATTTTCTCAATCAAAATTTTGCTATATTTTTTTTATAATAATAATATAATAAATAAGGGGGACTTTATTTTTTTCACCAATTTCATATTCTAAATATGGTTATCGAACATACACTAACTTTTGGCGGTATTTAAATTTCGGTTGTACAAGTAATAAAAAAAATTTCCCATTTGTTGCAAACATAATGGACTACACTGTATAAGATAACAACTCTCAAAAATTGATTAAATATGCACTTCCGTAAATATTTAAACGTCAGTTGGAGAAACGGAATAAACAACTTGTCTAGTGCATGTACTTGCTAACTTTTGTTTAATACGGATTGTGCCAGATCAGCATACATTTGCTATTACATGGCATAGTTAACAGTGCAAAAGAGTGGCACTTTAGCTACTCGGTTGTATACATAATTTCGACTACCATATAACATGTGAGGAAACGAAAATGAAGAATCAAGCTTGGCTTTGAAAATTTGAAACATTTGTCGATTATTACGTGTAATTCACATTATGTTGGATATGGACTATTATAATAAACTGTCTTATTTAAATTTTAAAACATCTGAAGTTATAGAGTACATGACTTCATTTTTTCAAAGCCAAGCTTGATTTCGTCATTTGCTCACATGTTATTTATGCCAAAAGAGATTACAAAACGTCAACATTATTTCAAATTAAAAATCATGTTAGGTAGGCTGTCATTGTTTTATATTGAAAAACTCACCAAATTTAATCAATAGTTTTGACAGAAGCGTGCGATTGAAGTGAGAGAAGTGTGCAATATAGCTATTTATGCAACAAGTGCTAAAAGTCGACGTTTATGCGCGAGACATGAAAATTATGAAACGAAGCCGAAGGCTGAGTTTCATAACATGTCTCGCGCCATAAACGACTTTTAGCACGCGTTGCATACAATATTTTATCTACGACCTTAATTTTACCGTTATTAATCCACAAATATCGATTTATGAAAGGTTCGCATCTGCGACACTTTTAATTTATGTCATAATGAACAGTAGGCTACGCCGCGTGGGCGATTGTTTGGCCACGCCCGTGATGTCAAGGTGAGATACGAAATGTAATTATTGATACTCCACATATGACTGTATTCATTACATAACGCTTTATTTATTTCAAAAACGCTTTACCTGTAACGCAAGCAGCAACTAGAATAGCTTTTACAACTTCACTTGCAGTTCGAAATTGTAGTTTTGTAACCTCACTTCACTCTTAGCCCGTGTGCTAAAAGTAAACAGCTGATTTTCTTTAAATACGGTAAACTATAAAACGTCACTTTTAGTGAAACAAGCTAGCGCTAAAAGGCCTACTTTTAGTAGTGGTCGTAGATAAAATTTTTGATTGCATAGTATGCAATAACAACATCCTTTTGAAGCATGTGTCAAAATGAGAGCCGCCTTTAGGAAATGGTATTTGAAAAAAAAGCTATTTATGTATTAAGTACGCAAAATAGAGTTTTTAATGAGAGAAGTACCCTAAAACTATTTTTTCTACGGTCACCTTTAAAACTGACTATTAAGCGCTCACTGTCAATGGCGAAAAAGTTAGCGATTCGCACATGTTTTCCCTAGTAACCATTTTAGCATCGCAACCACGTAAACAAATGTCTTAATGAAATAATCGCGTCACTTCATTTTACTTTACGCATCGCCATGGCTAACCTGATTATTAATTTAATTCGTCATTTTTCTGGAACTGGCTAAAATTATTGACAATTGCATCACGGTGCGTCCATCATCACGCAACAGATTTATTGAGTTTGTGAATTTTTGTGAAGTTGGAAGATGGAATCTGAAGGTAATTGCACCCCGCCTGAAGTATTTGAAGCGACCCAGACAGCAACCAACGAGTGTTGTTGCCGGGCCAAATCGCGCGCCCTTTATGAACGACTTCATCAAATGGTGTGTATCGAAATTTCAATTATTTAACAATTTTGTTATTTATTTAGGACCGTAAGAAAAAATTTTGTATGTATTTCGAGTGTAAAGAGCCATTTTGGTATTCGGTTACTTTTTCGCGCCTCGCTACCGCTCGGCACGAAACTCGCATCCTCATACCAAAATGGCTCTCTTTACACACTAAATACATAAATACCTATTATCTACGACAGTGCGTAAAATTGCCTTTTAGTTGGCAGTTTTAAGTTTGTAAAACAACTGTTTAATAACATGTTTTCATTAGTTTACGTCGTTAGTAGTAACGTGTTTAAAAAGATTTCATTAGGCACGTTGTCCAGTAGCAACGTGTTTTAAAATTTTTAAAACACGCAAAATTACAACCGGTTGCTGGTAATCCTAATTTACATTTAATTTATATTTACTGTGTTTTCTAGATTCTATCATAGATAAAATATTGTACGATACACATGTGTAAAGCATCTTTAGTGAATCGCGGGGCTTAAAATGCTCGTTCACTCGCGTTTTAACTCTACCCCACTCGTGCCTAAAGAGTAGCTTTACGCACTTTGATCGTAAATTACTATTGCGTACGTGTTGCATACAGGAATTTTTGGCACGAGTTCTTTAAACCAATAATTGATTTAAATAGCTATTTACGCAACAAGTGCCTTCGGCTTCGTTTCATAATTTTCATGTCTAGTGCATAAACGACTGTTCTTAATCCATAAATATAGATTTAACAAAGGTTTGGCATCTACGACACTTCTAATTTATGTCATAATAAACAGCAGCCCTTGGCGCGCGGGCGAATGCTTGCGAAGCCAGTACTGTCAAGGCCAGTTACGAAAGGTAATTATTAATACTCCACATAT
Source organism: Agriotes lineatus (assembly GCA_940337035.1). Taxonomy (NCBI): domain Eukaryota; kingdom Metazoa; phylum Arthropoda; class Insecta; order Coleoptera; family Elateridae; genus Agriotes; species Agriotes lineatus. The sequence goes on along the minus strand of OW679194.1, from coordinate 106,420,755 downwards.
GACTGTATTCATTACATAACGTTTTTCATTATTTCAAAAACACTTTATAGCTGTAAGCGCAAGAAGTAACTAGAATAACTTTACGACTTCACTTCCAGTTCGAAATTGTAGTTTTATAACCTCACTTCACTTTTTAGCACATGGGCTAAAAAGTAAACAGCTGATTTCTTTAACCACGCTAAACCATAAAACGTCACTTTTAGTGAAATAAGCTAGCGCTAAAAGGCCTACTCTTAGTAGTGGTCGTAGATAATAGCTATTTGTGCAGCAAGTGCTAAAAGTGGACATTTAAGGCTGGGTTTCATAACATGTCTCGTGCAAAAAACACTTTTAGCACGAGTTTGCAGACAATATTTTTTCCACCAATCGTACTAGAAGTGACACATTAATGACAAAATTTTTTTGAGCAAAGTCAAACATTCCATTACATCAGCCGTTGTTTAGGTAATTTACAATAAAACTGTACAGGAATAATTCAAACATTCCATTACATCAGCCGTTGCTAGGTAATTTACAATAAAATTGTACAGGAATAATATTCCCGGCCTAGACAGGAAATATTCGAGTACTATTTCCTAATTTTTTTAATTACTCGTATCGATCGGGCGCAAAAAATAATATGTGTATCTTGAACAAAAAGCAACATTCCCAGACTCCTATTCACAGTCGTCTGGGAATGTTACGTTTTTTCGTCCTAGATACACAATATACTATTCTACGGCCTTAAATTTGCTGTTATTATTCCATAAATGTCGATTTAACAAAGGTTTGCATTTATGACAGTTATAATTTATGTCATAGTAGAGAGATAGTCTTGACACGCAGGTGACTGTTTCTGCAGCTAGTAGCTGTCAAAGTTAGTTATCAAAGGTAATTATAAATGTACATATTTTACTTTATTCATTACATAATGCTTTAATTATTTAAAAAACACTTCACCTCTAACGAAAGAAGTAACTAGAATAACTTTACAAGCTCACTTCCAGTTCGAAATTCTAAATCCAACACCAGCTGCTGATTTCACTTTTAAGAGGCTAAATTATAAAATGTAATTTTTAGTGAAAAAAGCTAGCGCTAAAAAGGCCCTACTTTTAGTAGTGGTCGTAGAAAAAGATATTTAGCGACCATATCACTATTATAAATTGTTCATTTTTGTGAAGATTGAAGATTTGAGTTCTTTATTCACTATCACTTTTGCCAATGTTTCATGTGTGCAGTGAGGTGTTGCACCATCCTGTTGAAAGTACCATTCTTGCAGTTCATCATCATGTAATTCCTCTAGAAATGGCTGTAAAATTTCATGTCGATATCTTTCCGCGTTTATGTTGCCTATAAATTAGAAGCAATAACCAAAAAGTCTAATTTTGAGAACATTAAATAAGTTACCTTAAAAAAATATAGGTCCAATTATTCTTCTACCACTGATGGCAGCCTAAACCCCAATCTTCTCAAGATGTAGAGACGCATGAGGATTTTCAGTGCTCCGCGTTCTAAAATTTTGTGAATTAACAAATTCCGTTCTGGAAAACCATGCTTCGTCAGTGAAAAAGCATTTTCTTAGTGTGTCAAAATTGTTATTAAGGGTGTTGATAAACCATTCACAGAATCGCAATCTTTGTGCAGGATCACCTGGAAATAATTCTTGAACTACAGTCATACGATACGGATATAACTGCATGTCTTTATGCAACATCATGTGGCACGATCCTACAGAGAAGTTAACTTGTTGTGACAAATTGCGAATAGAAGTTCTAGAGGCATTTTCCATTACTTTTGTAGCTGCAACTATAGCCTCGGCACTACGCTTCAATGGTCGGCCTGCACCTTTTTGATGAGCAAGACTTCCAGTTTCGCGAAAAAGTTTGACACGGCGATTAAGATTGTCTTGAAATAGTTGATAATCAACAACCTCGCCGGGAAACTTGGTACGATACTCTTCAAAGCAATTCTGTACTGAATATTTCCAAACGTCATTGACCTTCACTCCATTACGAAAATAACTTTCCACCATAAACGTTTTCTGTTCTAATGTGAACACCATTTTATAAACGTAAAAAATAACGATGATATAACACTTACGTTATGTAAAGAACTGACTTTTCAACAAAAACTGCAGAGGAAAACGTATTTCTAACATTTTTTTGAGACGAAATGACAGCTGACGTATTCGCGATTCGCGCCGGGCGGTATATTACGAGTCACGACATTAGCTTCAAATTAATTTATTTTGTCAGAGCACGCTGGACCGGGATAATTTCTGAACACCCGTTATTAAATAGAAGTGGGCTTAATACAGATCCTTACGGAACTCCCGCGTTGATTTTGCTAGCTGAGAAAGTATGCCCATTTACTCTTATCTGGAATGTTCTATCATTTAAGAATGATTTGGTTATATTTAATAAGTAAACGGGAGTTGTCAAGCCAGTATCCATACACGATCAAAGGCTTGCGCCACATCCGCAATTGCTATTAGCGTATGCATTTTTTTCTAACCCCTTTCGATCTCCTTGAGTTGTAGAATTTGATGGCTAGTGGAGTGGGCGCTTTTGAAACCAAATTGGAATTCAGACAGGACATCATTTGCTTTTAGAAACTGATTTAGACGGGTTTGGATTGTTTATTCGAAAACTTTGGAGATTGTAGACATCAAACCCGATGGGTAGGTAGTTATATGGATTTTCATGGGATTTATTTGGTTTCGGAATCATTTGAATTACTGCTTTCTTCTACTCAGTAGGAAAATAACGTAACTTTAAGCATAAGTTCAATGTTGCTGTTAATAGACATATAGATCTCTGCGGCTAGCTTTCAGAATTATGTTAGGGATCATATCTATTCCTGAGGCTTTTTTATTTTTTAGTTTTTTTATACATTTGTTGATTCTGTTAGGGAGATAGGATTAGCTAATATTTGTCCTTTGGGAATTATGTTTTTGGATTCCGTTTCAACATGACTGATATGGTTGGGATCGTTGTTATTGAAGGCAGTAGTAAATATTGCTTCGAGATCTTGTGCGAATATTTCAGATTTATCTTTGTCTTTGTCTTCTTAGTCATTAAATTTCAATGTAGGAATCACTGCATGTTGTTTTAGGATCGGTTTAGTGGCTTTCCATATATTAGCGTCTCCGGGTTCGAAAGATTCTAGATACTGCTTACAAGAATTGATTCTGAATTCATCTAGTTCATACTTTACTTGCCGTATCAATACATTTAGATGCCTCTTGTCTGCAGGGTTTTTGAAACTTTGCCACATTCTGCTAGATGGCTAGTGACTACGACTGGGCGATATATCGATATATATATATATATATATATATCGATATTATTTCCATATCGATATATCGATATATGGAAATATCGGATATCGATATATCGAATATCGAAATATCGAATATCGAAATATTGAATATCGAAATATCGAATATCGAAGCATCGAATATCGATATTTATCTAATATCGTTATATCGAAATATCGAATATCGATATTTATCGAATATCATTATATCGAAATATCGAATATCGATATTTATCTAATATCGTTATATCGAAATATTGAATATCCATATGTATCGAATATGGAAATATCTGGTATCGATATTTATCGAATATCGTTATTTATCGCTATCCCCATAATTATTGATATCGATATCTTCATATTATCGATAAATACATATATATCGAGATTTATGGAATAGCTGTCAAATATCTGTTAATGCTTTACTTTTGTAACACATATAATTAGCAACATAGAAATATAGTTTAATTAGTCACATTTTTTAACACATATTTTAATAAGTACAATTTATTTTATTAAAATAATGCAATAACATTGATAACAATATAAAGTATATGCGTACTCCGTGAGTAATTCAACACGTATTGCATTTTGCAACTTTTAAATAAGGACTTCTTTTAAATAAGGACTTCTTCTAAAGTCCCTAAATTTAAAAATATTGTGCAAGTCCGCAGATTAAATTTGCGTGGATAAATCCTTTTTGGGCGTTTTTTTGTTTATGCTACACTTTTTTTACATCGGAGAATTCTACATAATATTTGATAGCCAGCACTCAGCAGTAGGGCTGGGCGATATATCGATAAATATCGATATTATTTCCATATCGATATAAGATATATGGAAATACCAGATATCGACCTATCGATATACCGATATATCGATATCTATCGAATATGAATATCTATCGATATATCAGTATTTTTAAGATATTTATCGATATATTGATAAATATCGATATAATTCTGATATCGAATATTGATATATAAATTTTAATATCGCCCACCCCTACTAATGACAGGTGTTAGTGTGCGAGAGACTAACACCGGTATGCATAGTCGTTCGCCAGCGGCTCGCCGGCGACTCGCCGGAGTTTCGTTATGTATAGGGGCTGCGCGCACTATTGCGCGGTCTATCCTATTCAATTTACTACAATTTTTAGACCTATTACGTTGGGCCGTTCTGTTTTGTTACACACCCCGCCCCTGCTTTCCACCTGATCAAAGAAGGGGGTCCTCGGGGATCCACCCCCCTCTAAGGAGGCCCTCGGGGATCCGCCCTCCCCAAGGGACCTTTGGGAATCCGCCCCTCTCCAAGGGGGCTCTCGGGGATCTACCCTTCTGCAAGTGGGCTCTCGGGGTTTCGCCCCTCTCCAAGGGGCCCTTGGGGCTCCGCCCCTCCTCAAGAGAGCCCTTCGGGATCCGCCCCTTTCCAAGGGAGCCCTCGGGAATCCGCCCCTCTCTAAGGGGGCCCTCGGGGATCCGCTCTTCTCCAAGATGGCCTCGGGGATCCGCTTTTCTCCAAGATGACCCTCGGGGTTCCGCTTCTCTCCAAGGGGGCATTCGGAGCTACGCTCCTCTCCAAGGGGGCCCTCGGGGATCCGCTCCTCTCCAAGGGCCCTTCTCCAAGGAGCCCTCGAGGCTGCGTCCCTTTCCAAGGGGGCCCTCGGGGCTCCTCCCCAGTCGCAAAATCGAGGCGATGGCGAAATGCATGCAAACGCTAATGGGGGACATCGCGTTTGCAATTGTCGTAACTGACACACACGTTTGGATCGTTCTCCTTTATTTATATGATGTTGGTGGCACTATACGTCTATGTCAAATTCGAGGTTATCAGCTTAGATTTTCCGTCAGGTTTGACAGAAACTGACACAAAACCTAACCTGCTAACCTCGAATTTTACATAGACGTACAATGCCACCAACGTACATTCATAACGAAACTCCGGCGAGTCGCCGACGAGCCGCTGGCGAACGACTATGCATACGGGTGTAATAAAACTCTCCGATTACTAACTCAAACTCAAATTCATATATTGGAATCATAATGCTGATTTTTGTTCCACATGAGTTCTACAAGACCGATTTTCATGATCTTTTTTATATTGCAGCTTTTACCCTGTAGATTAAGCAACATTACTTACTTTTAATTTATTAATGTTTTTATATTGTTAAAATCATAAATTTAAAATATTTATTTGCATACGATCGAGAAGCGCCCCCATAGTTCACCGTATGTCAAATTTGCTGTCATTAACGTTTAACGTTCGAAGTGTGTGAATACCTAGACTAATTATATAAATAGTAGATTATGGCAATTGCTGATTGAGAGCCGTTTCATATTATTTGTACAAAACCCAGAAACTCCATCGTGTAAATGGTAGCATTAATTTTAAATGGTTGGGACGATTATAAAGACTTTAATATTGGCAATAATATCGTGTTTCCATTAACACATTATAGCCAGGAATCAGGAATCATAAATTCTATCAAAGAGAGTGCACTCTAAGATATAGTTTAAAAAAATGTGTACAGTTTGGAATTACCTTTCGGATCTAAATGTAGAGGGTTCCAATCTTTTTGCCCTTGCAAAACACCAGAAGAAATGTTTTCCGATTTTTTTATTACTGAAAATTGTTAAATTTTATGTGTTCATAGCACTTACAAGCTTGCTTTTGAATATTTTTCAAGGATTATTAAACTAGTGGAAAGCTATTCTTTCTAGCTTCAGATGTTGTCAAACTAATTTCGAAATTATTTTTAATAAATGCCAAACAAACTGCCTAAGCAAAGAGTACTGGGAATGCGCGTTATAAATTTTAGCATTTAGGTATTTTGAAAACTATTGCACATAATTGCAGACTTCCCGAGTATGAAATGTGTAGAGAAAAATGAAGAACTTTTTAGTGAAAGAATTATCTGTATTGATTTATTACTGAATAGAATACAATTTATTTTCCGCTGCGTGTTTTGATTTGTACACGTGTCACACCTCGCCGATCACTGATTTGCACCGCGTAGCCCAGGAAATGTAGGGATGACGTCAGATATAGTTATGGGAAAGCTTTCTACTACTTTAAAAATCATTGAGAAGTATTCAAAACTAAGCTTGTAAATGCGATTGTACGCATAAAATGTATCAATTTTCAGTAATAAGAAAAAAATCGAAGAATATTGTTTTCTGGTGCTTTGCAATCTTAAAAAGAATGGAACCTTCTACTTTCCACTTATGGTATTTTTGACAAAAAACTGTAAAATTTTTACATTACCATAATAATAAAAAGTGAGTATATAATAGTATATTATAATACGAGTGTATAAGCAAGCCTTTCAAGCACGCACAACAAGTTTGAAGAAAACGAGTGAAACGAGTTTTCTTTAATGTTGTAAGTGCTTTAAAGGCGCTTATACACGAGTTTTATACACTATTTTTTAGTACGCATAAAAAGATCCTTTCTCAGAATGATTTTACCATTTCGATTTTATGCCTTGATTTTTTTATCAGGTAGTCACATGAAAAATTTTTGTCGTTAGCATGGAGATTTTTTTATAAATGTTTGTTTACTGTCAGTTTTGGTTTTTCGTGTTTGCAAAAAATAAATTCTGACCAAGTTCCTACCGAAATAGAGGTATTAACAGAACAGGCTGAACAAAAAACTAATTCCTGCTAAATCAAGAGATACGTACATTAAGGAGTACGAAAAGTTGAAAACCTGGATGAGTGAAAAAGACTCTACGACTGTAACTGAACCACTGATGCTAGCATACATGATGAAAATGGTAAAATTTAGTACTATTATAATATGAGCGTATAATAATTAATTGTTTGCTTTTCTGTTTTATGCCAGTCGAGTGTATACAAATCTTCCTCTCTGTGGTATATTCACTCAAAACTTCAGACAATGTTAAGGCTGAAAGAGGGTGTAGATTTGGCGAGTTATCATAAACTTCACGCTTTCATGAAAGCAACCAACAAATGTTACGAAGCCAAAAAATCATACGCATTTACGGAAGAAGAACTACGAAAATTCTTTATAGAGGCCCCTGACAATACTTTTTTGTTTGTGAAGGTACATTGACAAATTTGACAAATTTATGTAAGTAATAAGTTTATTTTTCAGGCTATTACTATTTGTGGTGTTTTTGGATCCTGTAGAAGGTGTGAAATGTGCGATTTGCGTTTGACTGACATAAAAAAAGAGGGTGCCGTTTTCTTGATTAATATACGACCATCCAAAACTGAAAAGGGGAGGAAATTTGCCGTTGTTGATTGTCCTGAAATACCATATGCAAAAATTTTTAACAAATATTTGTCGTTGCGTCCTGAAAATGTAGCAACGGATAGAGTATTTTTAAAGTATGCAGATGGCAAGTGCTGGAGACAAGTAGTTGGCATTAATACTATTGGTGCAATTCCTTCTCGTATAGCTCGCAACTTGAATCTTTCTGAACCTCAAAAATATACCGGCCACGCATTTAGGCGTACATCGGCCACGATTATGGCGAACAGTGGCATGAGTATTGACGAATTAAAACGTCAAGTTGGGTGGAAGTCTTCCAGTGTTGCGTCAGCGTATATTGAAGACTCCAGTGTAAATAAAGTTGCAGTTTCTAAACGTATTGCTGAAAGTGTTACGCCGGATGAGACTCAGAACCTTCCAGCAATCTTTCATGCAACTACAAGCCATTCCACGAAGTCTACAGATGGATTTAAAGTGTCCAATAATTCGAATTGTACCTTTCATTTCCATTTTAATAATTATAATATTGTTCAAAAAAGTTGCAAAATTTGAATAAAATTGTGAAGTTTATTAATGTCAGATTAATATTACTGTTTCCTAGTAACCAACCTATAAAGCAAAAGCACGCCGTTCTATAATTATCTCCGATCTACGCACGCTCCAGCGTATTTTAATCGTCATTTACAATACATGCGTACTAAAAAAAAATTATTATATCTACAGTTCAATGTCAAGGTGTCTTAGCCAATCCACTGCATCCGTCGTATCTACGAAATCTTCTGGGGTGCCCTGGAAGGCTCTATGTCAGTATTGAAATGTGATGTGATTTACGGTTTGGTTCAGTTTCCCGCAATCGCAGGGCAGCGGTGGGTCGCTTGCCCCATTTGTGCAAGGAACTGCGCGCATCTACCGTGACCAGTTCGGATCCTATTAAGGGCTGTCCAGGTTTTTGAGTGGTAAATCGAAGCATTGCGGTGGTTTTCCCGATATCCAAAATATTATTCCAAACGGCTGGTGCTTGGTTAGTCCATTGATCTTTCCATGCGGTTGGCCCACCAAAGCCCTCCGCGTTGAGCTTTTGTTCTATTATTACTTCTAATAAAAAAATTTCTTTACTGCGTTTGCTTTTATTCGTGATATTTTCCCTAAAAATGTTCGGCAACTCCTTTTTAACAAAAGCATTCATGCATGCCTTTAAGAAAAAAATCCCTCCTCATCCTTCGGACTCGGGATTTTTTTAGTTGGCATGCACTCATGCGTTTATTGAAAAAATCGCAATCCAAATATTTCCCGAAATTTTTCAAGCATTTTGTTATATTTGTACGGAAAAATTATTTCCCATGATAGTGAATACGCCGGTCATATTGGACCTTATCTTATAGGTCAATTATTTACTAATTATAAGTTTAAAGTGCTTACATGGAGAAGATACCAATAATATTGACTATTCCCCTCAGATAATATACACCCAATCCCATCAATCAATTTTCAAAATTTGAACCAATCCGAGTCGAATACAGCGAATATTTTGCACTAGTGCAATACCCGGGTATTTGCACAAGTGCAATAGCGAGTATTTGCAGGAAGAAAAGCAAACCAGCGAGGGTACAGGAGACATTTCAGAAAGAAAACTGAAAACTCTTTAAAAATGAATAGTGTGGTATACAAAGGATGACATTTCTTCGAGGAATAGTCTTGCAATATTCCCCGCGTGCATTCTGTATACTCGAATATACAGAATGCACTAGGGATATAACTACTGAATATTTTGTAATTACTGCTTTCTGGATGCTGAACGTTACAGCGTTATCGTATCTGGTACCAATTTAAAATCATGATATGTACTGACAGTTCTACAAAGTAAAATTGTACAAGGTGAGCATTAACCAGTTGTAGGAAATCTGTAACTAAAGGCGAAAAAGGATAAAGTCAAATGAATAAAAGAATTTTTTAAAATCTATATCTGATATTTGAAATCCTAACAAACACACCTGCAGTGGTGGATACTCAGCAAATAAAATATGCAGTCTTCATGCACTAGGACATGGTTTCCCTCAAGGGGTAATAAGCGGGATAAAAAATGGAGTAAAAAATGACTTTTATTGACTGCGGTTTTTATCCGCTTAACCATCAACTAAAAAAGTCGAAATTTGGCACATCAGGTCTCTACAAATGGGGCCAAAACAATTTTGAAGGTTTTTTTTTTTTTTAAATTTCCCCTAGAGAGAATTTATTTATCTGTCTCTACAGAATTTGTCCTTATTGGTAACACTGGATCACCTCAAACAGAAGTTGGAAGTCTATTATATATATATAATATCTTACATATTTACACTTTAATAACGTATCTTTAGATTTTCAAAAATATTTTCTTATTAGAAGAACACGTGGGTATTTAGAATGAAATAGCCGTCAAATAGGCGCGGTGAAAGCACATAAAAGTTTTATTTTTAATTTCAACGCGGAAATCTAAAATATTAATATTTCATCTCTGTGCAACATAAAACGAGAACTCTTCTGTGTCACTGGGTAGTGATTTTACATTTTTATCACGAAGCAATCAATTTAAGCGCGTAATGTAATTTCTTTAAAGCTCGACAATATTAAAATATGCAGCACCAAGTTGGAAAATGCTACATTTTAATATTTTATGCAAAAGTAATGCAGATGTTCCATTTAAATATCACGGCTGTATAGCTCGATATAATAATATTACCTGCATTTTTGCGTTACTAATTCAACAGTTATACTTTGTGTTGATATATTACCTTGTATAAGCCTTTAACAACGACGAGGGCAATGTGATAACGGAATAAAAGGCTTACATAGACAACGCTCTGTATTGAAATCTCCTTTAAATCTGAAAGAATGTATAATGCATCATTGCATTAGTTTACACAACTTAAAAACCAACGTAAACACAACCGCTTGTTAATTACACAGAACTGTAGGTCGCACATATACGTATCTTTCTCGCGAAATAAATTTAGTTGTAGTAGATGTTTTCACAGGGAATTTAATTTTAAAAAAGGCCCTATTGAGTGGTTTTGTAGTTATAGAAACTGTTATTTCCTACACTTTACCATATACACTCTTATACTTGGACCTGGAATGGTAAATACTATGATTGAAGCTTTGCGGTTAAATGTCCAGTGAACTTATAAGTCACATGATGACTTATCAAAAACTACAATACAAAACAATTAGAAATCTATATAAATGTGCAATTTGTCCAATAGTTCTACCGTTTTATAAGCAAGAAATAATCTTAGCTTTTCAAACGAAACGCAATTCTCGGCATTACTGACTCACGTTTTGAAATCATTTCAAATTTATTCACATCTCAGTGACAGTGACAGTTGTCAGTTAGAAGTTCATATTTACATAATTAATAAACGTCATAGTTTTTTGAAGCAATATTACCTAAATGGACTCTTCGATAAAATGGTAGACAGAGCTGCTAGACCAATATAAAAAGTTTACATTGCTCTAATGTAGATGTTACTTATATTAACTCATTTCCATACATGTCCATAGTTTATTTTGGGGACGCTCTCTTATAGTTATTAAGGTACTAAGGGCACTATGAGTAAAATAAGAGCCCAAGATTGTTAGTGTACTAACCGAGGGTTTGGCCCGAGGTGTGTACAACAATCGCGGGCTCCTAGCTCATAATGCCCGTGGTGCGCTTCAAGGTTTTATGTCCTACCAATTTCTCTTACCTAATTCATATTCATATTCAATTCATATAATTACTATGATATAGTATTTTAAGATTGATCTAGTTAGCTGATCTAAGTTAGATTTGTGACATTAGCTAAGCTGTCATTAATTTTCATTGTGACAGTGGTGCATATCCATGGAAACAAATACTGTTAATTTTTCATAATAACCCCTAGTGTTCTTATGAAGAAAATAATTGCCCTGGAGCGTTATTTTGTATCTAGATACCTTAAAATAGAGTCATTAATTTCACTTAATGTACTGGTAGGACATAAAGATTTTTTAAGATCTACGATCTACTTCATTGGCACTGTCTTTGTCTCGACAAGTTGTTTTAGGTAAAATAAGTGATCAGAACAAGATCGCCTTACGCGGAAGCCACATTGTTAGTCTAAGTCTTAATATTAACCTTCGATCTATTTTTTTAATACTCGTATTTAGCGGAAAGTCTGCTTATTGAATATTTTAGATTAATGTCCCTGTAATTTTCGCATTCCAGTATACTTTCTTTATAATTATACATTGATGATGTAAATGCTTTGTTTCACTCGCTGGTTTTTGGGTTTCCCCTTAAGCATCTATTAAATATAGTACATAGTTTTTTCTATCAAAATACTAGGTTTGTATTTAATTAATTCGGTACAAATGTTCTCTGGTCACGGTGCTTCTCATTCCCCATTTTTCTTACATTTTATGACTTCTTCCGGTTTTAATTTCCATATCTCTGTTAATTTCTTCTGAATCATTTGATTCTTCTTGGTGTTCATTACGAGTTTCTATATGTCCCTGCCTGTCTTCAGTTAACAACTTTTCATAAGACCTTCTCCAGCGTTTAGTAGTTATCTTGTATCTCCCATCTAATCATTTATCTTTGCATATTTTCCTTTCATAATTCATGTTTAGCCTCTATTATCTTTCTTTTAACTTCTCTATTTGCTTTCTGATATTCTTTTCTGTCTTCTATCTCCATACTCGATAGCCACTTATAGTATTTTTATTTCTTGTTTTTTATGATTTAGTCTACATTATTATTCCACCAGTATTGGTTCTGTCTATTATGTTTCTATTCTTTTTTTTCTCACAGCGCTTCATTTGCTGCTTCGTGTATGGCTGCTTTAACTCCTGGGTTTGGAGTGTCTTCTTCTACCTCATTTAATGTATTACTTAGTCTTAATTTGTAAAGAACTGAGTCGAAAGGTCTCGATTTTGTCGTTAACATTTCTAATTGATGGTCACTGTTAAAGTACTTTTTGTATGGAAAGTATATCTTAGCTTTTAGTAGGTAGTGGCCGGATCCACATTCAACTCTCATTTGTACTTAAACGTTTTTTACTTTATATTCATAGAACCGATTCATCATACGTAATGTATTGAAGTGGTCTTAAAATGGCAAAGCATTTTAAATAAAATATACTTAACATGCAGCTTAAATATAAAGCAAATGAAAATGATATTAAGTCAATTAACTCCGTTAATTAGAAGGTTCTATTTCCAATAATGTTAATGTTATTTGCAGTTTATCAGAAATTTCACTTTCCATTAGCTAAAACAAATATAAATTGAATAGAATCATAGTTATTAATTGAATTTATATCAGTTATTTCAATATTTGTGGTTACAATTGTATTTAAAATTGGTTGAATGGAGTTTTATCTCTTTTTTTTGTTTTGTATTTTATCTGTAAATATTGTTAGAATAGATAAAACATAAGTTTATTTCTTAAATATTTGTTGTAAAAAAGGGTTAATGATGTATAAATGGAGGCAGGCACATTTAAAAACTGCTAACTTAAAAACATAACTTATAGGGTTAAAAACGTGATAAAGGTTGAAAAGCAGGAATTTGTAGTTTTGATGTTTCAAAATGAAGTGATATCCAACGTTTTGGCGGCAACTCTTACAAATAACTAAACTTTTATAGATGCCTTACGCACATGTTAGCTTTGGTCGATGTTTACAATGCATCTGGTGTTTGGAAGTGGAATTATATCAACGAACGGCAATTTTGAAATTTATAAAGAATAGAATGCACACAATTGTTGATTATACTAACTTAATGATACGGTCAAACTCCAAAATCTGTATCCGATGAACATACAGATGTTTGGAGTTGTTGATGACATGAAATGAGCAAGCAAGCAATTATAAACAATCGAAAAGACATAAATATCCACAATTTTATTAATTCATATAGGTTATATTATATTCGTATTAAGATACAGGCTGAAAGTTAAATGTTTAATGTTACAAGTTAAACAATGTTATCACGTTATAGTGGCCTTCCGTTCCATCTCTGGAGCTGATGAGTGTAGTCAAAGGATAAAGATTTTGCTTCATGAATACGCCGTGGTGTGTGCATGTGATTGGCAGACTTACGCTACTAATTAGGTGATGCAGATTATCAAAAAGTGTAACAGCGAAGCTTGGTCTTCAGACAATAAATCTAAATACAATTAGAGACAGTTAGGTAAAAATATAAAGCAACTTACATTATGCGAATGGTATAGGTACTCTACAACACAATGTTTATGCAAGTTTAACGCCTCTTACATACGCCTGAGTTGCACAATAAAAAAAGTTGCAAAAACCTCTTAAACGCGAACGAAGTTACAGCCAAAATGTAAATAACGTGATGGCATTTAGCAGACCACCAGAAGTTTCGCCAAAAGTGGCAGCATTTATATGTCGTAGTGTGACGTTACGCAATTTTCCACGTCCCTGTGAAGGGCGACATGTGACGTTTCACCCCCTTACTAAGGGCGTCAATATGTACACCTCGGGTTAAGCTCAAAATCGGATAAATACGTTCACTCAAATATATATATTCTATTAGTAAAACTACTAGATAATTACCAACATAAATATGTTTTTAGCTATATTGCAATGACCCTTTACGTATAATTTTTGTATGGTTATAATTAATGTAATAAATAAAAAGAGTCACCACACAATATTTGATTTAATTCTACCACTTGCTAAAATCAAACTAACTGATTAATTTATTTCGTTGGGTACGCCAAAATTGAGAATTACTCTTATGGTAGTTTGCCCTTTACCTAATCCATTCATCTGATTTACTAATTTTGCTAGCTCATTTACATACAGAGACATGAAAATAAAACTCAAAATCTCAAGCCTGGGTTCCTCAATCCTAGTTAAAATTTTATGGTACGCCTCTGGAACGTAACAGGTGAACTAAAAATGTAGGCGAGATGCGCCGTTGGTACGTCAAATCTATCACAACAAGTTCTAGTTATTTTCAGCTCGCGTGTGAAATTGATTTATCAACAATTAAATGAACAAATTTTGATGGTAAGATTTTGAATAATTGCCTTCAAGCGGCGTCTAGGCAATCTTTTGTTTTCCAGATCGTTAGCTATTGGTGCATTTTAAAGAGGACGCTAAAACTCGTTTGTTTCTGGGGCTCCAACTGACGATTTTAATTGCAAATCCTGGGAAAACACTTCGCCATCCACGGGAACTATTATGATTTTCGTGTTCTCCAGGTCGTAATTTAGGTATGCTCAAATTTTCACGCCGTTCGCGGAGATCAAAATTTTACACTACTAACCTCACTTTGGTTGTCGTAGCTGGGCTTCGTTGTTATGAATCTGGCTGAAATCTTGCTCCCCGGGCTGTTCGTGCGGCTGTCTTGTGTTCTGGCCTGATGTGTAGAGCTGCCGGAAGAATCCTGACACCCTATGCCTTCCCACGATGCTGCATATTGATGCTGCGGGGAATCGCCTCCAAGCCGCGGCTGCCGTCGTCGCCTCGGAACGCCAAAAACTCAAATACCTGGAATCTCTTGCCTCCAATTGTGCTGATACACTCGAATTCGCTGATTACGATGGTGCTATTTATTTTTTTATACGTTTATGCCTTCTATTAAAAAACTTGAATTAAAGTCAGAGCAAATTCAGATAGCTTTCACCAATTTATTTTAAACAATTGCTCTCCCCCGTTATCGACAAAACACTGTCTACAGATTTGAATTGTAGGAACTACCAACAGGTACAAAAACATAACTTATAATCTAATTTAACAAAATGTTATCAGTTAATTACAATCTCTTATGTACTAGAATTATTGTCTTTTGAAATTGTTCATTTCTCAATGTTTTTTTAATGTGCCACTCACTTGATTTTTATAACACTTAAATGCCCATTGTTTATCACTACACTGACTAGGTTTTTAATCCACCAACATTGTCTAATTTCTTGCTTATTTGAATTCCATCTAATTTCTTGCTATTTCAATCTCTTCAAAAACCCCAAGTCTTGTATTTTCATGTAATAAATGACTTGCCTGGCTTTTCTATTTTCCTTGCCTTATTTTTCTAGTCATTCTTGTTCTCACCTTTATTAAAAATGTTCATTTGCTATTCATTCTCTAATGATTTTACTTTCTACGCTTCCATTTTTAAGCTGTGTCTAACTTGAACTTTTTGTGCCAGTTCTTAATTAATTTTAGATTCGGCTTTTTAGTTTGTGCAAATCTATTATATTATGATTAAAATTACATTGCTAAACCCAATACACGGAATTTGAGCTTCCATATTTCTGTGCCCATTCAAATATAATCAATTTCATTGGCGAATTATACCAGTGTTATTATGATTTGGCAATTTATGTGAATTTTCTCAGATGCTTGCATTATTACAACTCTGTGCTCTAATGATTTAATTTGCTATTTGCTTGTACTGCAATCAGAGCCGATTTGAGGGCTAAATACCATCGCAATATACACAGATTAATTAGAAATAACTAAATTGTACATTATTTAATTAATATGTTCTACGGGAACGGTATCTGGCTCCCTGGGTCGCGCTGCAACCCACTATACTGGGCCGTCTTGAGGGCTCCTAAGGGGCAGTCCGCCGGACGCACGCCGATTCTTTGGGAAATGAACTGCGTAGGTCGTTTGGATCGTCCACCTGCACGCACGGCGATTCTTTGGGAAATAAGCCGAGTAGATCTTTTGTTCTTTCAAATTTCACCTTCGACGCCGAAGTTGTTGACAGTGATTGAAGCTGCAATTTTCCGGTAAAATTAGCGACTCTTAAGGGTTACCTGGGGCCGGCGTTAGTGCCTGAATCCTGGTGCGGAGAGTGGTATTTTACGAAGGTTAGGCGTCGTTCTTGAAGCGAACGCGGTGTCCCATACTGCCGATAAAGTTTATTTGCCTCGCGCTGGCAAATGGCGTTGACCATACCCCGCTAGGGAATTCGCTGGCTGCGGTCGAACTTTCTCCAGAAATTCGCCTTTTAATGACCCAAAAGGGGTCCTGCAGGTGAGTTTTTGAAGGGCGGCTTCACGGCTCTGGCCGCTCACGAGCGGGGTAGAGGCTGTAATTCCTATAGGTTGAATTATTAGTAAAATGAGGTTATGGGGAGTATTTCGCGCCGGTATTTGCGTTTACAAATTAGGCTTTCGGAAATGGTTTTTGAGAAGTTATCCCTGAAAGAGAGTACATCGTATCAAGTCAGGGTTACAGTCTCAGGGATTCGATTTCCCAAGAAAGTCTATCAATCAAGGAAAAATCGAATTCTAGCGGTCTTAGGCCGTCCGCTCATTGAGACGACATGATTGCGACCCAACTGACAAGAAACTCATAAGCGATAATCGCGTGGCGATTGTTCTATAGGTTTATGTAATTCACTGCACACTGCTGCGATTGCAATGCGATCGCGATGAAACTTGGACAAAATAATTGCTCGCGACTGTCAATGCCAATCGCGAAGCAATTAGTTGCGTTGAAGTTGCGGGGTAAAATGCAAGGAGTGTCAAACTAGTACAAAAATATCCTTGTATTGATGTCGCGTCTTGCAATCGACGACTTAACTCCACTAATACATTAAAGCTCTCTTTTGACATTCGGTAGCATGATTTTGCTCATGTTGGGAGAGCTCTCTTGGAGCGACAAAATAAAACTATTGCACTTTTTATTATTTTTGATATAGGGGTGAACGTGGACTTCCATCTCGGTTTCCTGTCCTTATTTTGTATGTATCATTAAGCTACAACCACGTCGTCATAATCGCCACTCGAAAATATTTTGCAGCAGACTGAGAACAAATTGCTTTGATGTGCATAATACGAGTTGCCGTCGTGATCGCATCGTAGGTATGTCGTAGTTGCATCGTAATCGCGTAGCAGTTGCGTCGGACCAGTGGACGGAGAGCCTGACTCTTACTGAAAATTTCAAGTTGTTGGGCTGACAGTACAACACGTCATCTCCCTTACTCAGGTAGAAAAGGAGGGGATTAAGATCAGGACTGGACAGGATAGGTGATCTCAAGTCTGGATAATCTCAAGTTGTCGGAACTAGTAATGCAATCTCCTTTTATGCCTTTTCTGTCGCATTATCGGAGTACTTTCCCTAGCTTCTTCAAGTGGGGAACGACGCGATCGGTTCTTCGGCGCAACTTTGCGCACCGCGGCTAGGACTTTCTATCGCCAGTTCACGCGTCGAATTGATGCAGAGCTTAATTAGGCAATGTATTAAATTTAAATACATTTTATGTATAATAAAAATGTAATACAGGAGCAAGCGTCACAGTAGGCGTAGAAGAAGAAACATCGCTGCTGCTGCCATATGTGAATTAGAATCGAAATATATAGCGTAGACATGAACCACAACAAAGCCTTCGCATTTAGCTAACATAAAAGTTTAATGATTTGTGGCAACTATAAAATACCAAGAAAAAATAGAGTGTGTAAAAGTATAAATTTCAATGACACCAGTCTAAAATGTGAGTTAAATATATAAAAATTAAATTTTATAATAATAAATACTGATATGTACAATTAAGAGATGTAATACAAATAGTGGACTTAAAGAAAAAAATTAGTATAAAACTAATGAAGATGTGAAATGTGCGTGCATAAAGCCTCGTCCAAATGGGTTGCAGAATACAATACAAGAATGAAGCAGGATGTAGCTGATGCAAAGTCCCATTTGCAAATTAACAGATATTTGAGCTCGAAGAAAGAAAACATTATCATGTAAGCGTGTGCCAAGTTCAATTAAATAATGCCAGATCTGAGAACAAAAGCAGTAAATAACATAAACTGCTATTTAAAAATATAGAATTGATTATAATCAAGAAACAAAAAAATAACTACAAAATATATTTAATTAAAAATAAGAGTGTTCAAGAAATGGAGGTTTAATAAACAAAATAACATGGACCAGTATTCCCGGAATAAAAACATTGAATTACACGGCCTAATTCAAGAAAGGGATGAAAATCTTCTAAGTAAATTAAACGTCATTGCTGATAAACTTGGTATAGATAATTTTAATAGCATGGAAGTTGAAGCTATACATCGCTTGCCTACTAGATCTGGTAACGGACCGGCTCCTGTTATAGTTCAATTTCTAAGAAGTACCCGTGATGCATTTATCCAAAACAGAAAGAAGTTAATTATTTACAATAATGACATTTTACCAAATTCTGGTACTGGGAGAATATTTATTAACGAGAATCTAACACCTGCAAACAAGTTCTTATTATGGAAAGCAAACATTGCGAAAAAGGAATGTGATTACAAATATTTATGGACTAAAAAAGGTACAATATTTCTAAAAAAGAGTGACAATTCGCCACCCGTAAAAATTCTCAGTGATCAGGACCTACCGCAAAAATAGGGTCGTCATAATCTTAGTCGCGTTTCTAGTGGAGTACTTTCCCATAAAGTGTTGTCTATTTACTACCAAAATGTACGTGGCTTGAGGACAATAACTAAGCAGCTGTTTGTGGAATCCTGCCTGCGCGAATATTCTTTGATAGCTTGTACGGAAACGAATCTGAATAGTTCTATAGGTGATCGTGAATTATTTGACAACAATTATGTGGTTTTTAGGAAGGATAGGGATATTACTGCTACTGGTCGCGCCAATGGAGGTGGAGTGCTTTTAGCTGTATCTACCAACTACATATGTGAGCTTATTCCTTTCTTATGCCCGGTTGTTAGTTGTGATTCGGTTTGCGTTAAAGTTACAGTCAACAATTATGTTTCTTTTTATGTTATTGTTGTATATATTCCCCCGCATACTAATTCAGAAAACTATTGCTTAATTTACGATAGTATTATTGCATTGCCTTTTCTTTTTAATTCTCAATCAATTATAATTGGTGATTTTAATTTAACGGATGTTTATCAGTATTATATAAATAAGTGTAATTTTTGTGATTTGTCTGCGCTGTGTAAGGATTTTGTTAATTTTGCTTCTTTAGTTAATTTTGATCAGTTGAATAATATTGTTAATCACAATTCCCGTATCTTAGATTTAGTTGTAACTAACCTAAATAACGTGACAGTTATAAGATGTGAAGATAGCGTTGTACCGGAGGATTTGCATCACCCCCCATTGATTATAAATTATGAGTACGGTGCTACTAAGAATAAAATTTTGACTCCTAACAAGGAAACATTCTTTAATTTTAATAGAGCTGATTTTCTTGGTATATATAAACTTATTAGTACTACAAATTGGAATTTCCTCAACAATTGCTCTGATGTAAATGAAGCAGTTGACTTATTTTATAAAGTAATATATAATATTTTTGATCAAACTGTTCCTAAGGTAACCAAATCTCACAGGAAATATCCAAACTGGTTCACCGGAGATATAATTAGGTTAATTAAACAAAAAAATAAATATAGAAAACTTTTTCGACGATTTAAGTGTGCCCAATATGAAACTAAATTTAAGGAACTTAGAACTTTGATTAAACATAAAGCTAAACACGCCTACTCTAATTACATTCATGAGGTGGAAAAAAACATCTCTATTGATCCTCAATCTTTCTGAACCTTTATTAAACATAAAAAGCAAAACTCTGGCATACCAGTTCCGATGTTTTCGCAAGATAGCATTTTAAGAACGAATGAAATGGTTGCTGAAGGTTTTAGAACATTTTTTAGTAGCAATTTTTCTCCAAATGATAGCTCAAGTCATGGAATTGATAGCACTTGTAATATTAATAATTACAGCATAGTCTTGAACAACATTACGGACAATGAGGTCAAAATGTGTATTGCTAAATTAAAAAACACTAGATCACTTGGACCTGATAATGTGCCCACATGTGTTGTTAAGGGTTGTGCGGAATTCTTTGTTGAACCACTAATGATCATTTTCAATTTATGTATATCAACTAATATTTTTCCTGAGAAATGGAAAATAGCTAAAATATGTCCAATTTTCAAATCTGGGAAACTAAATCATATTGATAATTACCGTCCAATTGCACTTCTTTCTGTGTTTGCCAAGGTATTCGAGTCTGTAATTCATGGAAGCCTATACCGGCAGGTTTTGCATCAGATTTCTTTGAAGCAGCATGGTTTTGTTAGCCAACGGTCTACTCTTACTAATTTAACAGGTTTTACTCAATATGTATCGGAAGCACTGGAAAGCAGAAGTCAAGTCGATGTCATTTATACGGACTTTTCCAAGGCTTTTGATCGTGTTGATCATGTTATTTTGCTGCAGAAGCTTGTTGGTGTAGGTCTTCATGAGAAATTTGTTAACTTAATTAGGTCTTATTTAACCAACCGCCAACAATATGTTTATGTTAATGGTATAAATTCTGAGTACTTTTTTGCTACCTCTGGAGTTCCCCAAGGATCCATTTTAGGCCCGTTACTTTTTTTAATCTTTATAAATGATATAACATATTGTGTAAATTACTCTGAAGTTCTATTATGTGCAGATGACTTGAAAATTTAAAACTAGCAACAATGTTGTAGACTTTGAACGAGTACAAGCTGATGTTAATGCAATTTATGAATGGTCAATTAAAAACAAATTATTTTTTAAAAGTAAAAAATGCTTTACTATGACTTATTCTAGAAAGCAGGATGTTATACATTTTGAATATACTTTGGGTTCTATACCGATTAAAAGAGTATCAACCTTTACGGACCTTGGGGTAACTTACGATAATAAATTGTCTTTCAATGACCATGTGGACACGTTAATATTAAATGCCAATCGGAGTCTGGGATTTCTTTTTAGAAATACTCAGAATTTTTTGAACTCAAAAACCTTATTGAATTTATTTAACAGTTACGTCAGATCTAAACTCGAGTATTGTGTTATTATATGGAACCCGTATTATAATTATCAAGTTAAAAAAATTGAAACAATTCAGAAAAAAATTCTTAAATATGTGTATTGGCGTGTCAATGGATCAAAATTTGACGGTAGCTACTCTGAATTATTATCTGTATTCTCATTTTCTTCTCTAAAATTAAGAAGAGTTCAATTAATCACTTTGTTTTTGTTTAAAATAGTAAATAATCTAACTTCTACACCGGAATTGTTAGCCAAATTAAATATACGTGTACCTTGTATTAACACACGTAACAATGAATCTTTCTCGTATGGCAATCCGAGAACTAATTTATTATCATTTTTGTAGTCCGCTGATTACCATGTGTTACACGTACAACCAGTTTTGCAACGAATTGGATATATTTGGGCTGGGATTTTGTCAGTTTAAAACTAAGCTTAATAAGCACCTTTATGCCATTGCATTACAATTATAATTTTAATTTGGTTTTGTTATGTATTTATCTTTATTCTGTAACTGGGTTTTTTTTACGTGTTGAATAAAGTAACTATTATTATTATTATTAAAAAAATAAGACTAAACGATATCTATCACATACTTATCAATAACCTATACATAAACATACATATAAAGAGTGTTTTTTTAGAGGCGGAGATCTTTAAATTGAAAAAAGGCAGAAAATTGTTTTAATATCCATGAAATTGGCTTTATTTGAAAGATTATTCAACACTATAATGAACGAACCAATGAAAATTGTTCAATTTGTCAGAAAGGGCCAATCAAAATTGACTGTCATTGAAAACACCTAGGGCCGGTTGCAGAAAGCAATGTTAAGTCTGGTGTTAGCTAACATCGCGTCAAAGTGAACAAAAACGAATCAAATCTCAAATGCTTATGGTAACTAATACATTAGTAAACAAAATTTGATTCGATTTTGTTCACTTTGACGTGATGTTAGCTAACACTAGACTTAACATTGCTTTCTGCAACCGGCCCTTAATTAATGTCACAGTGTTTTCACGCGAGCCCGATTGGTTTTAATGATTTCAATTTAGTGAGTAGCCTTTGACTGACATTTCACCAAAACGTCAAAGTCAAAGTTTGCAAATCAGCGTCTTTCTAAAACCTCATAATAATCGTGTTGGAAGCTCCAGTATTGAATTAATAGTGGAAAACGTTAAAAATGTGTGCTGTCGAATATGGTAAAAGTCATCTACCCATATTGTTGAATAATCTTTCCAAATACTACACAAGACAAAATTTTTTAAGAGAATTTTTTTCGTCAACATGCAAATTCTTGCAAATTTCGCTCAACCAAAACTGCTCAAATTCCACTCGCCCTGCGGTCTAGCGGAATTTTTAACGCAGTTTTTGTATCGAGAAATTTAAACGCAATAATTTGCATGTGAACAAAAAAATTCTCAAAAAATTTTCACCTTTTGTGGTATTACCCTTGATAATTTTATGCATTACTGTTTGAATATGATTTCGGGCATGTGACCGCCGCGGCTGGCGCGTATATGACGTAATCTGAAGGTCTAATTTTCACACACTCTTCGCAGTAAATCAGGCTGTATTTCGGCAATAACGCGTCGAATGTTGGCTGCCAAGTGCTCAATTGTTTCCGGTTTATCGGCGTAGACATGCGACTTTACATATCCTCAAAGAAAATAATCTAATGGCGTCAAATCGCACGAATGAGTTGGCCAGTTAACAGATCCATTTCGTAGATCTTCCAACTGGCCACACCGTTCGTGCAATTTGACGCCATTAGATTTTTTTTTGGGGCATATGTAAAGTCGCAAGTCTGCGCCGATAAACCGGAAACAATTGAGCACTTGCAAGCCAACATTC
Source organism: Agriotes lineatus (assembly GCA_940337035.1). Lineage (NCBI taxonomy): Eukaryota > Metazoa > Arthropoda > Insecta > Coleoptera > Elateridae > Agriotes > Agriotes lineatus. The sequence goes on along the minus strand of OW679194.1, from coordinate 106,397,565 downwards.
AACACGTTATTGCAGAAATACAGCTTGATTTACTGCGAAGAGTGTGTGAAAACTAGACCTCCAGATTACGTCATGTACGCGCCAGCCGCGGCGGTCACATGCCCGAAATCATATTTAAACAGTAATGCCATAAAATTATCTTTCAAATAAAGCTAATTTTCTGGATATTAAAAACATTTTTCTGTGTTTTATTTCAATTTAAAGTTCTCCGCCTCTAAAAAAACACCCTTTACATACATACATAATTTGCAATAAATTTATTTTTACGACTGGATTATTTATCAATGTTGTTAACATTAATGCCTGCAATAATAAGCCAAGAAAAACTTTAAAATAATTTGCAATAATATTTGAAGAAATTGATTTAATATTAAAAATACAGATTTATTATTAATAAAGGACAATTGCTTCATATTAAGTGTTATGGTTTTTGTATTGTGTATGTTCTAAAATTTTGCAGTAATCCAAAGAGATAAAAAGTCAAACAATTAATTTTGTTACAATTCTATAGTCGAGCTATGGACAGAAAAGGTAGGAAGTAGAATAAAACGTGATAAAACCCCGAGAATAAAATTAATTTCAATAAAGATAAAATAAAGGACCATAGCAGTATGTTGATTGCAGCATTAAATTAATCGTTCACGACTATCATTTCTTATTTCACCCCGGAATCTTTCTATTACTTTGTCGTTATGCCGTTTTTCTGTTTTCGTGTTTAGATCACCAAGTATCATAATTTCCTTCTAGCCACTGATATTTTCCAGTGCTGTCATTAATTAATTATAGAATTATTCCTTTGTGTCATTTTCTGCATTATATGTGAGGACATATACCCCTAATATTGCTATTTCATTCATTTTTTTGTAATGTTTAATTGAATGACTCTGTCGTTTATGCATTCCCAGCTGCTAATTCACCGTTCCCACATCTTATTAAACAACAATACTCCATTTCCTACACGTTTGTTTTGTGAAACTCCACTGTATATGTGAATGTATTTGTCTCCATCGTCACAATTTGCACCCTTCTATTTTTGTTTCCGGGAGCACGGCAATATCGACATATATTTTTTTATTTCTTTTAAAACTTCTTCATATTTGGTATCAAGGCTTTGTACACTCCAAACGAAATTCAAATTCTGTTTCCTCTCGCCTGCCCATTTTCTGTTTGTGCCGTCCATAGACCGAGGCTTGGTAATAAGATTATTAGTATTTTTTGTTTTATTTTTAGGGAAATGGGTTGTAGGCCAACCCGAATGAGTGTTGGGTGTGGATTAGTCTGGTATTTTTACCAAAAACCTATAAGGCAACGGAGACTCTACGAGTAGCTAGACTACCGCCAATATAGCTTCTCGGATCATTAACTATAGAATAAATGTAATTGTTAGTACCTACTAGTATAAAAATTCATTTAACTACCTTTATATAAATTCCCTAAAAAGGAAGCTATTTTTTCTATTTTTAGTCACCCTTGCTCAAACATGTTATTGGTCACACCGTATAAGTCTATAGTAATAACAAATATGAATTTTTTAAATAACATTAATTTTCCAAATATCAATTTGTGCACATTACGTGAAGAGTAATATACCTTAATTTTTATATCGAACACCACTGACTTGTATCGAGCAAAGCATAAAATATGCAAACCTTGTACCTAATTAGTTATCCTGAATGTAATAATACTCAGTTTTGCTGGCCACTTGTATTCTTCATCTGCCACAACAAAATATAGTCAGTTCTCGCCTTAGTTTATGAAAGAGTACTCAGTCGATAATAATACAATATTAAAGACAAGAACAACGTCGAAATAGCTTCACTTTTAGCACACAGTTACGTACACTTGAACTTGTTCGGCAAAACAAGTGACATATTGGACCTACTAGAAGATTAGAAGAACCAGTTCAGCCGTACTACATACATATCTAAATATATTACCGATTAATTGATTTAGAAGCGGTGGGAAGCCTAAGGCACCTTACGAGTTTACTTCAGATCTTTACGTTTCAGGGTCCTTGTCTGTCGGTCAGTCTGTTGAGCTGTACTTAGCATTATAGCGCAAAAACGATTTGTTGAAGGAATATGATATTTTGCATGGGAAGTAGATGTCTACTTTGTTCGTAAGCGAACATACTTTCGGTCAAATACATACGTGGCGAACGCCTTAAAAATATAAATTTTGTCCATTTTTGCTTTAACTCATGAACTATTAGTTACGTTAGATTAAAGTAATATTGATAAAAAATATATTCTAGACCTAACAGATATAAGTGAACATCTTAAAAGGACCGAAATGTGCAGCGATCGATACGGCAACTCCAGAACTATTGGTTAGAGAAAAATAGTATTTTGCATATTGCTTAGACTTTTACCCTTAACCAAAATAGGTAAATTGTGGGCGCAGCCGATACAGGATAATCATTATTTTCTTCGATACTGTCAAAATCTCCGAAGTTATGTATAAAGCCCTCTACAGTGATTTTAATTATAACGCATTACTTTGATGAGTTACAGGTTAATCAAACCGAAATGGAACGTGAAAAATAAAAGAAGTGTAATAAAATTTATATTCTTGTGCACTCAACCCATTCTGTTACTTTTCTTAAATACACATTTTTTGAACTGTAAGTAGTATGCTACATTATTAGTACAGTATTTCATGTTTCGAAATCAAATCGAGAGAACAGAATGCTTGAATGTCAACTGGCTGGACTGGGTGCGATTCGTAGTAACTACATATAATAATAATAATAATTTTATTTGTTCCACTGTATAAAATTAATATAAACTTAGTAACATAAATTACGAATAAATATATGCGGAACAAAAAGGGGAAACTTCAGTATCTTTAGAAGATACTGTTCTACCACTTCCCTGTATGAAATTGAAACGAGTACTTGCAAAGAGTAGTATGATAGAATAAAATAAATTAATTACAAAACCGTTAATATTAATTAGACAAAGCATAGTTCTAACCAACAATATAATAAAATAAAATATACACGAAAATACGTTAAGTATGAGTAGAACATGGCAAAAAAAATATATAATCGTAGTATATTTACAACGCATGCAGTAAAATGGAATACCAAATAAACTTAATAACATCAGCTTGCAGACAATACAAGTATTATAGAAAATATAATAGTAGTTTATTTATCTAGAACGAAAAGTGGCATTTTAAAGACGAGAAAGTTGCCTCGGACGGAATTACTTGCGAGGACCTTTAAAAACACTTTTCGTTCGTGGTGAATACAACGGTTTATTTCATACTGCAAGTTTAATGAATTTTAAATGAAAAGTTGTAAATCATTTCAAATGTCATGTCAACAACTGACGTATAATTTTAAAGTACTTGAACTTTAAAATTTTACTTTAAAGTACTAGGACTTTAATGTTCCATTTTTTGTACAATAAATAAGTTTTAAAGTACTTGAACTTTAAAATTTTACTTTAAAGTACTACGATTTTAATGTTCCATTTTTTGTACCATAAATAATCCGAAAAATGTAATTTTTGACATCAGTATGAAATAAATATAATTTTAGGTACCTTGTTCCAACAGCCTTCTTTTATATAAGAATTTAAATTTAGGCAACGATAATCTAAGAAATTCCACCGGCAACCTATTAAAGAACATGCAAATGTTGTATGAAAAACTTCGCTGAAAGATGGCTGTAGAGTGTAAAGGCGTAGTTAATACACCTCTGAAACGTAAGTTAAGATTATGTATGTCAGTGCGGTAGGTTATTTTACGACACAGATATGTGGGCTTCTTAACTAAATAAATTTTATAGTATAATACTGCAGCATGAAAGTCTCTTCGCTGCTGCATCGACAACCAACTAGCTTCTTTTAACGTATGTGTGATATGTTGGTACTTTAAAATACCATATATTAATCTTAAACAGTTATTTTGAACAACTTGTATTTTACGACGATCAACGGAATCAATATAATGCATATATAACGTATCACCGTAGTTAAATTGTGAAAGTAGCAACGAATCGCACAGCATTATTTTAAGTTTTTTGTTCAGTATGTATCTATTTCAATAAATCATTTTAAGACTAGCATAAGCTTTGCCAATGACTTTCTTAATGTGAGTTTTAAATTTCAAAGTGTAGTCAACCACAACTCCGAGATTTTTAGCCTCGTCTTTCAAAGGGAGGAGAGTATTATTTATATAAAGTTTTATATCATTAAGAGCAGAACACCGATCTTTTCGCCTACCAAAAAGAACAACATTAGTTTTGCTGGGATTAATAGATAAATTATGCTCATGAAATTTTTGAACAAGGGACTGTATATCTTCATTGATTTGATACACCGCAGTCGGCAAACATTCTGGAGGAAACGATAAATATATTTGAGTATCATCTGCATATAACTGCACCCGACAGTATTTAAGCGAACTTTCTATTAAATAGCACGTGTATATAGTAAAAAGCAGTGGCCCCAGTATAGAACCCTGTGGAACCCCCGAATTAATGTTAACTGCATCAGATAATTGATCATCAATCAATACTCTCTGTGTGCGTTCCCTCAAATACGATCGAAATACACTTACAGCCGATAAATCAAGTCCAATAAAATGGAAAATGGATTCCAAAACAGCATGATCGATCGTATCAAATGCCTTACTGAAATCTAATAATATTAATACAGTAAGTTTGCCCTGGTCGATTGCCGTCACAATGTCATCCGCCACGTTAATCAAAGCAGTTGCACAACTGTGATCAGACCTGAATCCAGATTGACACACGGGGAGAATATTATATTCGTCAATGTGTTTAGACAGTTGAGAGGCAATGATTTTTTCCATAATCTTTGAAATAACTTATAAAATACTGATTGGTCTCAGGTCTTTAAAATCGCAAGGTTGGCACTGTTTAGGCAAAGGGATAATTTTAGCTTGTTTCCAAATTTTTGGATAAACTCCGGTGTTAAAGCAATAATTTATAATATGAGTAATAGCCGGTAACACATAGGGACAACAAAGTTTTAACATGTCAATGGAAATGTTATCAAGGCCACTAGCTTTAGTTTTAATGCTGTTAATGTAATTAAGAATTATTTCGTCAGTTACTTCTTTAAATTTAAACTTATTTATGAAATACGGTTTGTAGTTGTTATTGTAGAAATTAATTAAATTGTCCTTGGCAGTAGTGTTAATGAGGGATGTAGAGCTAATTAAATAACGATTAATTTTGTTAACGTCTTTAAGGTGATCTGGTAGAGAATGGGATTTTTCATTACTACGGACGTTAAAATTTTTAAGTTCTTGCCATACGAGCTTGTTATTACTGGCATTTATAATTTTAAATTCTAAATACGCTTTTTTTTTTAAATGAATTGTCTTATTAGTCAAATTTCTTAAGCTTTTGTAATATTCCCAATGCTTCGGCAATCCTGTTTTCTTGTATTTGGCTGCAGCTTTATCACGCAGTGACATAAGTAATTTAAGGTTATCTGTAAGCCACGGAGCATACTTTTTCCGTGATTTACAATTTTGAATGGGCGCATGCCAATTAAACAAATTCAAAATACACTTGTTGATAAAATCTACTTTTTCATCGATATTATTCAATTCAACAACGTGATGAAACGGCGTTTGTTGTAAGTCAATAGTAAATTTCTCATATTCAATATTTTTTAAATTTCTAAACGAGAAAGACTTTTCGAGACTAACGCGCTTATTAGTAGCTTCAGCGTACTTATGCGAACGTTTTGTCCGTCCGTCCGTCCGTCCGTCCGTCCGTCTGTCTGTCTGTCTGTCTGGATCGCCTGTAACTTTCGAACGGCTACAGATATCGAAATTTTGAAAGGGGGCAAAGTTGTTGCTAAGGTCCCGAGCACCTTCATGCGCTATTTGGTTTTGGCGAAATGTGGCGATTTTCCACTTTGCAAAATTTCCAAGCATTTTAGCACAGTGGCGGCTTGTCCACCTGGCGCCATCTACAGAAGTTCGGTGGTCACGTTTTGAACTACACATTCTGGGTGCACTATAATACTTGTTTTCGCAGTGCTGAAGCTACTCTTTAGACCTGTACTTGAGCAGTTTATTAGTTGTAATAGAACCGAAAATAAGTTCATGGCCCTTTACATTATTAATTGTATTTGTAAATCAATTAAAGATACGTTGGTTTTAGTGATATGATTATGAGAATTAATAACTTGTTTTAAATTTAAAGATTCGCATAATGACAGCAATCGTTTTGTTAATAAACTTTCAGTATGAAATAAATTAACGTTAAAATCTCCAAGGCAAATTACAAAATCATGATTCAGTACAGCACTGGACAAGACCGCTTCTAAACAATTTTCGAATACATTAAAGTCAAATGTAGGAGGTCTATATATCACACCAATGCAATAAGAGACTTTTTCAACAGAAAATTTAATCCACAATTGCTCAATAGTAGTGTCTGATTGAACTATCGAACACAATTTGAGTGTGTTTTTTACATACAGTCCTACCCCTCCTCCTCTTGTCGATCCAACCGATAAAACCTATAATTATCAATACCAATAAAATGATTGCTTACTTCCGCAGTTAACCACGTTTCAGATAGTGCAGTGACATCATAATTATTGGATAATACGAAATCTTTAAAATCTGCAAAATGCGCAGTTAATGAACAGATATTTAAATGAGCTATGCGTAAATTATTATTATGCATCACACAAAGTATTATTTACAAATATACGAAGAAACAAATATGAATCAGTTAACCTAAGCTGCTTAAGTAAATAAATGAATTGTAAACAGACTAATCTAATAAAACTATATTCCAAATTAATTAAGCCGAAATCAAACGTGTGGAATTGCAAGGCTGGTGCCCGATAACAATATCACTCACATAGCTTTTCCAGATCCAACATACTTTGGCAAGTGTACTTCTTTCCCTCTTTGTAAATGTAGATAATCCCATCCTTTGACCACACACTAGATTTTAAATATTGTACGCTCTACAGCTACCCACTTTTAACATTTGTAGAAGTCGTTAACTCCTAACAAGGGGAATTTTCCTCAATTTTTGAGGGAGAAAGCTAGTCACTTACTCATATTATAGACAAGTTGGGCTCCCAAAACCAAACTTTTGAGAAATTAAAGAAGCCACTGTCTTAATATAAGAACAAGAAGAAGAAAAATGAGAAGATGAAGAAGCAGCAGAAAAAAGAAGGAGAGGAAGATAGAGAAGAAGAAGAAGAAGAAATATATAAGAACATTCCAGGAGGCCACATAAAGGAGATCAAAGCCAGACCATTTTCTTAGTGAAATTATGGTGATTTTTTTGTTGTTCTAAACCTGACGTTCTTTACAAACTTACAAACAATTTTAATATCTAACTATTTAAGTAAAGTCTTAGCAGATATGGTTCCATTAAATTATTTTCGACTATACCCGTATCATCTCATGGTTCTTCCGACTGTTGAAGAATCGCCAAAGAGAATGGTAACTACAAATTCAGATTGAATTATAAATCAGCGAAAAAGCCAGTCACAGACGTTTTCTGAAACTTATTGGTCTCAGCTAACCAACCATTTCCTAACACGATAAGAGCGCAACAGATATCCATAAAGGACACGCCAAACTTTTACAAATATTGCATCTATCAGTTGACGTTAGACCCATACAACTTTATATGAAAATGATGAGTATACAAAACTTTTAAGTTACCCAAATATAAGGCATTCTATTTAAAAAAAAAGTAAGTTTGATTCTCCATACTTTTTTGCGACACCCTGTATAATCAAAAATATTTTAGTAATGTGCACCACTTTTGTACCTACAACTTTTATTTACACAATATTCATGTAACTCTCATAGTTTTAGAAATATCTTCCACCCCCGCTTATACAGTACAGCAAACATTGCGCTTCCATACTTTGACCAAAATTATTTAAAAAGATATTTTTGTCAACTACACGGAAAAATTGCATGTTCAACACATTGGAAAAGTGATTCTTCCATGCTCACGTAAAACTTTTACATTCGCTGGAAAACTCTCATTTTTCTTAACTTATAGAACAATCTACTATTAATTCACTAGCGATTTAAGAACAACTCGCTAGCATATAAACATTATAAATAGTTACTTATGGTTGCTATTATAGAGATAATAATAATAATGCCAGTTTAAAATGACAAAGAAATAAGCATTAATCGAGTTATTTAACAATAACAGTAACGGCGTAACTGGAGACTTGAGTTACCGCATTTATATTTTTATGACGCTCAACGTCTCAACGGCTTAAACCTAAAAAGAAACACAGTTTGCAAGCAGCTGAAAATTATTTCGGTGGCACAAATAATTCTCACATATAATCTCATAAGAGTATTAATTCTCTAGCGTGCTTTTAAAACTTTCTTTAGTGCAACAAAATTTATTACATTTGTCGTACATTTTAAATGCGGCATATGCCGCGGGTTTCAGCTAGTATTTTAATAATTTACAAAAATACACTCGGTACTCTTTTTCAAACTGTTAACCGTAAACTCAGAAACCGAGTACTATACCATTACACCATACTCATAGCGGCTTAATGGCTGTTAATAATAACACGTATACAAAGAAACGAAACATTTTCTACAAACACGTTTCAGCTGATTACATTGATATTTCATACAAACTGGCATAGAACTCAGCCTGATGGGGTATGTCGTACTTGAGATATAATGTTTACATCATTCGGGCCGGACATTTTCACGAAACTGCATTTTTCGAATATCCTTTAACCCCAAATCGGTTGTTGTCTTCACAAAAGTTATGCAGTTTCATGACACATTTCATAATTTTGGTTTGGTCACGATTTATTGAGTGGTTGCGGCAAAAATTGCAAATTAGTCAAAATTGTCGAAGCCGCAATTCGGCTGACCTTGGCAAAGTAAAATGTTAGTATTAACTACTGTGTACGGAATTTAATTTTTGTTATAAATACTTAATTTTGTATAAGCACAAAGTGATGATTTTTCATCAACTTCAAACAATAGCATTTTACTGACGAAAAATGTTTAGAACAACATCCACAAACACTTTTCGACAAAATTATCAGAAGTACGTTATACTCATCCTATTGCGGAACAGCCTCGATAATAGCGGAAAAATAATAAACCTATTTCAAAACGTAACATTGAACCCAAACGGGGTCATGCAATTTAGAAGAACCGGCCTTGTGGCCACGTATAAATTATTGTGTGCATTGTTTAACTACCGCACTGTCAATGATTTATTGTCGTTCAATATTTTATCACGTCGGATACTAACACCCTCATCGAAGGCCACATATGACCCGCGGGGTTTGCTTGAACAGTCTTGATTGAAGTAATCTATTTCTTGGACGGTGGAGAGCTGCTGTGGCCACCTTGGGATACATGAAGAGAGTTTCTGTGTGTACCTTGGAAGCTAGAGTCATTTAAACAAGGAGATCGTTATCAGGTATAAGAGCAATAATGTTATAGCTCAAAAAAAGTGTTAGAGTTAACGACGCAGTGAAAACTTCTTACTCTATTCCGGCCGGGACGATGCTTTTGTCATACTTCATATGCATTTTTTAACGAACAGAAAACTGCTGGCTGCTCGAATCTCTGAATTAAAATACGTTAGTGGCAGACAGAGAATTTCTCGTAAAAGCAAATTTGTGGAACGATTTTGTCCACTTTTAGTTTAGAGACTGAAAGGTCCAGCAGGGATTTATACGTTTAATATTTACCAATACTTGTAATATGCTTCAATAATTAATTTAATTAATAAAATGTCTTCAGCAAGTCGTTGACTTCGAAAGAGAATGTTCAAAATTTAAATATTTTTCGCATTCACTAAAGTGGTTTACATCTTTGCTTAGTTTATTTTTTTCCGTAGTCTATAAAATATAATGGGGGAACAAAAATGATTCTGCAGCACTTTTACTAACCTCTGAAATGTCATGAAACAAGGCCACTTACAAAATAACAATATGTTAAGGCTAAAAGGTTACATATTTTACTTTTAGTTTCTCTAAAACCGTATATATTAACACTTCGGAAAACTCATATTTGTTAAATGCATGCCCACTGGTATGGTATACGTATAGACTCAGTATGACCTTAGCATTATTATTTAAGTATTTACTTTGTATGACCTAGAGTGCCTTAATATGTACGGACAGATCGTCGTCCCCTCTCGCTCTAAAGTAATTAGAGTAAGATGGGACAAAAATCTGTCCCTACCCTGGCAAAGGGCAAATACATCAAACTGACATCAAGGCACCTTAGTATGAGCTATTATGATATTCAAATTTTCACAGTACAGTACAACAAATTATACAAAATGATTAGTAAACATCTGTTACTTTATGATTTTATAGTAACTGATTATTTCTCTTCGAAGGTTTTCATCAATCAAATATTTATATATCCAAATTTTGACCAATAACAAGTATTATTGAAAATTTGCACATATGCAAAAACCGAGGTATTTTCAGATGCAGAACTAAAAAATTTAGAAATTTGAGAATTTTGTTTGGTTGTTTGAGATCTTAAAAGTTACCTTTTTTGGTTGGATAAACATCTCCCAGATTTCTTTTTGTTGACAAGATGCTTGTATTTTCTGTAGTTTTCTGGAGTTTCTTATTGTAGGATGAAACTTGCGTTTATTCTGTGGAGTGGTTTGATTTTACTTTATTGGCCGAGCTATTTTTTGGGTTTCAGTACTTTCTTCTTGAGTATTGGGATTAGATCTTTTAGTCTTGAGATTAGGGTTAAAGATTGGAGAGGTTATCTTCTGCAAGCTGTAGCCCCATTGGCTAGATCGTACAAGAGAGAGTCCTTCAGAGTATTGGTAAACGTGGTCAACAGATGGTACAGGTCAGATGAATTTGTACTGATCCGTGCGTACTTGATATCCCACTTACGACAAAAGTTTAGTATTGGTAATAAACTGCATTTTCTCAGATGTGTCATTTTAGCTGCAAAAACAGAACACAAACATTAAAGAAAGTTGGTATTTGTTTTAAGTCTGCCTCTTATGGGGCTGCGCTGAGAGTAAAGCACCGCTTTGGCTACGTTGTTCAGATTTTTTCTTAGCACATTACCAATTCACGATCATTTTCGTTTTCTGACTTCTGTTACTAGATCAGTATGATTGGTTCTCTTCCACACCTCTGTGTTGTCGCACGTGCCTTGTGATGTCGTTCCCATAAAAGGCGGCTCCGCTCGGCTGCAGCAGCACAAAGACCCACAATGGCTAAACTTAGGGTGCCAACAAATATACGCCGAGTAATACCGAAAGAGCGCATTTCAGATCGTCGACTGTAAGCGAAATAATTCGGAATGCGGAAAAATGTGAAAAACCCATATACAAGCGGGGTCGTAATTTAGGGAAAATACGCTAATAGCCGCACGTTCGTCCTGGCAACTTGGATTAAACTTCAACCTACAAAATAAAGTTGGAATTTGCACTTTTACAAGATATTTTTCTGTGAACATAAACAAGAAAAAATGGATTTGTAGATCTGATGTATGATGTATGCACTATTTTTCCATTATTAAATAAATTATCGTGTTTCGCTTTTTAACAATTATGAAAATTTTTGTGTTGAATTTTTGTTCTGTGTAGATGATGTTTCCTTTTGGATTAATAAAATTAAAAATTATTGCCATATTTGCATTAAACTATCCACGCAATGTAGGTCATAATAATTATTTTTTGCTTAATAATTGTTAAAAATTAAGAGCCTAGGAAGATTTACACTACCTCGCACGTTGCTAGCCTCGTTCGCTTCGCTCATTCAGGCATCGAACGGTCCTCGGTAGTGTAAATCTTACCTACATCTCTTGTAAAGTGTTATACTGTTTTAATACTTCAGCAATAATTTAGACAATATTTCAGTCGGAGAATTATTACAGGTAAGTATAGGACGCATAGATGCACCTTAGGTAGGCTCCTATACAAACGACAAGCTACACTGTTATATGTGAATAGTTTTACAAGTCTTTTTTGGTATGTAAGATTTAATTTTAACATACCTTATGAGTTATTGCATTTTCTTTGATTAGATGTTGTTGGATTAATAAAAAAACACTGTATGTCCCACTTACAGTACCCACGAAAGAAATTGTGCAAATCTAAATACCTATGTCAATAGTTTGATTATCAACTATTTCAAATAATATGAGAAGCATATAGCAATAACAAACATTTTTGAACTAATGGTTTTAATTGCAAAACTATAAAGTTACTTGAGGTAATTAACTCTAATTTTATTTCTTTTCATAGAAGCCAAAACTAGTAATTTGTATATTAAGAAACGGTTTTCCAAAATGGAAACCTGATCAACATTTGGTACGTAAAATGTCATAACCTTCAAGCTACTTAATATACAGTGCGCTTAGTTGCAGAAATTTTAGGCGAAAGTGAATACTCTGCAAGGACGTACGAGTATATTCGAAAACCATGGCCATTGAATTGATTTGCATTTACACCTTACAAAATGAACAATATTTCTAGCAACATTTCTATTAAACAATTGATTTATAGAAACGACTTTAAAGTTTTTTTCACACAAAATACAATCGTATTTTGAGGGTGTGCAAATTTCAAGTTCAATCAACTAGTCGTTCGCTTAACAAAATTATAGAGTTGTTAGGCGTACTTTGTATAGGATTATAATTTCCTCCGATAAAAAGAACCGTCACATTATGTCAGCTAAAAGGGCATTGCTTTTACCCCATCATGAGTTTATTGTATGGGCCATAGCTCCTGAAAAAAAATGTGCATCTACAGGGTGTATTTTAATTTCGTCGACATACGAAAACTGAAATTTTGTGTTCCAAAAGAAGATAAATGCCTTCCCGAAAATGGTCAATTAACGCAATATAAGCTATTGAAAATATTCGTGATGTAGTTATCTTTTTAAAAACTAAAATAGATATTACATCAATATTTAAAAATATCTAATCAAATACAATCAGGTTAACTTGAAAATACTAGTACAAAAATGTTGTTACATTGGTTTTATCCTTCAACATTGTATGTTATTGTTGCAGTAAAGGATTTACATTTTTTATGGTGGTAGCTTTATTTGATTTTTTACAGTTATCTATTCAAACACGTACTATAAAAATTAAAGTAAGCAGGTTTAACAATTTATTCTGACAGTTGATTGTAAATCCAGAGTTTTCATTGTATCCACAATTTACGGTGTCTCTTGTTTTAATGTGTACTACTTAATTCTCTTCTGTATTTTAAATTATCATAACTAAAAATTAGAGTGTCTGGTAAGACCACGAAGAGGACTAACACCATCTATTTGTATTATTTTCACATTGGATACTCAGCTGTTATATGAATTTTTAAAATTGCTGTTTCTTATAGACGATCAAAGTGAGCCGTATTTGACTATAGAATAAAACTTGAAATTAAACATAAAAATTTTAGAAGCGACCATATTGGACACATGGTGAAAACAAAACAGCAAAAACCAAAATTAATTTTTTTACTGTTATCAAAACAGAAATATTCTAATTTTGTGCTTTACAAAAACGATGTTACATTTCAACATGATATTGTATTTTGCTACACCGATTTCTGTTCAAAAGACGTGCAAAAAATGCAATCGCAGCACTTACCTTAAAGGTAATTTTGTTATGAAAAGAGAACAAATTCGATTTTTAACACCTTCTCCGCGATATTAGTAGGTACACACTAGCTGGATGATTAATTCAAAAAGCTATTTCAAAAGGAAAAACAGCAGCTATTTTTTTTGTTATACATATGTTAAAACTTACAAAACAACAAGTGTTTAAAATATTTCATATAACTATTTCGACACCTGGTATCTTCTTCAGTGTTTAAAAACATTTTAAAATACAAAATTTTCACAAACTTTACGATCCTTACATACGACAAACTGTGTTTCCTTAATTTATTGAAGATATTATTTTTCCTTTTGAAATCGTTTTTTGAAATAATCATCCAGCTACTGAGTAACCTACTAAGTTCTATTTAAATCATTGAAAAGGAGTGATTTAACACCAATTCAAGATGTCATCAACCCAAGAACAAAATACCAACCTTAATATCTTCAATAAATTAAGGAAACACCGTTTGTCGTATGTAAGGATCGTAACGTTTGTGAGAATTTTGTATTTTAAAATGTTTTTAAACACTGAAGAACACACTAGGTGTCGAAATATATGAAATATTTTAAACACTTGTTGTGTTGTTTATTTTAACATCTAACTACAAAAATAGCTGCTGTTTTTCCTTTTGAAATCGTTTTTTGAAATAATCATTTAGCTACTGTGTACCTACTAATTTCTATTTAAATCATTGAAAAGAAGTGGGTTAACCCCAATTCAAGATGTCATCAACCCAAGAACAAACTACCACCCTAATATCTTCAATAAATTAAGGAAACACAGTTTGTCGTATGTAAGGATCACAACGTTTGTGAGAATTTTGTATTTTAAAATGTTTTTAAACACTGAAGAAGACACCAGGTGTCGAAATATATGAAATATTTTAAACACTTGTTGTTTTGTTAATTTTAATATCTAACTACAAAAATAGCTGCTGTTTTTCCTTTTGAAATCATTTTTTTTCTCCACGATATCCTTAAAATTGAGAGTGAACTGTTATACGCAATCTTAGTGACAATAAAAAAAAACAATGGAAGGTGTTGCGTATTCGTTTCTATTATTCGGTGTATTACATAGACATAACATTCTAACAGTGATGGTACTTTAAATCGTAGTAACCGATGCCTCTGATTAAATCAAAATACTAAGAGATGTTTACCTATTCCGCATACATCGTCAGCTATATTTTAAGGGATTGATAAATTTAGAGCAAATTGAGTAATTCCTCAATTAAAATATTAGTCTTAATAGATTAATTCCCAACTGAACCCAGGAGAAATACCCTGTATTTTTTTCGATATACTTAATTATTGGAATTTAATTAAACCTGAGTTAATTTACTGTGATCTTTTTTTAAAGTTTTTCAATAAGAAGCCAACCTTACAAGTTTCAATTATATAAAAAAAATCATTTTTCTGCAACAAAAGTTCTTATATGGAAACCTTTAAGAATACTAAAACATATTTTGAAATCAAATTCAGCCTATATTAATTGCTAGGATAAGACTCTATAGAATTGAATTAATAATAAATCACAGTAAGTGGCACGGTAAGGTAAATATAATGTCTCTTCGTAGGTCTGTAATCTGCTTTAAAATTTAATAGATATTTAGCTGTCAATCGATAAAGTGGGAGGTACTACATGGTACATGTTAAAGTAGTTGTATTTTTACAATTATAATTTTTACAATTTTTGTTATGCTGGCAAATAACAACTCTTTTTTATAAAATGGAAACTGAACACTAGTAATAGGGATGAATTACAAGATCCATTGTTTTAAGTCACATTTCATCAAATCTTAATTTGTGACATATGTACAAATTCTTTGAGTAAATAGTTTTTGTATTGCTCCCATTTCTTCCTTCCATATGGAATTTCGGCTATGCAATTTTGGCTGTTAAGATCATTTTAATGTCACGAGCACTTATAAAATTATAATTTACTTTCGCTTGCAGACAAGTTCTGGAGACACCCACCTCCAAGAAGCCATGACCGAAAGACCATAACCTACTTATTGGTCTGCGGCGGTTAGAATTATCCAGTTATGTAAATTCCAGCACCACACAGCTTTAGTATCGAGTCATCCACAAAAAATACATTTTAGGCAGGCTACGGAAATAATTTATTTTAGTTTGCATAATACTTTCTTCAAATGTGATTTTTATAGAGACAGCTAGGTTTTATTTTATAAGATTTTAATAAAATATTTCAATTTCAAAAATTCAGTTGTACTAATAACTGCAATGCAAAAAGTATCTATGCGCACGGCATATTTTCGTTTTGTCCAGAAGGGGCGGTTGATGTTATGCCATTTGCGATTATATCGCAACTTTGGAGGATGAATATATTCAAGTGAAAATTCAATATAATAAATTTTTTGATGTATAGTCCATTCAAGACAGAATGAGAACGACAACGTTTGAAGAATTTAATAAACCACCACACATTTTCTAGAATACTGTAATAATTGACGAGGTTAAACGAAGGAGTCAAATCTATATTCAAGAAGGTGCTGAACTACCCTTATAAAGAGGTAAATATCAGAATTATTTTAATTTTACTTTAAACAGTTCTGCCGTACTAGAAGAATTCTTAGTTTTTTGTGAATTTTTAGGTTCTGTGTATGCTATAACCTTGCAATTTCAAATACATGGTACAAGCAAAAGTAAATTATTTTCATGGGAAGCATAGAATGGATTTTTTGGTAGGTCGGTCATTAGATTACACTTTATACTACAGTGGTTTATTTTATTTCTATGTACAACTAAATTAAATAAGTAAATAACAACAGATTTAGTGGTATTTAGCTATAGCGCCATATCCCAAAGGAGCATGTACTTGGGCTACGGGGGCGGCGACGGCAGCTACTTTGGCAACGAGGGGTTCCTTGTGGACTACTGCGTTGAATCCGTTGATGGGGTCGGCGACGTATTCGACGATACGCCTGGTGCCATCGGGGTCGACAAGGGAGTAGCTGCCGCGGACGACATCTCCATCGCGGGTTTCCTGCTGGTTTTTGCTGTCTCCAGTGATGGCGTCTTGAATGTTGTAACCGTAAGAGTATTGGGGATGAGGGTCGTATTCGTCAACTACGGCTCTAGCTACGGGAGCAGCGTAGGCTACTGGGGCTGCTACCCTAGCTATTGGAGCTCCATAACCAGCATATCCTAGGCCTCCTAGGGTACCAGCCTGGGCAACGGCGACGAAGGCGGCGAATGCAATCAGCTGGAAATGACAATTATGTGTTAACATTTTAAAGTGTGGTTTTTAAAACCCAAATTTACCTTAAAGGCCATGATGCTGTTGTTACTTTGCTGTCGTGGCTTGATAATGAACTGTGTATTGCGCCGGTGCTTTTATATTCGTTTCAGGAGCTTAACTAGAACACATTTCGCCGACACGCCTTCTATAATTCGTAAGGCACACATACTTTCCATTTTAACGTGTTCGACAAGAAATTCATTTTAGGCAGCCCGTGGAATAATATGTAGGTATGTCTTAGTTTGCTTCACTTTTTTTACAAATTCATTTTTAAAATGAGAGATAGATTTTATCTTTAAAGAGCTGTAGTGAATACATTTCCTTTAGAAAATTTCAGATGCATTAATTATGATTTTCACTGCATTGCAAAAAGGATTTATGCTCAAGGCATGTTTTTGTTCTGCACAAAACGTTAATGGCGCTTGGTGTTTTTCCATTCCGGATTATAACGCAGACTTCGAGCATGAATATTCTCAGGTGGAAATTGAATATAAATAGTTCTTTGATGTTACAGTCCATTCAGCAACAAAATACGAGAAATATAGCAAGACAACACCCAAGGGGAAATGGTAATATTCCAATATGCATACAGGAAAACATTCAAAATGATAGGCAAATTATTACAAATGCGCCTACTACGTTTGTTTGCACTCTCTTTCTCCAAGCAACACTCTCTTAGGGAATATGTCAATGAATCCTAAACGAGGATCTGCACCTATATTCACATATATTGACCGCTCTACACGGAGCTTCTACCTTAGGATTACCCATGAAGAGTACTATTTTAAAGTTTCTTTTTAGACGAATCTGGCTTTCTGCTTTCCGGTTATATCAATTGAAAATACATAGGGCCTGAGATTTAAAAAATCTGTAGTTATGGTGCGAGAGCTAAAATCTTCTTTCTCCAGAAGATAGGTGGTTATTAACCAAGTCCATGATGATGAGCGGCATGTTGAATTTCCTTATCTGGCCTTATTTAAAAAAGGCTATTGTTAAGGAGTCTATCAACAAACAATTTGGATGAAGTTGCCCAACGGATCACTGTAAAGAATTAACCCTATTGACACACTGACCAGATGATAAGATGAGAATAATGTTATGCCAAATAAGGAAGTGTCATCCGATTCTGAAAAAAAAAAACTTCCAAGAGTTTCAAAATCTCAACTTGGAATGTATAAAGAGTATGTACGAAAGTGGACATTATGAAAGAAATAACCAGCCTTCATACACAAATAATGCGAATTAGTGAAACGTGGTGGCCAAACGCAGAACAATGCACTATACAAAGTCATGAGGAATGTTACTTAGGCAACACTAACCCTCAAAACAGAAACAGCGTAGGCGTCATAGTTACAAGGAAATGCTTTTTCTGTAATTAAATGCCACCTCTATGAACATAAATATAATGCAGATATACGCAGACCAGAATGAAGTACTTGAAATATATCAAAAACAATGAAATTACGAGTAGTATTGGTATGCAGAGATTATCCGGGGAAAGGAAGAAGATATAGTGGAAAACTTTGAACTCGGTATTAGAAATAAACGGGGGCACCATCTTGTACAATTTTGCAGAAAACAACGTACAACGATATGCAACACCTTCTTCGACTTAGCACCAAGACGACTTTACACTTGGAGATCACCAGCGGACTCTCCAGAATACATAGTGCGTAATCAAATTGAGTTTATCACTATTCAGACAAGATTTTACAACTCCCTAAAATTTGTAAGGGCGTACCCAGGTACTATTATTTCTACCTATCACAATCCGCTAGTATGTAAGTTCCAAATTAAATTCAAAAAGGTCGACACCAAAAAATGTCATCCAAAAATAGATGTAACACAACTCAAATATGACAACTTCAAAGCCCTCGTTGTAAATACACTGAAATAACGAAAACATCATTGTCTCATAAATTGACAAACTATCAATGAAATGGAACCAAACCCAGAAGGTGATTGGCAGCAAGTGAAAACAATACCTAAAGAAAGAATAAGTAAAGAAGAAGGAGTGGATAACAGACGAAATACGACAACTAACGGAGACTGGAAGAAACTAAAAGAATAAAGACCTATGTAGGTGCCGCCAAACATAAAATAATTAAAAGGAAAATTAGACGCACAAAGGAAAACAACATGCATAAAGGAATAAAGAACGATATGAGCAAACAAAACTCTGCAATCTTTATTAGACACCGGCAAATTAATAGCTGAACTGTCAGAATTTCTCAATACTTTGAAAGCATACATAGACGAACGCCCATAAAGATATAACACTGATGACGAACCATCTGGTTCTCTCATCAGCAAAAGAGAGATTGGCCAACTGTCATGTATATGAAGAACAACAAAGGGCCTAGTCCCTATGATATCCATTCCGAAATATTGAAGTTGCTTTATGAGACACTTTGCTACCTCTCATCAACAACATAAAATACGATCAAGGTAAATTCTCCACGGATTGGACAAATTCAATATTTATCATACTTCCCAAAAAACCGCAAGCAAAAATGTGTAATCAATACAGGCTAATCAGCCTGATATAACAAAGGTATTCACCAAAGTCATCCATAACCGAATCCGTGCAAAATGGAAGCAACAGTAGGCGAATCTCAATTCGGATTCAGAAACCATTTTCTCACTACAGGTGCTATTCAAAGGTGCAGAGACAGAAATTGGGATGAGTACTTCTACTTTATGGACTTTTCTAAAGCTTTTGCCAACGTAAAGCAATAAAAACTTATAAGAATTCTGAAGGACATTGCTCTCGAAATTGAGGATTTGATAATTATAGCTAACACATACGGGATCCAGTCTGCTGGAGTAAAAATAAATCGAAAACTGTCAGAAATTGTGCAAATTAAAAAGAGAGTTTCCAAAGGACGTGTGTTGTCACCCAAACTGTTTAATTTGTACTTAGAAGCGATTTGTAAGAAAGCACTTCAGCATACCACCACGGCAATAAAGATGAATGGGGAACTCATTAATAACATTAGATGATACTGTTATTCTATCTAGTATCCTTGAAGCTCTATAAAATCTTTTACGGACAGTAAAACAGTATCTGAATATTATGGGCTGTATTTACTTAAATGTCTCGAAAACAAAATGGATGGTAATCAATAAAATCGGAACACCTGCTGGAAACCTGACGCTAAATTCACTGCATATCGAACACGTTGAAAGATACACCTACATAGGAACTATAATTCATATACAATGGAATATGTCGACAGAAATCAAGTCTATAATCGAAAAAGCGAGGTCAAACTTCCTTAAAATGATAAAAACTATTCACCAGCAAAGATAATTCTACCTCTTTAAAACTTAGAATGGTGAGATGTTACGTGCTTTCGGTGCTGTTGTTGCGGCGGAGGCTTGGACCACGACAGAATACCTTATGAAGAAGATCTCAGCCTTTGAAATGTGGCTCTTTCGCCGAATTCTCCGGACACACCAGATGGACCGTGTGACAAACGAAGAGGTCTTAAGAAGGATTCAGAAACAACAAGAAATCATTTTAACATTAAAAAAAATGGAAACTTAAATATTTTGGTCATCTGATGAGACACAGTAACTACCGACTCCCACAACTTATTCTACAAGGAAAACTAGATGGAAAAGGTGGTCCGGGAAGGAGAAGAAACTCGTAGTTACAGAAGCTACGCCAATGTTTTGGTCTAACGTCTATACAACTGCTCAGACAGGCCACAAATAAAAGAAAAATAGCTATGTTATTAACCAACGCTCACAACGGATAAGGCAACAATAAAAGAAGTTTATACCAGTTCTCTGTCGTCAGCACTTGACCACGTTCTCTACTCCACATGTTTGTCTCCTGTTCCTCTCTGTTCCTTATAATGGCTCTGATTGTTTTCCCTGTTATGGTTAGCTACCGGCCTAAATCGTAAATAGCTATTTTATCTTGCTGTCTGACTGTGATTGCTGTTCCCGGCAGTATCTCACAGGCAATTGGATATTGCTGCAGCTTTTTTGATTTGTGGATTTAATCTCTAACAGGATTGTAGTTAGTTGATTGTAACTACTTTTAATTATGTGAACTCTCTCACTTGCTCTATAGCTTTGTTTTCTTCGACCAGTCTACAGAAAACTGTGTCTTTGGAGAAAGTCGTGGTTTTGGTTTCAGTTATTTGATAAAATTGATAAATCTGTCTTCTCAAGATGTTTTAACTTTTTGCATTACAGACAATGCTAATGTTCTTGTTGCTTTGTTTCTACTCTAACATTAACGATGTTGCTGTACCTTTAATTATGTTCATTATCGAATGAGTAAAAACGGACTAAGTCTATCGACACTGTTTAATTCCACTCGGTATCGGCATCGGTATATCCTTAGCTGTTTTATAATCGATCCTGCTGTTGGTTGTGCTTTCCATGTGAAAGGTACTTACTATTTTAATTATTTGGAATGGTATTCGGTGTTCTTCGGGTATGGTGATGATATCAGGCAATTGCACACCTTCGTGAGGTCGCACTCGTTTGTAACTTACACACACGTATATTAATGATGCTGTTATCCAACTTGTATAGTAAATAACTATTATAATATTGTTGAAAAATAGATACATCGCCTTTGCAAGCTCCTGCCCTCAATATATCAACACTTTATTGCGTATGCTGTCGCTTCCAGAAGATTTTATTTTTAAAAGTTCTTTTAATTGCAGTATTACTTCTTCTTCTTCTTTAAATTGTGGTTCTGCGTAGATAGCCTTGAGTTCTTGTGTTTATATATGTGTTTCAGGATTATACACATTTTTCTACGTTCATTCCCGGAGTAGAATTGCTTTAGTTTGAACAAATTCAGTGACAAGCCTCTATTTCTTTTTAGAATCTTCCACACCTTCCTTTGAACTTCGTAGAGACCGTGATCAGTTTCGCTGGTAAATCTGCTCCAGTACTTAACTTTGCATAATAAACTATACGTCAAAAATTAATAATAATCCCACAAAACACAAAACATTTACTTGCTTAAACTGATTATGGGCCACTGCAATGAACTTCTATCAACAAATTTTTTGAAACAAATGACCAAAAAGAAAACAGTTCTTTGCTTATTTCAACCACATCTGGTGCAATGGGTTAGTGACCTCTTACTTATTTAGCCGGTGGTTCTCAAAAGTCTGCAACAGACCTAAGACAATTTTTTACGTAAGCGATTAATTTTTAGTCCAATGTAGTTCTACTGAGGTCAGTATATAGTATATGCATTCAATCTAAAGACGATACTTATGAATCATCCCGTATACTTAAATGGGCTACCTAGAATTGGTTTTTGTGTAACGCTCGCTACAAAAGTCACTTTAGACTGAAGCCATTTATTTTGTTTCTATATACAGATAAATTAAATAAATAAAATAACAGATTTAGTGGTATTTAGCGATGGCGCCATAACCCAAAGGAGCATGTAGTCGAGCTACGGGGGCTGCGACGGCAGCTACTTTGGCAACGAGGGGTTCCTTGTGAACTACTGCGTTGAATCCGTTAATGGGGTCGGCGACGTATTCGACGATACGCCTGGTGCCATCGGGGTCGACGAGGGAGTAGCTGCCGCGAACGACATCTCCATCACGGGTTTCTTGCTGGTTTTTGCTGTCTCCAGTGATGGCGTCTTGAATGTTGTATCCGTAAGAGTATTGGGGATGAGGATCGTATTCGTCAACTACGGCTCTGGCTACGGGAGCTGCGTAGGCGACTGGGGCTGCTACCCTAGCGATTGGGGCAGCGTAACCAACTGGAGCTGCTACACGTCCAGCAAGTCCCAAGGGGGAACCATAACCAGCATATCCTAGGCCTCCTAGGGTACCAGCCTGGGCAACGGCGACGAAGGCGGCGAATGCAATCAGCTGAAAAGTATAATTATGTGCTAAAATTCTAAAGTGTGGCTTTTAAAATTTAAATTTACCTTAAAGGCCATGGTGCTGTTGTTACTTTGCTGTCGTTGCTTGATAATGAATAGTTTGGGTCTCCGGTGCTTTTATACTAGTTTCAGGGGCTTAACTAGAACACATTTCGTTGACACGCCTTCTACAATTCGTAAGGCACACATACTTTCCATTCTAGACTGATCGACAAGAAATTCATTTTAGGCAGCCCGTGGAAATAATATGAATGTCTTAGTTTGCTTCACACTTTTTTTGTATGTCATTTTTAATGTGACAGAGTTAATCCTGATTTTCACTGCAATGCAAAAAGCATTCATACTCGAGGCATATTTTCGTTTTGCTCAGAGCATTAATGGCTGTTGGCGTTTTTGCATTCCGGATTAAATCGGAGATTTCAAGGATTAACATTTTTAGTTGAAATTGAACATATACAGCTTTTTGCTGTTATAGTACATTCAATAAAAGTATTACGACAAATTAGCAGTGTAACGAGATGGCGGCGAAATGACCGTAATCCTATACGAATATAGGAAAATATTCAAAATAGTAATAGTCCAGAGAAATTAGACATGGCCTTTTGGAAAAATTCCGGGAAAGCTAGATTTTGGTATGAACCTTGATATTGTGGTTCTAAACAAAATGTCCCCATCGATCCAAGTGCCGCTAAAAATTTTACACGGAGTCAAAGGTCACCAAAAATTATGTTTTGTGAATATCTCGTTAACGGTCACTTTTAAAGAAAAAATATTAATTATACAATTTGTAGCTTACGAAATTTCTTACAAAAAAATGATACTACGACTTTTATTTGTAAAAGTAACAGTTTTGGAGATAATTCGTGAACAGAATTGCCTGGAGTCTGAACAGGTTTCCGTTACTTGCGCCAATTCTATCCCTTGAATTCTGAGCACACGGTTGAGACTGCAACCGTGTTTTAACACAAAATAGTCAGACCACTCAGCGGGACGTTATAATTTCGTAACTACCTTGAAGTGCAACCTCACACATCAAAATTTTAGACTTGGAAGAGTAGCAGCTCGATGTTAATAAATCAATCATTTAATGCCGGTTGTTTTTATTATAAAAATATTGGTCTATATATACAGATATATTTTCTTACTTCTAAAATTGCATTATATCAAAGTGCACGTTTATTTTTGTTTGAAAAATGTTTAATTTTTTAAAAATTATTATGAACTTGTCCATTAATAAATTTTGGATTCAAAACCGGAGTTATTAATCTCAATAAATAATATTTCTCTTGAGACTGTATTTCAATTTGTATGCTTTCCTCTTCATCATCTGCTTCTTTTTGATGTTCTTCTTTTGCTGTCTTCTGTGTTTCTATAGATTCAGTCAGAAAACGCGATGCACCTACATCTTTAGTGAAGTCGCAATTATCGAAATCATTTATATTGGGTGTTGCATTTAAGCAAGACTGACCTTGGCAATTACTAAAAACTGGTAACCAACGTTTCTGCAGCCGCAGTTTAAGCTACAGCCCTTGGTGCAATTAAAAAAATAGTATTCAGCAGAATGTTTGGAGCAAGTGGAAGCAGAGTTTGAATTGGCTCCGAAATTTTATCCTTTAACGTAAATCCCCAGTCTTCAGGAGTAAGCTCGTTACAAGACAGAATGTTCTCCAGACGTGATAGAATTCGTTTTCACCTGGCTATGTATAAGGCCCCATTAAAAGAAGTATCTATTGATACTCAACAGATATTAAATTTTTGTAAAATCTACACGGCTAAAAAACCAGTTCCATTATCTATTCTTCCGCCAATATCTAGTGCTGCTCGGCAACATTTATGCCGGGTCTATTAGAAGGTTCAAATATGGCGAGCTAACGAGCTTACTCCTGAAGACTGGGGATGGACGTTACGGGATAACATTTTGGAGCCAATTCCAACTCTGCTTTCACCTGCCGGTCCTTATAATGTTGTTGAAAAACAAACATATCGTCGTTGCAAGCTCCTTCCCCTCCATATTTACAGTTTATTGGATATGATGTCCCTTCGAGGTGTTTTTTAAAATGTTTTTGAGTATGTTTAGTGCGAGCATGACCTCTCTTTTCTACTTCCCTCGTCTAATAAACGAAGGAAGTATTGTAATCGCAAAAAATCATCTTCCGAGGTTTCTTCAGATCTTTACGTTTCGGGGTCCCTAAATGACGAAAAACAGGTTTTCTCAATCACATCTGCCTGTCTGTCGGTCTGTCCATCTGTTGGTGGTCTAACTCAAAAACTATTTGTTGGAGGAATTACATATCTAGCGGGCGAGAAACCGAGAAAATTTCGAACAAATATATAAAGGGCGAGTACATTACAACAAGATATTTTTACATCTATTTTCTTTGATTTTTAAAATTGTTTGGTGTGACAACGCCCACCTACGGGGGAAGTCCTAAGTAAAGCTCTTTTTATATTTTTTAAGTAGTGGTTGTGCGTCGCCAGTTCCTTGCTTTTGTATTCCTATATATGTTTCAAAGTTGTACAGATCTTTGAAGTTGTGCTTCCATTCCAGAAGTGAAACAGCTGTAGTTTAAAGACATCCAGGAACTGACTTTTTCTATTATTCACTAATTTGCTCCAGTATTTTCTTGCTTTCTTTATTGCTGCATTGACGTGGTTTCCGTTTACCGCATATCTGTCGTATTCTTCGTATGATAGCCAGCTCTTCTATTTTAAATATATTCGTCTTTTCTCTTCAGGTAGTTGCTTTACTTCCCTATTAAACCACGGTCGCAACTAGCATAATTAGTCGCTGGAACATACCGCCTACTTTAAAGTGTTTTATCATTAGTCGGGGGCACGTAGTAGGACCCTCCCCACCACTTGCATGTGACCAAAATGGGTAATAAGTTTTATTTACGGTTAGGCGACATATCCGGAACTTGTTCAGCTACGTTCCAATGACATTGTGGTTACGTAACGATGACGTTGCAGCTTGGTAGTCACGACTTTAATCAAACCGTATTATTATTTTAGATTGGTTGCCTTGTTTTCCAACTGATTTTGTTATACTCATGTTTTGTTCCTCCTTGATCCTTTCTTTATTTTCCTAGTAAAGAAACTAAATCGAATAATATTAGAGAACAAAATTTGTGCGTTTTCCCAAAGGCTTGAGTGACAAAATTAAAGCGAATGCAAGTTTACTCTCAAAAATAATGATGATAACTCCAAATTATATCAAGCGCCATCCAAAGTTACATTTCAAATTAAAATATTCAATCTAATATATATAATAGCTTGGGCGAATATGACATACTAGAAGCTGAAAACTACTGTTATTGCTCTTTGAAACTTGAAACTAATTATTATGTATTAATTTACTATATTTGGCAGAAATTATGGTAAATTATGGTGTCGTATAATTTTCCCATAAAAATGGCATATTTCGGAACAAATCACTTTGAAGTTATTAAAACTAATAAATATAACTTCAAAGCAGTTGTTACGATAGTGTGGCGGGAACTGTAATTATGTTATGTTAAAGTAGTATATAGTTCAAAGCACCAAAGAAAACTATAGCACCACTTTGAACTTCTGGCAGAGTTGTGCCTACCATCTCATCAAAGTTCCAGTTACCACTTCATGGAAAGTTTAACCTCACATTTTTTTCAGATAACGGCATAGTGTTGCACACATTGTTTATGCGTTTTAATAAAATATGGAAGAAAAGGAAATGGATTCGTAGTACTAAAATGCCGCTTTACAGTGCTGTTAAAGTTATTTGTCCTTAAGGGCTACAATTTTCTACAAAAGTTCATAGAACATCCGTAAATTGTTTCTTTTTTGAGACCAACCTTGCCTTTGTAAGAGCCGTACTCCCATGGGAGTACAACACACTACAAAAAAAATGCACAGCATGGCAATTTATCTTTATTGGGGACTATATGGTGAAGGTGACACTCACTTTATAGTGACGCTCTATGCCACAGGTAGCGGAAACGTTATTAACACCAAGAAGTATAACTCGTAACTTTCATAAATTTAAAGGGGTAGTAAGGTATCCGGAATGTAGAGGCAACTATCACAACTACTTCAAAGCTCTTGCAGCTTTAAAACCGCATTTCAGTAGCATAAATTGGTCGCCGCTACCACCATTAGCACCTTTAAGTTCTTAAAACTAAGGTCATCCCAAAGATAGCTAGCTCCTCAAATCATCCGACATTGTACTTTATTATGTATATCGCTGTTTTCTTGTGTTTAGTGTATTTTCAATTTTAATTTTACTTAAGATGCGGTGATGATCGGTTCGTGTATTCGCAGATGTTATTACTTATGCGTCTATTATATCTGTTAAAGTAATCTTTCTATTAGATATAATAAACTCAATTATGGATATATACAGGGCGTATTACTGAGTGTATATTTTTGCCGTTCTTTGTGTGGGAAAAATTTTATTTTTATTCGCAGCTCATTTCATCTTCGGCAGGATGGATGAACAAAAGATCTTACGACAGGCATACACATACAGACCAACAGAAAAGGGTTCAGCAGAATGCTGTAAGAGAGAATAGACGGCGGAACAAGGAACCATGACTATTTTAATACAGGATGACAACGACATGTAATAGTTATTTATGTATTAAGGGCATACACAATAAATTATAGAACGAGCGACCCGAAGTGCTATTAGCGTGATTAGGCAGGTAGTACATACAACGTTTTATTTTATTTTTATTTTCAAAATGGGCAAAATTCAAGGATTAAATACTTTGACTACAGACCACTGCGTCATCGTTGTGCTGGCGCTGTGAATTTTTGGTGTGCTATGTTTCTATGCAGATTGTTGTTGAGGCTATACTACGTTGTTGTTGCTTGTTATACTGCTTCAGGGGCGGATGGGCCAGTCTGGATTTTGGGAAATTTCCCGAAGGGCTGCTGGCTTTGGCCAAAACGGGGGCCGGTCCATCGCTATGACCCTTGAAAAAAAATATAAAAAAACGCAGCACACAAAAAGAATCACGGATTTAACCGAAATAAGATTAGTAGCATAACATTCATGCTTATGAATATTGAGGCTCCAGTCTTAAACAAAATAAATAATGAAGAAGTAATCAATGTTTTGGCGCAAGAAAGCGATTTGTTTAAAAGCTCGCTTTTATATTAAGCACCGACATATTAATATCTATGTTTATGAAAACAAAAATATAAGCGGATATGTAGGCCCGCTTTTTCAAAAAATATGATTGTGGTTCACATTTTTTTTTCTGTCCAATACCAATGACCAGGACCAGGAACTAGTTGCCATTAGTTTTCATTTATCCTAACATGTACATATTATGTATTTTTACTTAGAGAAATATTAAAAGCGTTTGAAAAATACAAATAAGTACTTATTTTTTATAGATCCCTTAGTAAGAAGTGCCTAACAATTTTTTTAATAAAAATGGACCGGGCCGGTGGTAATGGTTTTCCGGGCCGGTTTACCCCACCCCATCCGCCCCTGTACTGCTTAGCAACATTGTAGGCCCTAGAGTCATAAAAGCCATTTTACACCCGTTATGAAGGACCAATAGAAGAAGATTATAGTTCCAAAATTTAATAAACTCCTACACATCTTAGAAAACATATATGGGGCTTAAATTTGCAATCAAGAAGGTGGTGGCCATTTTCTACTACTTTTCTAAAAGGGAAAGATTTTTTCATCCATGTGATTTGTCATTTCCGTATTTTGTTTGGTTCTGTGTACGTGAATGTTATGACCTTGTCATTTCAAGTACCATTGCATGCAAAAGTATCCGGGACAAGTTTCATGGCCGATTTTCAGAATTTTTAAGCTGTATGAAACTGGCTTATGCATAATCTATAATAATAATCTCAACTGATGACACAGACAGTATTGCGACAAGGTTGCTTTGATATTTAATAAATATATTGTCATGTTTACAAAGAGTAACACAAACTGTCTCAGATATTTTTGCATACAATGCTACATGGTATGTGCGAAAATTCATATTATTGCCATTTGTTCTCTAAAGCGGATATTTATAGGTGGTTTATTCAAAAACTCAGTTTCTATTTATTTTATTTCAATGTGCAAAATATTTAAACGAATAAAAAACTGATTTTCAGAGATGGCGCCATAACATTTGAGTTACCATATTAAAAAATATAGTGTTAGGAGGGCTCAAGTATGCATACAAGATAGTGGTAAATATTTCGAACAATCTTTATGGAGCAATAGATCAATAAGTATTTTTATTTTACTTTAAAATATTTCTTGGTATCATGAGCTTTGCTATTTTCTGTTAACTTGTTAGGATATATTTATGTTTACATTAAAACCATACATTTTGAAATAAGTGATGCGACCTAAGACAAAAGCTTAGTCAATACTATTTTGCCGCAACGTCATAAATAACAAAACAGCGTTAAAAACGTATGTCTTATATGAAAGCGAAATTGAAAAAATCATGTTTGGATTACGGGTAGTTGACATTAGCAAAGAATTTGACATATAATATCCGCATTGTCAAATCAGCGGTAGGTCTGCATTATTGTTATTTCTCACTAAGTAATTTTTAGTTCATTGTGTTGCGGCTGTAATGGAATATGTAGAAGGGTGTAGATGCACAAAAACTTACAATTGAAATTAATTATTGCATTTTATTCACCAACTATTGATTTAAGCAAATATTTAAAGGATAACCTTCATTTTTTGCTTTGGCATTTTCGTAACTTAATTACTGTACCTACAAGTAAAGTAAATACCTATGGGATGTCAAAATCTGGAAACGAGGCCAAGAACTAGCTACTTAAACCATTTGAAGGTATTAAAATCGGATGCGTCTGATCGCCTTCCTTAGTATTGATAATAATTGAATTAATATTAGAATCGTCGGAAACTTTCATGGTATCTCATGCTTTTCTAATTGACTTAACCGGTGGTACATATTAGCCCCAGTACGTATACGACACCAAAGGCGAATAATATTCTTTGGTTTTGAGTTTGCAAAACTTATTAACTGATCATATTTTTGTTTGCATTCCTACGAAACCGTTTCTATTGTTCTAATTAGTATCTATGCAAATCTGACGTTTCTCCTCTTTGAAGGAGTCTTTAGCGGTTAAAATATTATTTTTTCCGATTTTCTTCAAATTTTGGGTTACCATTAAATTGTTCAGTAAAAATTGTCAGAAGTTATTCCCAAAACTGGTAAACATTTTTAATGAAGAAGGTTAAAATAAGATTTTGAGCTTGTTCATTGTAACGGGCATCATATAAAACCAATTATAATGGGTAATTTATGCGTGGCATCCTTATTGTAATTTTGGGCAAATGTGACATTAATAAAAGTATTATAAAATAACCTATATTTAATGCCGACCTCACTAAAAAAATGGTAATGTGTAGACTTTTTACATTTATTTTGTTTCTATGTACATAAATTAAATAATAAATAAAATAACAATAGATCTAGTGGTATTTAGCGATGGCGCCATAACCCAAAGGAGCATGTACTCGGGCTACGGGAGCGGCGATGGCAGCTACTTTGGCCACGAGGGGTTCCTTGTGGACTACTGCATTGAATCCGTTGATGGGGTCGGCGACGTATTCGACAATAAGCCTGGTGCCATCGGGGTCGACGAGGGAGTAGCTACCGCGAACGACATCTCCATGACGGGTTTCTTGTTGGTTTTTGCTGTCTCCAGTGATGGCGTCTTGAATGTTGTAGCCATAAGAGTATTGGGGTTGAGGGTCATATTCATCAACTACGGCTCTAGCTACGGGAGCTGCGTAGGCGACTGGGGCTGCTACCCTAGCGATTGGAGCAGCTACGCGTGCAGCGATTCCCAAGGGGGCTCCATAACCAGCATACCCCAGACCTCCTAGGGTACCAGCCTGGGAAATGGCGACGAAGGCGGCGAATGCAATCAGCTGGAAATGAAAATTATGTATTAAGATTCTAGTGCGGTTTTTCGAACTCCAGTTTACCTTAAAGGCCATGATGCTGTTGTTACTTTGCTGTCGTCATTAATATACTTGTGTGCTTACATAACTCGTGCTACGCATTCGTTTTTAACTTACACACACGTACATTAATGATGCTGTTATCCCACTTGTATAGTAAATAACTATTATAATATTGTTGAAAAATAGATACATCGTCTTTGCAAGCTCCTGCTCTCAATATATCAACACTTCACTGCGTATGCTGTCTCTTCCAGAAGATTTTATTTTTAAAAGTCCTTTTAGTTGCAGTATTACTTCTTCTTCTTCTTTAAATTGTGGTTCTGCGTAGATAGCCCTGAGTTCTTGTGTTTATATATGTGTTTCAGGATTATACACATTTTTCTACGTTCATTCCCGGAGTAGAATTGCTTTAGTTTGAACAAATTCAGTGACAAGCCTCTATTTGTTTTTAGAATCTTCCACACCTTCCTTTGAGCTTCGTAGAGACCGTGATCAGTTTCGCTGGTAAATCTGCTCCAGTACTTAACTTTGCATAATAGACTATACGTCAAAAATTAATAATAATCCCACAAAACATAAAACATTTACTTGCTTAAACTGATTATGGGCCACTGCAGTGAACTTCTATCAACAAATTTTTTAAAACAAATGACCAAAAAGAAAACAGTTCTTTGCTTATTTCAACCACATCTGGTGCAATGGGTTATTGACCTCTTACTTATTTAGCCGGTGGTTCTGAAAAGTCTGCACCAGACCTAAGACAATTTTTTACGTAAGCGATTAATTTTTAGTCCAATGTAGTTCTACTGAGGTCAGTATATAGTATAGCATTTAATCTAAAGACGATACTTATGAATCATCCCGTATATTTAAATGGGCTACCTAGAATTGGTTTTTGTGTAACACTCGTTACAAAAGTCACTTTAGACTGAAGCCATTTATTTTGTTTCTATATACAGATAAATTAAATAAATAAAATAACAGATTTAGTGGTATTTAGCGATGGCGCCATAACCCAATGGAGCATGTAGTCGAGCTACGGGGGCTGCGACGGCAGCTACTTTGGCAACGAGGGGCTCCTTGTGGACTACTGCGTTGAATCCGTTAATGGGGTCGGCGACGTATTCGACGATACGCCTGGTGCCATCGGGGTCGACGAGGGAGTAGCTGCCGCGAACGACATCTCCATCACGGGTTTCTTGCTGGTTTTTGCTGTCTCCAGTGATGGCGTCTTGAATGTTGTATCCGTAAGAGTATTGGGGATGAGGATCGTATTCGTCAACTACGGCTCTGGCTACGGGAGCTGCGTAGGCGACTGGGGCTGCTACCCTAGCGATAGGGGCAGCTACGCGTGCAGCGATTCCCAAGGGGGCTCCATAACCAGCATACCCCAGACCTCCTAGGGTACCAGCCTGGGCAACGGCGACGAAGGCGGCGAATGCAATCAGCTGGAAACGAAAATTATGTATTAAGATTCTAGTGCGGTTTTTCGAACTCAAGTTTACCTTAAAGGCCATGATGCTGTTGTTGCTTTGCTGTCGTTGCTTGATAACGAACGGTTTGGGTCCCCGGTGCTTTTATACTCGTTTCAGGGGCTTAACTAGAACACACCTCGCCGACACGCCCTCAATAATTCGCAAGGCACACACACTTTCAAGTTTGAAGTGATCTACCAGAAATTCATTTTAGGCAGCTCGTGGAAATAATATGTATGTCTTAGTTTGCTTTGCACGTTTTTTATATGTCTCTTTAAAAGTGACAGATGAGTTTAACCTCCAAAGAGTTTTAGTGAATACATTGATTGCTGCTGCAAAATTTCAGTTGCATTCATGATTTTCAATGAAATGCAAAAACCATTTACGCTCAAGGCATATTTTCGTTCTACCCAGAACGTTATTGGCGCTTGGTGTTTTTCTATCCCCGATTATATAGTAGATATTTTTAAGTTCTAATTGAATATAAACAGCTTTGCTATTGTACATCCAATAAAAATATTACGCGAAATTAGCAGTGTAAAGAGATGATCGTCCTCTGCGAGTAAAGAAAATTAAAAACGGTAGGCAAATTGTTGCAAATGTACCTCTGCGAGCAAAACGTTCTTATGAAAAATGTCAATAAATCATCTGTACCTATATCCATATCCATTGACCTCTGTGCACGAACTTCTACCCTATAATGACTTCTACCGATACTTGCGTGCTAATATAGACAAAGTTGTGTTACAAAATTCGTAATTTAATAACCGCTGGCGTATATCACATTCCTTGCTCTTGCGGCTCGAGGGTGGTCGTTTCATTGATCTAATACTTCAAGAACATAACGGCGGATTACAAACACAAACGCATCACGAAATCTGCGGTAGCTGAGTACACATTTATAAATGGACACACCTTCGAATTTGAGCACACCTGAATATGTCACTACTTTACATGAGTAATACGTGAAGCAATAGAAATGGAAAAACATCCGAATAATATAAACAGGGAAGATGGCTGTGAGCTTAGTAAAACTTGGACTCCTGTGATACATGATCTAAAGAATTATAACTACTGTGCGTCAGGCGGCCAAGCCCCATGGTTTTAAATTGCGCTGCAACTGAACGACCAATGAGTGTTACGTCGCTCCGAACGACTGACACGGAGAACTATAATAGCTCCACGTCGACCTTTAGTTCTTAAAATAACTTTTACTCTGATAATGCAAGCTGCAACGTCTTGCGAAATGTTATTCAATATGCGTGCACAAACAACAACAAAACTAAATCTGCCTACATATCCTTGTTTTCAAGGTACTTAAGTAACACGAGCCACTAAAGAGCATAGCCCTTGCGTGGATCCTTGCTCGAGTTCACAAGGTGCGAGGCACATTGTAAGCCAGAAAATGATGGGCGTTCATCTCGAAAGACGGCAGAAATTAATAGAGAAGAAATTCTTTAACCATTAATTAAACCAGTCCGTAATGATAAGCTGCATGTAACATGGATTCTTCCTTCAGGTTGGAGCGGCATTGTTGGATTTCTTTGTGTGGCTTTACTTAAAAATGCTGATGTTAAGCAGCTTATCAAACAAACAATTTGAATGAACTACCACAACGAATTATTGCAGAGTGTAGAGAATTGGCCTTGTTAACCCACCAAATTTACAAAATATAAAGCATATATAGATGGTAAGATCATTAGTTAACCGTCTTAAAGATAAAATTTCTGTACAAGATATAAGAAACAACAGCGCCTCTTTACGTTTAACTGTACGGAAACACGCTACTGGCTAAAACAGATTAAAAACCAACGACAAAAAAAAAACTTAAGCAGCAGCAGAAACACTAGGAACAAAACAGATAAATCAGGAAAACGGGGTTTAAACATATGGAACGCTGAATCATAGGGAAGCAATAAAATGCTAATTGATAACTGTACATTAAAGCAGGTACGCTCCTTCCACTCGTATGAAGTGTTAAGTATTCCATCACTAAAGACTTTCCACTTCCAGTAAAACTAACAAATTTATGAGTATTGGCGGAACAATATTCAAAAACTTAGAAGCAAGAAAAGACATCCGACTTAACCTGTAGCAAATAACAATCAAGCATAATTTAACAATGAATGTGAAACATGTGTCACGGGGAAAATAATGCAGTAGTATGTAAGTTGCAGAAAAGTTATTTCTCAGATACGTTAAGGGTGTATTCTTCTTTTTCTTCATTAGGCGCAGAAAACCTGTTCTATTACTGATGTCACATATCTTAAATTTCTTGAGAGGTGGTCTGCCAGCTGCTTTTCCGTCTTTTAGGGGGTCTCTTTTGTGGTCGTCGGCTTGTTGGTATGCGTTACGACTCTGTTATTATCAATCCTCTTAATGTGTTCATACTAGTATCTTCTTCTCTGTTCTTATTCTGTATCTGAGCATTTTATCTGCTATCTGTCTTAGTGATTTCATCTTTGCCACACTCATTTTACTTTCAGTTTTATTTGTATGTATCCGTGTTTCAATTTCATATGTCGATATGGATATCGCACAAGATTTACATATTCTTTTCAACATTGAAGGTAGAAATCAGTTTCTAAGTTACAACAATGTTGATATTTTCTTCTTAGGGAAATAATATATTTTTCCCACTGCTGATCATGTAAGTCAGTGATACAGCCTTAGTAACAAAACGTGTAAGTCGGTGATTATATTTGTTTGGTGCTTTATCTTGACAACGGAACTTAATACTATTATTAAGTTCCTAGGATAATAAAATTAGCAAAGCAATTTGCAGATTTAAACGTTTTGTTTCTAAATTGCAAGTGTTTATGCGACATGTGACACTCATAGGTAACACGACTCACGAAAATTAATCCTGGTGACAGGTGACACACCAAACGATTTTTTCAAAAATCTAGGAACATTTTGATACGCAGCGGGAAAAATATAATAAGATAACTCGGAATGTATCGCCTATTAACATTTTCGGCAGGCAACAAGCCGCGACTTCGTCTTGGCTTGTACTTGCCTACCTCAAATGTTAATAGGTCCTTACATTCCTTGTGACTTAAATAGCTAATAAACAATAAACGAGATCTGTATAAGAAATGTCTGTTATGGCGTTCGTGACATAAACACAATTCACAGATTGCTGAATGTTCCAGTATAGTTCCGATTACTGTAGTGCTTCATATATTTATGAAAAATAGTACCCCTTTGTGCGTAATGTACTATTATCTTGCTTTCTGTCCCCACGAACGTATTGTCCTAAGCAGTATTTTGCAGGCAACCGGATATTGCTGCATATTTTTTTATTTGTGGCTTTAAATCTCTAGCAGGATCGTGGCTGGTTGGTACGAGTATAGCTAGAGTATACCTTGAAGTACTTAAAACTCACTTACTTGCTCGATAGTATAGTTTCCCAGGAGCAGCTTATAGCGAAGTGTGTCCTTAGAGAAAGTCATGGCCTTGGTCTTTTGATCGAAATGATAATCTTGTTGACTTGTTTCTGCTAGGATTGTCGGGTCATTTGCTTAACAGACGCTGCTGATGTTCGTGTTGCCTAATTTCTAACCTAAACTCAAGGGTGTTACCCCCCCCCCCCCTATAATTTAGTCCATTATTAAATCGAATAAAATTGAACTAAGGCTATCACCCTAATTAATTCGTTAGGCCTTATTTGTTCGATGTTCGACCCTTTTAATTATTTTGAATGTTATTCGGTGTTGTTTGAGCATGTTGATGACGTCATGCAATTGAATTTTGTCAAACGCTTTCATCAGATCGATGACCCAGGCAAAAGGAGTATTGTCGAATTCGATGGCTTTTTTTTAATTGACTGCTGATAAACGTTCCACATTGGTGTTCGTCTTCGTTTTCGATATACTACTGTAATTTATTCTTTTGCAATTGGAAAAAAGTTTCATCGTTATATATAATAGTATATTAATCGTTTCATAATGTCTGACGACGTCTTCCGATTTCCCGTCTCCAGCTATCTCTCTCGTTCCATAGTCCTTGCTCTAAGTTCCTTTCTTCTATCACTTAATTTATTCCGTCTCGCCAGCTACGTCTGGGTCTTCCTCTTTTGCGTCTTCCTGGTGGCTTCCACTCGATTATTTTCTTAGGGAGTCTTTCTAGGTTCATCCGCTGCACGTGTCCAAACCATATTAATTGTCTGGTTCTTATATCATCAATAATTTTGATTGGGGCCTCCATTATTTCTCGTATTCTTTCGTTTCGGACATGGTCTAGTCTTGAGATTCTTGCTGACTTTCGTCAGAAGTCTATTTCTGTTGCTAACAGTTTTCTTTTGTTCTTTTCATTTATTTGCCATACCTCCGAAGTTTCATCGTTGAAAACAGAAAAGTTAGGCCTCTGTAGTTTTCTCGTCTTTTGACCTATTTGAAAGATTGGTATGATTGTACCTATGTGCTTTTCGTCGGGTTCTTACCTCAATTTTGTTGAAAAATCGTCTTTGCAGGCACCTCCCAGGCATATTGTTGTCTTTTCTTGGTGCTTTCCTGATTTTGAATCTTTTAGTCCCAGAATTACATATTTTTTGAATAGCGGTTTTGCGCTGTGCTTGCATTACTATATCTGTTGCACAGTTTTACAGATCTTTGAAGTAATACCCCCATTCCAGGAGTGAATCGCTGTAGTTTGAAGAAATTCAGTGAGCGGATACTTTCTGTTTGTCATCAGCTTCAACACCTTCCTCTAAGCTTCGTAGAGATCGTAATCTGTTTCGTTGGTAATTCTGCTCCAGTATTTTAATTTTTTTAAACTACTGCATTGACGCTGTTTCCGTTTACCACATATCAGTCGTATTCTTCGAGTTTAAATATCTCAGTGTTTTTTTTTTTGCTACTTGCTTTACTTTCTGATTAAACCATGATTTGTTATTGTTTTAGACAATGGCGTTTATTTTTTGTTTTCCATTTGCTTCGTTCGTACCATCGGCCTTGCATTGTTCTATTTTTCTTCATGTGCTCTCCACCTCGTCAGTTCTGTTGTTCTTTAGGTCTTTATAGAACAAGTTTGTAGTGAGTCTATTTTCGTACAGTGTTTTAGTGTTTTCATTCTCAAATCATTCGAGATTGCACTCTTCCGTGTATATCGGTGTTTTTTCTTAAATTTTTATTAGATTTTCAATTTTAATATTACTTACTATGAGCTGATGATCGGTTTCTGTACTACTTTGGTATCTAATATATCTGTTGGAGTAATTTATTGTTCTATTGGTTATAATAAAGTTGATTATTAATTTATGGCGTACAGCATTACTGAATGTATATTTGCATCATTCTTTGTGTGGGATAAAGTTTGTTTATCCGCAATTCATTTCTGACACATAGAAATATTAGGCAATGAGCTTAATAGCATCGCACTTACAGAAAAAATATAACATTACAGACGGCGATGGTGCGAAGATTCGGCAGGATGGACAAAGAAAGAATCCTCCAACAGGTATACATATACAATTATACAAGCCAACAGCAAATAGTGAAGCAGAATGCTTTAAGAGAGAATGTACGGCGGTACCAGCAACCATGAATATTTCAAGAAAGATTGACGACGACCTCTGAAGCATTTAAAAACATCCACACATTTCAGACAATATCATTGGTGTGAATCAAATGTGCATTCAAGAAGGTGGTGAACATTTTTCTACTACTTTTGTATAGGGGAAAGCTCTTAATAGTTTTTTTCGCCTCGCTCTATAGAAAATGATCTTTTTCTCCCTAATTTTAGGGAGCAAAGAATGCCTTTACCTCACACGGGAGGTAAAGTAAACAAAAATTTCCACGGGAGGTAAAGTAATTTCCATAGAAACTGTAGCTGTTAATGATTAAATTTAATAAATTAGAATTGACAGTAAATTTCAAAAATGTCAAATTGCATTTGAAAAAACTTTATTTCACAGTACTCTAAGAATGTTTCTCCTATAATTGATTCGGGGCTTGCACTTTACTTGCAATTAACTCAAGCTACATAAATTTCAGCGACAGACGTGGACTTCCATCCCCCGTGACGTTTGATGCTTAAAATGTTTGCTCAAGCATCCACTAAAGGTGTAGCTGAAACTTCCTTAGACAATAACCAGTAAAGGCGCTCGCATTTGTTGTTTTCGAATCTGGGATTTGAATAATTAAAATTCCGTCTTTTGCTCCAATATCGCTGATATTCAATTTGGTGAGTTCGTCACACCGACGGGCACCTGAGATACCTATGACCAAGACAAGCTGTAACGGATAAAAATTATTTTAAAACGGGGCACTCTTGCTTATAACAATTTTGTATTTAATACCTTCATCAGCAGGTACTCATCTGGAGCTTCCAATAAAAATTAGTTGAGATCTCCTCGCGTGAAAGTTTCGGGTTTCTTTGGCCTGTAACCTGCAGCATGATGCTTCAGTAATGTGATCAATTTTGGATTTTTGATGTCAATATTTTCCTGCACCGCTACTTTTCCTTTGACTTTTCCGGTAACCAATCCAATGTTGCAGCATTTGCCTCTTCTACAATATCAGAGGGCAAATCTGAATCGTCGTCACCGCTGCTACACATTTTTATAATAGTTTGACATCTACTGCAAAATAGGTTTCGTCGGTTTGTTTGTTTTCACTAGCACTCTATTTTCACTCACAACAACTCGTTGTTTGTTGATCGCATCACATAGACGACCTGATTAGTAATATACCCAAAATGCTACACGTATTTTAATATTCTTTAATGAAGAAAAACAGCAAGTCGCATTCTTTAGCGAGGCGAAAAAATCATATATATATCATGGGAGCAAAGTGAATTTCCTTCCTCGTGCAATTACGGCCCTCCGCTTTGCGTCGGGCCGCAAACTTTGCCCGCGGGAGGAAATTATACACTTTGCTCCCTTGATATATAAATAGCCATTATTTTACTATAAGACGTTTCTCCCTACCACAAGATTTATTATTTTCCGTTATTGTGTAGGTTCGGTTTACTTTTATGTTATGACCAAATTTAGTGATGGCTCCATAACACAGACGAGTTTGAGCTATATTTCGAAAAATATAATGTTAGGAGGTCCGTGGTATGCACTAAAAAATGTGGTGGACACTAAGAATTTTTATATAGCAATGCACCTCCTAAGTATTTTTATTTTACTTGGTTTCTTGGTATCATGTTCTTTGTTATGTTCTGCTAAATTTGAGATTATATTTATATTTACATTAAAATCTTGCCATTTCGAATGTACATATATTTCAACGGGATCCCTGGAATGGGTTTTTGCTCGTTATAAAAGTCACTTTAGACTGAAGCCATTTATTTTGTTTCTATATACAGATAAATTAAATAAATAAAATAACAACAGATTTAGTGGTATTTAGCGATGGCTCCATAACCCAAAGGAGCATGTACTCGGGCTACGGGGGCGGCGACGGCAGCTACTTTGGCGACAACGGGTTCCTTGTGGACTACTGCGTTGAATCCGTTGATGGGGTCGGCGACGTATTCGACGGTACGCCTGGTGCCATCAGGATCGACGAGGGAGTAGCTGCCACGAACGACATCTCCATCACGGGATTCTTGCTGGTTTTTGCTATCTCCAGTGAGTCCGTCTTGGATGTCGTATCCGTAAGAGTATTGGGGATGAGGGTCGTATTCATCAACTACGGCTTTGGCTACGGGGGCGGCGTAGGCTACTGGGGCTGCTACCCTAGCAATTGGGGCAGCATAACCAACTGGAGCTCCATAACCAGCATATCCTAGCCCTCCTAGGGTACCAGCCTGGGCAACGGTGACGAAGGCGGCGAATGCAATCAGCTGGAAATTACAATTATGTGCAAAAATTCTAAAGTGTGGTTTTTCAAACTCAAATTTACCTTAAAGGCCATGATGCTGTTGATACTTTGCTGTCGTTGCTTGATAATGAACAGTTTGGGTCTCCGGTGCTTTTATACTCGTTTCAGGCGCTTAACTAGAACACATTTCGCCGACACGCCTTCTATAATTTGTAAGGCACACACACCTTCCATTTTAAAGTTCAACCTATGTTCCGAAACCAGAAAGTGCGGACAAGGTGAAGGACGTTCTGCCGAGTGCGAGCAGTTGACTAATTAATGTCGTGTTTCTTAATCAGAATGAAAAAACCTTAATTGACAAAAGATCAAGACCACTATTCATTACGAGATCACTCCGCTAGTTAATGTAAAGGTAGAAAATTGCCGATAAAACGGGCATTATAAAAAGATTTGTTATTTAGTAACCAACAGTTTTTCATTTTTATCAGACTTAAGCCTAAGGATAACTCGTAATTAATTTAACATAAACAAATAGACAAAATTCGTCATATAATATCCGAAAATTTTGTTATATTGACAAAATACTACTCAGTATGAAGATATGTGACAAAACAAGAGTTGCAATGTAATAGAAAGTAACATGTGAGCAAATGAAAACGAAATCAAGCTTGGCTTTTAAAAAAATAAGTCATGTGCTCTATTACTTCTGATGTTTTTAATTTAAATATGACAGTTATTATAATTGTGGAAGTGTTAAGTGGTTTAAATTATCCAATTTTAAATAACACATGTTTAATAAAGAACAAAACGTTTTTATAATCGGAATGATTGATGTAGTAGATGTAACAATGTTTAAGAGTGGGTTTTTATGTTAATTTTTGAATAAAATTTTGACATATGACTGTCAGTGACAGTTATGCAATGGTTTAGGTTATGCATGTGTATTTCGATGTAGAACATCAACATAATATGAATTAATAAGCGAGGTATGTTCAAATTTTCAAACCCAAGCTTGATTTCATTTTCGTTTGCTCACATTATTAATCGTGCAAGTATATTGCGTTACATGTATAGAGTGTACCATTATTGATGGGATTAAATCGAAGCGGTTATTATAAGAGCTACATAAAACTGGTTTGGCACAATACCAGTCAGCTTTTCAACGGCACTACGATGGTGAAAACAGAATTCGAATATCTCTTTTGGTGTCCAAGCTACAGTCGAAAATTCATAAATTCAACATTTCTATGCGATGTGACAGTTTAATTGTTGTTCAAAATACCAAAAATCAAAGTAAAATGCATTTTTTTACGTAGATTAATATAATCTAATCAAAATGAAAATGCCGCTTATAGTTTTTGATTGACGACCTAAAACGGTATTTCTTAAATACAAGTCGTAGTTATGGCACTGAAACCATAAAATACCATGTTTTTACGTTTTCAAATATCTGTAATTTATCATAGGTAACTTTAGCAGCGTAGAAATTCTGGCAATTCCACTTATACATGGTGGTGAAAAATTAACGTATTATCTGTGAGCTACATTGTCGGCCCTCACCAACTAATAACAAATTTGAATATCAATTTAAATTTTGCAGTTCAAATACAAAGTGCTTGTCCTTGAAATTCAGTAGCTGAGGCAAATTTTTTTATATTTTTGGTGGAAACAAGTACATGATTTACGCTCCTGCTATCCAAAAATACTTCGTTAATTATCCTGAAAACAAAAGGTTGTATTTCTTTGCCAAATATTATAAGTTTTATTTTGTAAAACATACAAAGAAAACGTTAGCATTAGATCTTGCAACATGGCGGACAAATTCTGTTGCACTTTATCCATGTTTCATAGAAGCATAACACACGGTAGATTTAAACAGCGTTGGCACATATTTGCTAAAGAAGTAAATATTATTTTACCGATTCTAGGCGTATCTGAGTATTCGAAAATAATTTGTAAGAAATAACTTTTTCTCCATGCCTATCTGGTAAGTTACATTTACTTTGGCATATTCATTGCAGGTAAGTTGATTTTACTGTTGGTTACTGGTTGTCATGACATTAGGGAAGTAAGGTAAAACCTACTCCCCAAGGGAAGTAAGTGAATTACGTGTTATTACAGTAATTTTAGTTTTGTAAGTGATCTGCACGGGTTTGAACTTAATTGGTCCTAACCTATTTGAAATGTAACAACTTGTTAAGATAAGTAGGGTTAGGGTATAACCGTAAATTAAAAAAATTATATAATAATGAAAATTGTTAAAATTTCTGTTGGGCATTGAGAAAAATATTATAAGCATGCTCGAGAAGTAACTATCTACAACCAGTCTCGAACTCGTTCTCGAATGGTAAAATCCACTTCCCTTGATGCTTAAATAACTATATGCACTCTCAGGAAGAGCGCAGTAAAGATCTGATTCACTAATTTTTCACCACCCTGTATAATGCATATTTAATAGACGACGAATTTAAAAACGACGTGTTTTTCAAAAGTTACTTGTTTTATCTATTAATTAAGAGAATACCTGAATAAACACTTAATTTAAAGATTTGAAATTGACCGTTTTTAAAATGTATAGGTCTAAATCCTTCAAATGCGTTTTACGTTCTCCTCAACTTATACTTATGATTGGAAACGGAATATCACAACTTCCCAGTTTTGAAAACTGAACTAACATTTAGTATCTCTTTTGCACAAGTTGTGGAAGTATTACTTTCACCCCTTTATTTTTTCAAATTTACAGGTTTTGGCGCAACCGCTAGATCAATCGCGCCAGCAAAAAATTATATGAGTCTCATGAAACTGCATAACTTTCATGAAGAAAGCAACCGCTTTGGCTTTAAGGAAAAGCAGGAAAATTAATAAATAACAAGTATGTCCTCCCGCAAAAACACGACAGCTCGAAAACGACATAACGAATCAGGATTATGAATGCGACATTTTGTGTGAAATACAAATGCAAAGAACTGAAAGCATTTGGGCAAGATTGATCTCTGTTTTTTTTGTATGTATTTGTCGAATTGTATTAGCGTTGCGTTGCCGATAAATAATACTCGTAGACTGTCGAACTTGAGGTGGCGAGTTCGAATCTTGGTCGAGGCAAGAAATTGAAATATTTTCGCTACTTTTTTCCTACAGTATTATCCTATTATGTAATCTTCAAACACATATTTATGAATATAACTAGCTTACTAACTGCTAACTACTTCGCTCTGTTTAAAATAAATAAATTAATAAAAATGAAAATGGTGCACTGAAGGCCCTACGCGAGCTGTTACGGCTGTATATGTATATGAAGTACCGTGACGTGGTCAGTTTAGGGGATTATTTCCTTTATTGCCGCAGTTTTTTCGTGATTTCCGAGTGTAGGTTGGCCAACAATATAGACAATCGTCGAGCAGTGCAGACGAGCGAGTGAATGTATCTGCGGTTAGATTAAACAAATAAGCAATATGTCTTTGTGCGGTAAATGTTAAGGAGATCATGAAAAATTGCAAGGAATGTGAGGGAAGTTACTTTTGTGCTGGTGTTCACGAAGTAAGTTATCGCAACGCTAAAACCACATGGCGTTGCCGGTCATGTAAAAATAAAAATGGTGACGAAATTCGAGAGTCAGCATTAGCTCCAGGTATTGATCTTACAGTTTTGCAAGCCATTACTTTAGCAGTTCAACAAGCAGCAAAGGAAGAGAACGAACTACTATCCGATAAGTTAAGTAACTTTCAAAAATCCATTGACTATTATAATTACCAATTTGAAGACCTTAAAAAATGTATTGCTGAGAAAGACGAGCAGTTTGTAGAGTGCCTCAACAAAATTGATAGGTTAAGCAGCGAAAATGTCACATTAAAAAAAGAAAACGAAAATCTAAAGGTTAAAGTTGAAAAGTTGGAGCAGTATAGCCGAATAAACTACATTGAAATCGTAGGTCTTGCCGAACCAAAAAATTTTATCGTAATATCAACAGTGGTCTAGTTGGACGAGCTCTGAATTTCAACATTAAATCTTCATTAGATGCTTGTCATAGATGAAACGCCGACATGAGATATCCGCAAGAACCACGTGGAATTATTGCCAGATTTGTCAATAGGTAACACAAAGATGAAATGACAAATGCAAGAAAAATCAAGTGAACGTTTTCTACTAAAGATATAGACACCACATGTTCTCCAAGCAAACCGATTAATGTTAAGGAATCTTCATCGACAGCCAACAGAGTATTATTTGTGAAGTGCTGCGGATATAAGAAATTTCACTGTATAAAATTTTTCTGAATCAAGAATGGTAAATATATGATGGGAAAAACTGAAAGTAAGGTCTGTAGGGGTTACTGGGCCATGGTTTTACAACGTCTTATGATTTCGGTGAATTATAACTAAAATATCACAGGGATCGCGTCCACTTAGTAATTTCGTTTTTTTTCAGTGAAGTCTAACATTGCTTCCTCTATAAAAAGTATGTACAGGACGATGTAATCTCTCTTTATTATTTAGAAAAAAAAATAAAAATTCAAAATTGTGCCAAGGGTCCAGTTGCCCCAGGTAAAAGGGGTAACTGGACTATGCACCTATTTTTATGTATGTTGTTGCTTTATTATTAAGAGGGGTATCTGGGCCTTTTTAGGGTTCAATAAAGAGTGTATAAAAAATACCCAACATTAGATAGATAGTCCATTTACTAAAGGAAAAAAGTTCTAACTTCGTTGACTCAAAACCGATTTTGAAAATCTTTTTTTTATTATTTCGGAAAAAGTTTATAGAAAAGTTCCCCATAGGTGAGAAGGTGTGCTTTTTATTTTTTCAATTGTTATTAACAAAGAAGTGTTTTTTAATATATTCTTAATTAAAAAAATGTATAACTTCTTTA
The DNA here is from genome assembly GCA_940337035.1 of Agriotes lineatus. NCBI lineage: Eukaryota > Metazoa > Arthropoda > Insecta > Coleoptera > Elateridae > Agriotes > Agriotes lineatus. The sequence goes on along the minus strand of OW679194.1, from coordinate 106,352,736 downwards.
TTTATTTAAATCATTGAATGATATTTGATAACATAAGGTTTTTGGGTTCACGGATTACGAATCTGGCTTCAAATTTGGTCTAAAGCCAAAATGGCGTCTACAAAATGGCGCGAAGGTCTAATTTTTTCTTACACTTTTTTTTAAATTTTTTTAGATGTCTAAGGGTTTTTGAGGTCGCTGATTACGAATTTGACATTAAAACTCAACTAAAATAAAAAATGGCGGATGCAAGATGGCAAAAAAATTTATTTTTTTCCTGACTTTATTTCTTACCTAAATAGGGTTTTTTGGGTCGCTGATCTCAAATTTTATGTTAAAATTTATCAAAAATTAAAAATAACGTCTTTAAAGTGGCAAAATAGCTTCTTTTTTGAATTCCGCGCGTTGCCTCATATCTAGGGGTTTTGGACACAGTAATTATAAATATAGCATTAAAAGGTAAATTTTTATTCTGTACGATTATTATTATTATTATTAAATAAACATTATATGCAAATAAAATTTTAAATTGTTAAACTAACTCAAATTTAAATAGATTAAATACATTTAAATATAACATACGATTACATATAATTTCCAACGCGTAAAAATGTGTTTTCTACGACCTCTTTGTACAATTTCCAAAAGATATTACTGAATTAAAAGATTTTTCTGTTTGTGACCGACGGTGGAATGTTATTGCATAAAAACAAATCGCAACTTGTTCAACAGTATAGTGCAATTTTAGATATATATTAATTTTATTGTTCGTAATTATGGAAAAAAGCAATTGTTTTTGTCGATTTTCAGAAACATAGAATAAAATCTGATGAAAGAGACCGACGTCTAAAAGCGAAAACTGCACCAGATATTCGATTTGAAAGAGACAGGTCTTTAAAGTTGCATCAAGAAAAATTTCTGGAAAATATCTTTCATGTCGTTTTATTAATTTTTTAAAATAAACTTTAGCTGCAAATAATATCCCCGCTCTCAAGATGAAAGTGATGCGGATCGGTTAATAGTTACAACAGCTGTCAATGCATCAAATGGAAACATAGTCGTAGTATCAGAAAATATAGACGTATTACTTATATTAACAGCTTCAGTTTCTCCTGATAAAGATATACATATATTTCTTAAAACCAGCCAAAAATAAAGAAAACAAAAAAATATCTTCTTCTAAAAGCCTTCAAGTGTAGTGAGCATGTACTTTCTGTACATGCTTTAACTGCATGTGACACAACTTCAGCATGTTTTAACAGAGGAAAGAATCTTCTTCTTCTTGTTCAGGTGCTTATCCGATTTCGTATGTTTGCGTTCAACACGGTCATCTTCACTTTATTGGTTGCAATTCTAGATAACTCTTTGGATGATTTCCCATACCACGCCCTTAGGTTTTGCAACCAAGATAATATTCTTCTGCGTCCTGTTCCACGTTTGCCATATATCTTGCCTTGTATAATAGATTGTAGTAGAACGCACTTATTCTCATTCCTCATTATATGTCCGAGGTATTGGAGTTTGCGTACCTTGATGTTGTCCATGAACTCTTTATTTTTTTTTCATTCTCTACAGAACGTTAATATTTATTACACGGTCTTTCCATAATATCCACAATATTTTTCGGAATAACCACATTTCAAAGGATTCGATTTTTTTTGTGATTGATTCGTTAAGTGTCCAGGACTCGACCCCATAGAGCAAGATGGGAAAAATGTAGTATCTTAGCATGCGAGTTTTGGTGTCAAGGTGCCGATCATGGTTTTTGAATATAGTTTAATATATTGAAGATAAATTTATATAAGGATGAGGAAGACGAATAGGACCAACACCTTATTAAAGATCCACATGCATAAGTCCTAGAAATGAAGCAATGGCTATGTTCACGAAAGAATAAATTTGCCAAAATATTTGAAAATAGCAGTGGTTTATAAGACTGCTAAAATTTATATAAAAAATGCTGGTATAAAATATACGCTTGCAATGTATGCTGCGAAGAAAAGTAACTGCTTAAATTCTTACAGGAATGTTTAATTGATTGAACGTTTTTTATTATTCATATACCGCAAGGTAAATGAGGTTACAGATAATACGACACATATAATTTTTAAATAAAAACAATTTGAATTTTAGGTTTGACTCTTTTATTAAGGCGTCTACTAAAAAAAGTATTAATTTAGCATAATTGTGCCCTACGATGCATTCAGCAGAACAACATTTAAGCACGTGTATTTGCAAACACAGTTGTGCCTGGGAAACCAAGATATTTCAACGGAAGATTGGGGTTGGAAATATGATACAGGAAAGTGTTTTCCAATCCTAATGACACAAGAACCAGCTCCACAAAACATCTTAAAAATCATTTTTTTGCAACTACAAAACTAGTTGCGGGCCAGCTTGAGGGTGTAGGTAAAGTGGCCTTTAGGCTCGGCGGCTTGCGATGAATGTAACGGAAATAGTTACCTTAATTCACGACTGGCAGTGTCAATGGAAGAAGTAGAGGAAGAAGAAACTAAAGCTAAACATTTTTTTCCTTGATATTAAATGTATCTTGGGTTAATTTTAAGAAATCAATTAAAATATAATATCTTTAATACTCATTTTCCACCATTTTTCAGACACCGTTTTCCATTTTTGATAAATTTTAACATAAAATTTGGGATGAGCGACTCAACAAACCCCTAGGTATAAGTATCAGAAATAAAAAAAAATACCCCTTTCCGCCATTTTTGATCCGCAATTTTTTATTTTAGTTGAGTTTTAATGTCAAATTCGTAATCAGCGACCCCAACACCCCACAGACATCTAATAAAAATTAAAAAAAAAAATAAAATAGAAAATTAGACCTTTGACGCCATTTTGTTTTTAGACCCATTTGGAGGCCAGATTCGTAATCTGCGACCCCAAAAACCTTATGTTATCAAATTTCAGGCAATTGTTTAAATAAATAAAATAGTTATACATTTTTTTAATTAAGGGTATATTAAAAACACTTATTTGTTAATAACAATTGAAAAAATAAAAAGCACACTTTCCCACCTATGGGGAACTTTTCTATAAACTTTTTCCGAAATAATAAAAAAAAAAATTATCAAAATCGGTTTTGAGTCAACGAAGTTAGAACTTTGGCGAATTTTTAGCGTTTAGAAAATGGACTAAGAATAATGTTTTCGGTTATTAACTGGCAATGTAATGTAGGTAGGTGTTGCTTGGGCGAGAAAAAAAGAACATCTGTTAAAGAAATTAAGAACATTTATTGAGGAAGTAAGAAATACATACTTTCGTACCAAGGTAACATCTACGGCAACGAAAAAAAATCCAAAACCCTATTAAAAAGGTATTAAAAGTAGGTAAAAAACGAAGAATGCATTTTTATTTAATATGTAACTGTAAAAACTTAACATAAGTTGGTGAGATCTAAAAGATCAGTGCTAAAGCCAATCATATCTTTATAACGCGCTGAACTACTTTTAATTGGCTTGGACAATTTACGAATAATATCTGTATTTGCAATTAACGATTCTTCATCTGTTTCTAAGAATTTTAATGTTTGGTGGTGTCGTTTAAAAAATTTTCCAACAAATCCATCTTCTTTTAAGATAATTTTAGCCACATAGAGCCTGAAAACTGTAGCTGTTTTTCCATAAACTTTAACTACGCAGAAGTCATCTACATTAAAGCAGTTATCATCTATAGGCTCTTCATCTTCTGAAGACCAAAATTTCGAGTCATTGTCGCTTTCTGGAAGTGAAAAATTATCGCTTGTATCACTAGCATCAGCAGCAATAATTGTTTCTGGCTTTTTATTTTGCTTTTTTATTTTTTTAGAAGTGGCATCTTTTTTTCTTTGTATAGCTTCCTCTTTGTCCTTGTCTTCCTGTTCTCGTTTTTTTAGATATTCATTTGAAGTAATTATTTCGCAGTTAGCAACTATTCTTCGCCTCTTGGCCTGGGGTTGTGGCTTTGATTCTTTTTTTAAGACGTCTAATATGTATAATTCTTGGTGTTAAAACCACCGAAACTGTAGTAAATAACACAAGACACTTTTTGCTATTTTGATTATTTATTGTTTGAAAATACACAGGAATGGCCGCTGCTTGCGGAGACCATTCTGTCTGTAACAACGACTTCGTAAATAATAACGTCTATGCGCATCGCTCCAAGGGATGATTCACTGCATCCTGCGCTAAGCGGTGCGCTGGTCGAACTTAAAATGATTACACAGCATAGCGCTAGATGGCCTTTGCGTTTAGTTACATATTAAAAAATATAGCAAATATAAATTTAAATAGAAAACAGGCCGAAGCGGCAACATACCCCCCACAGGCTATGCCTTTCAACACAATAAAAAAAAAGAAATTTAAATAAAAACCATTCAATCAATCAAGCATACTTGAACGAAAGGCTACTTAAGATACAAAGTTAAAAAAGAACGCAAATCAACCTTGTGAATACAAGTCATTCAGGCTGTATGAAATGTGTTGAAAACATGGTGTAAAAATATGGAAACAAGTGAAACTAAAAAACAATCATCCGCACATGTAAACCATGAAACACTTAAAATTAACGAATTTAACTGTCCATGCAACAACCTTAAATTCTAAAATTCAGCGATTAAAACTAAGTCACTGGTAAAACACATATTTTAGAAAATGACCTTTTTATCACTCCACTTTTCGTTTTAATTGACGCAACACGCACAACACCATCTGCTCCTGGATGTAGTTCGCTGATACGGCCTAGAAGCCATTTTCCTGGGGGTAGATTGTCCTCTTTAACGATTACTAATGCCCCTTGTTGAAGCTGCGGTGTTCCTGTTTGCCACTTTTTACGTTGCTGCATCTCGCTGATGACTTCTTTAGACCAACGATTCCAAAAAGATTGATGCAACCTTTGCAGGTGTTGGTAGTGTGATAAGCGATTTTCAGGTATATCGCTTCAGTCATGGTCTGGCAGTTGCTCGTAGGTTTTCCCAATGAGGAAATGTGCTGGCGTAAGCGGTGAGTCGTCGTTGGGATCGGAAGAGAGAGGGGTTAAAGGTCGAGAATTGAGAATGCACTCAATTTGAGCAAGTATTGTTGTAAAAGATTCGAAAGTTAAAATTGAGTTGCCCAATACCCTTTTCAAATGAAATTTGCAAGACTTAACGCCCGATTCCCACCAACCACCCATATGAGGAGAGTACGCCGGAATAAAATGCCAGGTTATGTCGTCATCGTCATTACCCAGGTCCGAATGCTTATTTACCAAAAAATTACCAAGATCGCGAAGTTCGTTTCTGCAACCTACAAACTTCGCACCGTTGTCCGAATACATGTGGCTTGGCTTGCCACGTCGTGCAGTGAATCTGCGAAAAGTTGCTAAAAACGCCTCTTTTGTGAGGTCCGACACTAATTCTAAATGTACAGCCTTGGTACTCAAGCAGATAAACAAAGCAATGTAAGCCTTTGAAGTTTTGTAGTTTCTACCCTTTCTATCCCTAATTGTAAAGGGGCCTGCGTAATCTACGCCTGTGGCTAAAAAAGGCGACAATGGGGTAACGCGATGTTCAGGAAGTTGTCCCATTAATGGGGCTGTTTGACGTGGATTGTGCCTAGAGCACGTAACACAATCATAAACTATTTTTCGAACTAGGGTTCTACTCGAAAGTGGCCAAAATCGATCTCTTATGACCGATAACAAATGCTGAGGGCCCGCATGCATCAATTGCAAATGCTCGTGACGGAAAATGAGTGTTTTGACGTAATGTGATTTCCCCAAGACGATAGGGTGTATTTTGTTGGTATTAAAATGTGAGTTCTGTAATCTTCCCCCCACTCTAATCAAACCATCTCCATCAACAAAAGGATTCAATGAACGCAATTTACTAGAACGCTTCAGGTCTAAATTGCTTGACAAAGTTTTGACTTCATCGGGAAAGCACTCAGCTTGAACTAACTTCAAAATTGTAGTAAATGCACCTTGCAGTTCCTTTGTGTTAAGGTTGCCAATGTTTCGGGATTGTTTATTGATTTTACAATTATTTATAAATTTCAGGCAATATGCCATCACGCGTTTTAGTTTGGTAAGGCTGGAAACACGGGTGAATGGAAACCTATCTTGATCTAACTGTACGAAAACGTGTGCATTTTTACGAACCTCAGGGAGTTCTTTTTCACTAAATTTAATAGACGAGACAGGCCAATGTTCCTCGTCTTGGCTTAGCCAACTTGGGCCTCGCCACCAAAGTTCACAACGTTGCAGGGAACGAGGGTCTATACCTCGAGACAAAATGTCTACGGGGTTATCAATGGACGAAACATGCCGCCAGTTATCTAATGGGGCAGTAGATTGTATTTCAGACACTCGATTTGCCACGAATGTCTGGAAATTGCTCGAAGGGGCCTTGATCCAAGCTAAAACGACTGCCGAATCTGTCCAAAAGTAAGTTTTATGAACTATCAAGTTCATAGCCTTTAATGCCTTTACGTAAAGGCGTACCGAGATAACTGCTGCGCACAGTTCTAATCGTGGGATGCTCACGGTTTTTATTGGAGCTACCTTGGATTTGGAACAAAGTAGGCCACAAGTGATTTGACCTCTGTGGTCGATAGATCGTAGATAAACACATGAGCCAAATGCCAGTGTAGAAGCATCTGAAAAACAGTGCATCTCTATGATTTCGTGATTTTCGCAGATAATCCGTCTAGGAATCTGTAGAGAATTAAGGCAGGGTAAATTTGTTCGAAATTGCCTCCATTCCGCATATAAGAACTCAGGTATTGATTCATCCCAGGAAATTTGGAGAATCCATAATTTTTGCAAAATCATCTTTGCTGTGACCGTGCAAGGGCCTAAAAGACCTAACGGGTCAAAAATTTGCGAAATTTCGGACAGTATTATCCGTTTAGTGACCGATTGAAGATTTGACGAGTGACTAATTTGATAATTAAATGAGTCCGCTTTACAAGACCAAGACAGGCCTAGGGTTTTGGTGTTTTCATGTTCACCAAACTGAACTGGGTTCAAACTACATAACGATTGTTGAATGCCTTTGAGGACTTCTATGCTGTTTGATCTCCATTGACGTAGATCAAAACAGCCCGAACTGAGAATGTTAGAAACCTCCTTACAAATGTTAATCGCGCCCTCGAGAGTACCTGAGCCAGTGAGCATATCGTCAACATAAAAATCGTGTTGAATGATTTGCGAGGCTTCAGGAAACCGATTTTGATGATCAATTGCCAATTGGTGTAGGCAGCAAATTGACAGGAAAGACGCAGAAGCCGTACCGTACGTCACTGTATTTAGTCGATAAGTGGAGATCTCCTGAGAGGAGTCGGACCTCCATACAATGCGTTGCAAATCCCTATCATCGGGATGTACCAAAACCTGCCTATACATTTTAGCTATGTCAGCGCAAACTGCATAAGCATGCTTTCTGAATCTGAGTAATATGTTGAAAAGGGCTTCCTGAATGGTAGGGCCAACCATTTGTAAGTTGTTTACAGAGATGCCCGAATCTGAGCTAGCACTACCGTCAAATACGACACGAAGCTTTGTCGTCAAGCTACTTTCCTTTAAGACACCATGATGGGGTAAGTAGAAGGTAGGGCGATTGAGATCAATTTCAGAGTCATTGATCTTGGACATATGACCTAAGAGTTCATATTCCTTTATGAAAGTTTCGTACCTTCCTTTGAGATCCTCATTAGAAGATAAGCGTTTTTCAAGATTTTTAAATCGTTTGAGGGCGATTTCCCTGGAGTCCCCAAGAGTGTTGGCGTCACCCTTGAGAGGCAATTTTACGATAAAACGGCCTTCTGAGTCTCTGCTTGTATGAGCGCTGAAATGAGATTCCGCGCTTGATTCTTCAAGGGACAATAAAGGCTTGGTCGTTTGAAGTTCCTCTATTTCCCAGAACCTTTGAATATGTTCGTCAATTAGAGCAGTTTTACTAAAGTTGCAAAACGAAGTGAAAACACGAGGAATGTTAACTAATCCTGACACGATCCAACCAAGTTTCGTTTTTTGTGCAACCAACCCATGTTGATTTAAATTTACCTGACCTATGCAGAGTAACGAGTAAAAGAGTTCTGCGCCTAGTAAAATGTCTATTACGCCCGGCTGACAGAAATTTGGATCGGCCAATTTGAAATGTGTTGGTATGGCAATGGATGCCCGATCTATTTGGATATTCGGAAGATTGTCCGAAATCTTAGGAATTACCAAACAATTGATAGTTTGACTAAATGCGTTATGGTTCGAAAATATTTCTAAATTACAGGAATGTGATATTTTAGATTGGGTCTGCCCAATTCCTACCACTGACCACGATATTTCGCTTTTCGCTAAACCTAGTTTCGCGCATGAGCTTTCGGAAATTAAATGAGATTGGCTTCCTACATCAAGTAACGCTCTACATGTATGGAAAATTCCCTTAGGGTCCTTGACCTTTACGAGGGCTGTAGACAAAAGGACCTGTGAAGACAACGAGCTAAAACTGCAAGTTGTAGACGACGTATTTGACGTGGAGACATTATTTGAGGTGGAAACAATAGTAGCACTGGAAACTGGTACAGTGGAAACAGAGCTGGTCTCTAGAGACGCAGGTGTGGTTAAGACAGTGTGAACAGGGGTTGCTGCCCTTCTTTCGAAATGAAGCAGCGAGTGATGCTTACCCTTGCAGTGCTTGCAAGAGCCATATTTGCAAGAGCCTGCGAAGTGGTGCTTCCTAAGGCAATTGATACAAAGATTTAGAGATTTGACCCTGTCAAAACGCGACTTGGCTGATAGGTCAATAAACTTAGGGCAATTGTAAATGTCGTGTGCCTCTTTGCAGTTCTCACAATGGGAATCAGTAATGACAAAAGATTTATGCTCGCGACGCGGTTCTCGATAATTAGAAATTGACGCAGGCTTAATGCCTTCAAATTGCTCTAAGCTATTAGCGCGTTCGCGTAGAAATCCAAGAAAATCGTTTAGAGTCGGAAGCTTGCCGGCATGTTTGTATGATGACCAGTTACGGAGAGAGACTGGATCTAATTTGTCGCGCATAAAGTAAATTATCATGATATCCCAATTGTCTGTGCTGATTTCCAACGACTGCAGCATTTTCAAATGTTTCGTAATAGAATCTAGTAGAGATCTGATGCCCGATGCAGATTCTTTGCTTAATTTATTGAATTTAAAAATACCATCAAAATGGTTGAAGACTAATAATGTGGGTTTATCAAATCGTTCTACTAGTAATTCCCAAGCAATTTTGTAGTTAGAGGCAGTGCAGGGAATGCCGCTGATTAAGGTGCTTGCTGCACCAGTCAAACAGGCCTTCAAATATTGGAGTTTTTGGACGTCATCAAGGCTAGTGTTGAAATGTATGGTTGCGGAATAAACGTCCCTAAATTCCATCCATTGTGTTATGTCGCCATTAAATTTAGGTAAATTTATAGCGGGCAGGACGATTCCCCTGTTACCGGGGTTGCAATGTTGTAATTGGTTAGGTCTTTGTTCATGCAAAGACGGCTTTAGAAAATCCTTGGCTTCGGATAACGTACAATAATAAAATGATTCGAAACGTTTGCGCTCTGGCCTATCTAATTCGTTATCAAAGCTCTCGATTTCCCTTTGAATCTCTTCAAATTGAGATAAAAGGGATTCAATCTTATTAATGCGTAATTTTAGTTCAGTTTCGCTTTCAGGGGCACCTAAAGCTTTGACGTTATCAACATATTCTGCAAATGATTCCAATGTAAACCACAAATCACTACGTTTCAAAATTAATTTACTTAACGCTTGTTTTCTAGCGGCCATTTTGCTTTGTCTATCTGTACTTATGAACAAAGAACCGAAGAAAAGAAAATTAAACCCAACTTTCAATTAAAAACTAAATTTTGTTACGATAAAATTATTTAGTTCCACCCTGTATATTACAGAAACGAAAATGTAAACTCGACTCGTCGACTTCAACGCGTAACCTAGCTACCGAGCGATGACGTAACAGCAAAACACGTGCAGACGCGGCTGGTCTATAAATAGATCGAATGATGCATTTTGCAAACCAAAACGGCACAAATAGTAATTTACTTGCTTGATCAAATTATTTGCAAACACAATAAATGCGAATTAAAGGAATGGAAGTGAAAACAACGACTTACCGAATGTAAAATTTCAAATCAATTTCCTTTCCAATGGATCGATGACCTTCTCGTACGTAAGCGACCGGAAACACCTGGTGTCTCGGCGTCACTCGGCGAGGGATATATTTAAAAATGTGGAAATTAATCCAAGCTCTGAAGGACCAATGTATAATTCTTGATGTTAAAACCACCGAAACTGTAGTAAATAACACAAGACACTTTTTGCTATTTTGATTATTTATTGTTTGAAAATACACAGGAATGGCCGCTGCTTGCGGAGACCATTCTGTCTGTAACAACGACTTCGTAAATAATAACGGCTATGCGCATCGCTCCAAGGGATGATTCCCTGCAACCTGCGCGAAGCGGTGCGCTGGTCAAACTTAGAATTATTACACAGCATAGCGCTAGATGGCCTATGCGTTTAGTTACATATTAAAAAATACAACAAATATAAATTTAAACAGAAAACAGGCCGAAGCGGCAACACCAAGAATTAATGTTCACTTCGAAGATTCGGGTTTAACTGCACTCGCCATTAACGTGCCCCAAGGCACTCGAAAAGTTCGCACAAAAGCCAAAAAGGATTCACCATGTTAATCACCAAATGTTAACAAAAGCTCCCCCCCGATTCGCGGCACAAACTGCGAACCGGGGGTGCGGAAAAAACACCACGTCCAGTTTACTCAAGTGCTGGGTACAGATTCTTCATTTCAAAAATCCACAAGAACACCATTAGTTGCTTCACAAGGTTCTCAAAAACTACTATGCGCAAATCAGCGCAACCCCCGGCTTCCGAAGGCCGAGGGGTGCAAAACTTTACACAACTGACTTCTGTAAGTGTCGGATACTGATTAATTATTTCAAATGCACAGGGCTTAAGAACAACGTAACGGAAGAAAGTTTTGAACTCCAAAATTAATAATCCCACATTCACGGTTAACTAAGGGTTTATCAAACTTTATTTCACTTGCCCATAGAACGTTCTAGAAGAAATTTCTTGCTATACAGCGGATCCCAAAAATATTAAGTTACAAGGTCAATCCTGCCGAACTTTAAACGATAATTTATAAGAGGGACATTAAGCTGTTATGTTCCTAGAAGCTTAACTACGTCGGGCAGTATTTAAATAAGTTGAAGGTTGGGACTCAAAGCGATTTAAGCTGGGACGTAAACAAAGGATGCCTTATGTTCCCAATTCGAAGAAATATGATTTAGACGGAAGTGACTGCAATAGATTACATACGGCTCCGAGGAAATGCTTATTAGTGAGAATTCCAAGGACCGCGGGCATATTTGAGCTTGAACTGAATAAATTGGCTGCAGCATTTTAAAATTATAATACAGGGCCGTACCAGAAAATTTTAAATAGAATAATTTCAGCTTAAATGCACTAATAACACCCAATCGTGGAATTGATGACAAGGATAGCTTAATGACGTCAAAATCACTTAACACACTGGCTATTAAAACAAAAGACTGTCTGGTAGAAGAAACCGCTAATATAATTTGTTATTTATTCTTTGCATGAAAGCATTGCATTCGAGAAGGTCTTTTGGGCGATAGTATTTACAAGTTTGTTTAATCCATGATTTGTGCTTGAGTACTAATTGACCCTTTTCATTCATGATTTTTATTACTTACTTCGTCTGATTGGTATCTTATACGCTAATTAAATCCGGACATTGAATTTTCAATGATACTAACACGACAGTAATTTATTTTCGCGTTCACGAACTCGGCTTTATTTATATTATGTAAATACCTTTATATTTTTCGTTGCTGTCATTACTGATAAACCAGTTCGTCATGTTTGATACTATTCGATGTTGTTTCTTTATTTTGAGAGAATTGCGGCAAGTTACTGATCTGTTTTTGTATATTTCGCCATCCTAGAAAATAAAAAATATATAATTCTAATTTTTTTCTGTGCCATTTCTTATTTTCTTGTCCATGCCTTTCGTGTTATACTTACTTACTTACACTAGTGGTGCGACTTTTCTGGATATTCCCCTAGACCGCATTTTCTATGCAGTGGTACTATTATACCCGTCTGTCAATATTTTGAGACTCTTTTTGTTCTTACTATGCTAGTTATTAGTTTCAGTATGGCGTTCCTATATATTTCTATAGATCTTAGTTTTCTTTTGTTGCCATTTCTTAGATAGCCCAATTCTTTCTTATGACTATTTCCCATGTTCTGTTTATCTTTCTTTCTATTATTTTCTGGTTCTCTTTTCTTGTATCTTCTTTTTTCAATCCGTAGGTTCCAACACTTTCCTTTATTACTCTTCTAATTTTTTGTGGCTTCTCCTTTTCCATCCTCATATCCATTCTTAACATTAGCGCAGCTGTTCCTGGTTCTTTTTTCACTATTACTTATTTTATTATGCCCATGCGTTCTCTTTCTACTGGCTTGTGTGCTGCGTGTGCGCATTTGTGGCTTTCTTTATCATGGAATTTAGAATTTGCTACTATCAAGTCATTTCCTAAATATAGTACAAGTATTTTCTCCATTGGTGTTAGTTCTTCATGTACTTCTAGATAAAACTCTTTATATCTTTGTCATTGTTACCAACCCTTTTCACCATTTTCGCTTCTTTACCCATTTGCTTCTAATGTTTTATATACCTATTTGCATTACTCCTTTTCTTATTTTTGTTTTTTGGTGTTTTCGTTTCTCCGTAAATTAAGTTGTTTGTCACATTGTTGGTGGACCGTCCGTTTTGATATCTCCCCTTTTTTGCCTGTCTTTTATTCCTTTTACCTTGTCGCCCCACATGTATTTTTTCCATCGATACTAATATTTCTACATCACACTAATATTGTTTTACTTCCTTTTTTCAACTTTTTTGTTTTCCTAATTTCGATCTATACAGCTTCCTTTTTCCAGGTCATAGCGTTATAGATATATGTATATCACTGTCCCTTTAACTTACGTTTTTTACTTATTAATTTTTGCTGCTGGGCCCAGTTATTCAATTCTAGAATGTTTATTGATACTTCACACGGTTAGATTAGGTCTAAATTTTGTTTCGGTAGATTTTAGCCTTATTAAAATGACTTATAATTCAAGTAAAATGACTTTATATATGTTGGAACTACTGGAAATGGGTGCTTGAATCACATTGTGCTTACCGCTTTTGCTTGCTGCTTCACTCACACAAAATGGGTAAAACACGGAGTAATTAAACAAATGAATTTTGAAAACTCTTCGGAATTTGGCAATTTCTTAGCTACTTGATTTTCTAGACAATGACCAGGCCCGAGTGTCAACATTTTTCGAGGGATTATGAAGTCCGTGAGATGTTTCCAGGCTCTTGTTACATCACTTTAAATTTTGCTAAAAAATGTTCTGGTTAAAATGGCTTCCAATCCAGTTTTAAGGACTTTAAATTTCATTTTATAAATTACTTTTATTCCTGTTTTGAGCCTTTCTTAACCGACTTTTATCTTGCTAAGATGACCTTATATTATTGTGGAATATCATTGAGCTTTTTAATCTCAATATAACGACTTGTCGAATCAGCTGTTACTATTACTATAAAGCAGGCCTCCTGATTTTGATTTTTATCAGATATGTATTTTTAGTATCGAAATGGAAGCGCCACAGGAGGATTATAATGCCTACCTTTAATCAGAAGATTTTGGACGACTTTGTGGAAGTGTTTTCCGAAAAGTCAGAGATATTACTGGAACAGCTGAAGAAGGAAGAAGGGAAGGGGCCGTTCAACATCTTTCATTACGTTAGCAAATGCACCTTAGACATTATTTGCGGTAAGCCAGCAACTGGAATGGAAATTATAATTATAATAATTATTGCGTAAATTACCAGAAACTGCTATGGGCTTTTCAGTCAACGCCCAGACCAAGGATTCGGACTACGTAAAGTGGGCCAATAAGTGAGTACTATTTACTAGATTTGAGTTTTAAAGAATTTTTTTTTGTATTTGAATCGATTTTGTTATTTATCGAAAGAATCAATTTTAAATGCTCTTAAATCAATAATGATTACTAATGATTGACATTATTCGTTGAGTTTTTATTTAAGCAAACACAGTTTTCCATTTGCTATTTAAAAAAGCAGTACATTTTGTAAATTTTACACACAAACTATAATAAATGAATATGATGTAAAATATTTCGATCTTGAAGCTGTAGATCTTGAATGCGCGCAGACGTTTATGTTGTCAGACATACGAGTAAGTCAAATTGTATAGCGGAATAGGACAGCAAATGCATTGAAAAAAAAAAACAAGAAACGCCAAAACCTTACTTATATAGCCTTAAAATTATCAGAAGTTATATATCAATTACTGAACTGCAATTACAGCACTTTGAGAAAATTACTATCTTTTATACGGCATTTATTATATTAGATGTACTCGCAGAACTAGACATACAACTTTAATGCATGCAATGTGGACTCGTTGACCTGCATTTGACCAGGAGATAAGTTCGTGCAGTGTCATATAAAGTGAGTGGTCTTCCTTGGCAGCAGTGCTGATTTAAGCAACCGGCTAGAAGTCTTACTAAATACGGCAAGAAAAGGAATTCCCTTCACTTGATCGCTTTTGTGTCGATGTATATATAACATCTCAATTCTAAGCAGAGCTGGACAGTAATTATTTCGTAATTCAATTAGTTTTTCTTGATTTTTCTTGAAATTGAATTGCTTTTAGAAATACGGTAATTGTAACTGGTAATTGCCATGTTTGTTAAAAAGTACTTGAAAAATTACTTTTTGAAAATAGTTGATTACTGCATTCAGTTACTCAACTACTTTTGAATAATTACATTACTCTAAAGTAGTTATATTTACTAATTTACTTATTACTAAATTACTGATCTCGATTGGGTATTAAGTCTCCAAAAGGCAAAAAATAAGATAAGGCTTTATTAAGTTGTGCCAATCGCAATTACATATTCCTGAAATAATATAAGCAGGGCACAAGAGGAAAATATTTGTTGCAAATGCGTTTGTTTGTAGATGGAGCGTGCGTGCGTTTTGTCTTGTGTGGTATAATAGACTGTGCAGGATATAGCAGCGTGGCTTGTTAAAAATTATTATGTAAGAAGCAAAAAATAGATATGTACCTATGCGGTAAATACAGATTACAGAGTACAGTACCGCAAAATATAATAAAATTGTTTGCAAAGCAATAGGAAAATAGCTTTATTAGGACAATTTCTATTGAAAGTAATTGAAAAAGTAATTTATGTGGTGCAATTATAATTACCAAGTAATTGATAATTGAGTTACTATTTCATTTGAGTAATTTAAGTCTCTGGTAATTTAATTACTCCATATGGCGGCAATTGGTAATTGTAAGTCATTACTTTTTAAGTAATTTGTCCAGATCTGATTCCAAGTACTATCAAAAGATATTTTAATCATAAACGACGTGTTTGTATTTTAAAATTTCTATGAGAAGAACGTAAATACAGCTCTCAGTATACTTAAAAATCTAGACAAATAAATTCACAATTAGTAATGTAAGACTCCACATGTCGTCTTCGAAATTAACTGTGTAAGACCGAATTATTAATATTATCTTTGGATATAGTATAAAACATAAAACCTTTTCTATTGCGGAGATTAGAAAAAATATGCAGATAACAAAAATTATTTCATGTACGATTTTTAGACTTTCTTTTCAGGCGTAAAGTAAGTCTTTTTCGCCCTCGAGCAATAATACTCTTTTTCAGCCGCTGACGATAGTAGAGGTATTATTCAATCAATAGCTGCTATAATATGACGTAAAATAGCTTTTCAGCCCTCCAAATAGGTGGCCTTATTGAATTTAAAACAATATTTGCATTTTTAAAATTCTTCTCCCTTTTATATGTATTTTTAATGTCTTTAATAACGAAAGTGCACCGCAAGGAAAAACAAATTTAGCTAGATCAAATAACAGTCGAATAGCGGTCCAAATTATGTACAGATAGATAAAATACGCAGCTTAATCTTTCTAATAATACTGAAAAAGTAAAGGAAGACGCTTAGTAATGTCAATTGCATTAATATGTCACGAAAAAACCATCGCAGCCGGCGACATTCGAAGCTGCGCTCCAGGGCAATCCGATTTGTAGTTCTGAATTCTAGTTAGACACCTTAATTGCTTGGCCAATGGGATGGTTCATAAGATACAGGCTTATCATCGTATTATGAAGGGCTTGGTGACCATGTGATGAAGATCACCCGATCTAAGACGCACCACGCGCAGACGGCCACAGATGCGTTTATATAGAAATAATTTGGTAAAGTAGGGTAAAAATATTAAACATTGTTGAAGTCAGGTATTACACATAACAAAAGAAAACGTGAAGTTGGGATATGGAATATTCACGTATAATTATGCTTACATCTAGCTCAGTTAATCATTCTATAGCAGTCAGAAACTCAGCTCGTCCAGATCGACGGGCATTTCTCAACAATATCATTCATGGTTTTTCTAATGGCTTCACAGTTGCATTTGTGAGGGTCGATTGCATTCCACTTCAGTAGTAGGTCGCGGTAGCGCCTATTAGTACATCTGGATCGATTGGGATGACTCCATGTTTTTATTTGGAATCTCAAACCTGGCAGAGGTTGCTATTGTTGGTACCCAGTTGGGGTTTTACTGTTCTGGATTTGAATGTATTATTACATCCCATCTCCGGGTAATGTTTATTGGTTTGTTTAGATTTTGATCCGTTCTGATTGGTGGCTTTGGTCTCAAATTACTGTAAGGTAGGTTTAACAGGTCGTGCCGGATTGGCAGTTGTTTATGATAATTGGTAGTCTTATCCAATTCTCGCTTAGCTGCCGTTCGTTTCTGTAATGTTGTACGAGTATAAGCTGTATTTGACAGACTGGGAAGCCAACTAGTTGGAACAGATTTCACTGTCTCTGAGACAACTGTCATACAGTTTTATTTTGCTGTATGTCCACTAAATGTAAATTTCAACTTCGACACTAAATTGGGGTGGGTAAAGTCTAACCCCTTTGCAGCTTCTCTCCATTTAATTGCTTTTTCTTTGTCTAACTTCTTCATCGGCATTTATCAGGCGAACATCTCCATTTTGATCGGATCATTGCTACCAAGAGGGAATATTCTCTTTGCGGTATCCTCTGGGTATGCTAATTTTAGCTGTCTGGTAGAGTGCTGGTTGTAATTAATAACTGATGGTGAGGTGCTTTTTTACCTTTTTCCGAAAGGGTGTGCAGTTCGATTTTCTAAAGATCCATCTAAGAAACTGCATACCTTTAATAACTGACACTGTCAGGCTCACAGTTGCTATGCTGTTAAAATACGTTAACTGATCTCACCCATGTGGGTGCTCATCGCTTCGAGCCAACTAATGTTTTGAATATAGAATTTATCGTATACGTAAAACAATGCATCCTTTGCCTCTCTCGAGCCCATGACAGAATATTAGTATTTCTTCCGTTTCGACGAACACCTTCGTGGGTCTTTCCTGCCCCAGGTCAGCATATTCGTATATCCTTTATTTTTAATTACTTCCTTTTACAATAAAGGAAGTATTGGATTCATCTCAAAAATTCGAAATTGGGTTTTCACTAGATCGTCACGTTTTAGAGTCCCCTAAACCAAAAAAAAAACAGTTTTGTTTATTGGTCTGTCTGTGTGCCTGTGTGTGTGCCTATGAACAGAGTGTCTCAAAAACGAAAAGAGGTATGGCGTTGAAACTTCATACATAAGTTTTGTGTACTATGTAGATGAAACGGCAAGCTTTTGAAGAAAATCGCATAACCGGAAGTAGGCGTTTACTTTTGTGATTTTTCAGTTTTTTCGATTTTTTCAAAAACCGCTCTAACGATTTTTTTCAAACTTTATATTTTGATTACACTTTTAATGTGTATTGATGTGAAATAGGTGATTTTCCAGTTAAATACTTCCAAAGTATCCAAGTATAATATTACATTTTTGAATTAAGCTTAAAGTTTTAGAGAAAATCGTACGACACTCATTAATGACCAATAGAAAAATTAGTTCACGAGCAGTAACCAAGACAACAACAAAATTTCTTGGAAATTTTTTGTAGGTAGATATTACTTTTTTTTAGGGTTTGTGTCGTTACGATTTTCATACCGAATCTGCATTCGAGCATTAATTCATATCCGGAAATTATTTTTTTAAATGAAAAACAAGCCAGTCTCCTTTCTCTGGTATTTTTATAGTATGAGAGGGCTACTCTAATAATAACTGTCATTTTTAGGGCTATGGAATTAATATTCTTGAGGATGTTTAATATCTGGTACCATTCTGACTTCATTTTCAACAGGTGTTCGTTAACAGACGAGTTGAACGACGTAGTTGACAAACTGCACTGTTTCACTGGCGCAGTAAGTTTTAATATTTTTAATCGTTATATTCTTAGATGTATTTCTATTTCATACATTTCTTTCGGTTTATGGCGAACGAAATCGGTTTATAAGTAGTTTATCCATAATTTAAAATTAAGTTTTGTTGTTTCTATTACCAAGGCACCTAACGAGCTCATTCTTAAAATTGCAGGTTGTAAAAGAAAGAAGGAACGATTACCGAAAGCAGTTACAAGAGCATGACATCTTCCGGAAGGATTTCATGATGAAGGTATTCTGTTTTTATTGTTGCAATTGGAAGTTGAATACCCTAATTGCCCTTATGGGCTATTTCAAATCGCACAGGTTAATTTGTGTACGCTTCTATACTTATAATATACGTTTTCATAATTAATTGTATTCAGATTACACCGACTCATACACGTTATTAATGTGTTATTGATAATAGTGCGTAAATGGTTATATTAATTAAAGTGTAATTAACAATAATTTATCATTTCATTATTATGGCTAAACACTTCATTTATATATTGACATTTGATTAGTTAGTCTACGCGTACTAATTTTCCGCTAATAGTTCTAATCAACACATTGCTTCAATAAATTACTGTAATGACAGAATAGGTAATTGTTGCTTATACTTACGAAACTGTAATATTAACTTCTCATATGCCATAAACCTCTTATCGATACTTCGACACGCCAGGATTGGCATGGAGAGGTTTTTGCCATGCCCTTTTTGGGGCGTCTACACCTTAGGACATATTCAGTCTTTCAATATGGCATGAACGTTATCATATTATGTTATACACGCGCTATATGTGCGACGACTTTGGCTAACGACAATTCACAAAGCAAATGGGGAATGGGTTTGAAATCAAGTTGGCGATTTACCAGTACTATTAGAGGTATCCACATCTTTTGCTAACTCTACAAACCAGATTTCGGGTCGAAGATTTGAACTTACGTCCTCGTGCTCCACAACCCGGCATTGTGCCGTTACGCTACTGACGGGGTGGTCGAAATAAGAGTGGGCTGCTGCAGGACATGACACATATTTAAGATAGCGTATAGTAGAGTGGAGAAATCAAGGCTGAGATCTCGTCAGCTTAGAATTGGACACATGTTCGTGTGGGTGAGATTTATTCGTACTGATGACTATTTAGTATTTTTGGTGTTAAGATTTGGACTATGCTCTGGTATGATAAACCGCCCTTCATCACAGTCTCATCTGCGTATCGGATGTTTTTTATTTATTTATTTCGCACTCAGCCAACAACCGCTGTGCATTTATGGGACTACCAACCCCACTAACGACTGTCATGATGTTGTTATGACCCTCGGGACCACCTATTTCCGTGACAGCCGTATCACGAGGCGCCGAGAGATGCAGCCGTGGAAATCCCATCTAAGTTCTGACCAGAGATCGCGTTGCTTAACTCTATTGATCGAACGTGGACGCTTGTTCAAGTTACACCACCCGGGACCTTAACAACTTCTCCGTTGACCTTGACGCCCTGCTGAACTTGCTCTAATAGTGTCTTGAATATTTATTCTGAAGACGGATAGAGAAAAATGGTGACAAGACACAGCATTATTATACCTTGCATGATTCATAGGTTGCAATAGTTGGCCGTAGACGTATTTGACTGACCATTCAGTGTTACGTCGCTCCGAGCGGCTGGAGCAGAGGACTATAAATAGCTCCACACCGACCTTCAGTTCTTAGTGTTACTTTCTCTCTTATGATGCAAGCTGCAATGTCTGGAGATGCGTTAGTTAATATGGGTGCACAAACGGCAACAAGGCTAAATCTGCCTAAGTATCATCGTTTTCAAGGTATTCAAACAACACCAGCCACCAAAGAGCATGACCATTGCGTAGATCCGTGCTCGAGTTGACAAGGTGCAAGGCACATTAAGCCAGATAATGCTGGGTGTTTATCCACAATGATTACGCGGTCTAAGCCGAAATTCTATGTTAACAGGAATAATACGTAGACTTACATTTAATCCCTATTCTTTCAGTGTAAATTCGTGGCAACACTCCTGCTCATCTACTACGGTGCATGTGAGTGCGTTGATTATTCTTGCGTGTTGGCAACGGCCAAAGGCTTTGGTGTATTTTTAGCTCATGGCTCATGAGACTGATGCTCCTCTGGACAGGTTTTCGCAGTTTCTTTATTCGAATGGGTTACAAAAGTATGTTGTTGTAGAGCTTAATAAGGATCTTGAGACAGTTGTATTTTATGATCCTTAGGAGTCCTATAGTTCGAGTCCTGGTGCTTTGCCATTTTGGCTAGTATAAGGGCACGCGTTATTTACATGACTGTGATTTCTGCTCTGGCAACATTGTCGAATTTTGGTCTCTTTGGGAGCTGATCGTCTTTGAAAAGTTTTTTATATATTTGTCGCCAAACTTGAATTTTATCTTCTACTTCCAGTGTCAAATTCTTATTATATTTCGACTGATTGCTTGCCGATAGTCTCGTTGATTTTTTTTCTACGTTAAAGTAATCGCATCTGTCACTTAGCTTTTTTATTTGCCCTAAATTTTTTGCTCATTCAGACTTCTTTGGCTATCCCAATCGGGCTGCCGTCTAAGATTATGGTGAAAAGACTGCTACTTTTCTTTGTCTCTGGATTTTGCTTATTTTTCTGTTCATCACTCTTAACAGCTTTCCAGATTTTTGCTCTTTGCATCTTTGATGATGAGATTGTTGTTCCCGACCTGCTTTCGATTAACATTTACCATCTGATTTCGCACCAGGTTGTCACGTCTATCCGATGGTGGTCACCATGTATATACCACCCTCTCTCGCCTATTACTACTTTAGCCGAGTCCGAATAATTCTCCTTCTTTTCTCCGCAGCTAGTCTCCATTATTATTGTTACTTTGTGTTGTTTAGGTATTCTTGAACACTTTTTGAATACGGGTGACAAAGTTCTTTAATTCCTGTTTACTTTTATAACTTATTGAAGCGAATACTTAAATAGGGTTTATATGGACTTGAGCATCACAACTCTGTCTGATTGGGGTATGCAGATGAGGCGGTAAGCTGCAGGCTTCTATTGACTTTCAAGCCGATAACGTGATGGCGTTGTCTGACGTAGTTACCACTCCTCGGTTTTAATACACCGAGTCTCGCTAGTTTCCAAGATATATGCGTTTAGTTTCTTATTTTTTATGGTGTTATACATTTTTTCCGTTTTGTACATTGTTCACACTTTACAAGTGCTTACGTTCACAGCTGAACAATAGAAGAAAAGTGATGACAACAACACAGAACAAAATAAAGTTGAAACACGGTGAAAACAAACAACGAATCTTAAAAAGATCAAACAAAGCTAGCACACACCGAATACAGCAAGAACTACTAAACAAATAGTAACTATATACGTGTTGATCTTAACATAAACATAGAGAGAGAGAGAGAGAGAGAGAGAGAGAGAGAGAGAGAGAGAGAGAGAGAGAGAGACTCTGATATGCAATGGAACACCTTTGGGATATCGCCTGCCGATTGAGAAACCATGAAAGTCAACCAAACATCCCTGGAGGTTTGTCGAAATTTGGAATGACAGAATTGAGTCGTTTGTTAACTCCTCCCGTAGTTTCGTTAAATTTGAAAAAGACATCTCGTACGCCTTACTATTTGTTCTTTTCTACCCCTCAGCTCGCTCAGTGTATGCATGAAACCTTTTAATACCTCAGTTTGTGGCGTATTATCTGCCAAAACAGAAATTTGGTACCTCCTTTATTCTTGTTGGACTGAAACTTACTTCAAAAACTAAACAAGAAAAGCCAATTTGTTTACATCAATCTAATGAGTTTAAAACACAAATAAAAACAACTCCTATAAAATCTACGCAGAAGAGATCTCGATCTATTCGTATGTAAGTTACAAACATATATATGAAACACCAATAAAACATACAATAACGTCACACTTTTATTTAAAAAGAAAATAAGTTTTAAAATGTCTTAATATGGTCCTGGCTTAACGCCGACCCTGATTGCGCTTGCATATATTCAAATCGGGCGCGAATATAGTACAATCGGTGTACTTACACGTATACTACGTAAATTGCGTTTACGGGACTCTTGTTTGATGGAGTTTTCACTATTGACTGCAAGGCTCTTTTAGTCCTCTTCTAATAATTTCTTTTCAAGGCGACTTGCACAATGCACTTTGGAGTCACTAACATTCTAAGCCCTCAACTGAGGCTGTATGCGACGACTTTCTTGTTTGTCAAATTTGAAACTCCCTTTATCCCGCAATCATTCTTGGACGTCCGTTAATCGATGCATTCGCAAATTTTACTTTACAACATGATTTCAGGGCAGGACCGGCTTTGCGAACATTTCGATAAGGTAAAATACAATCAAAAATTTAATTAATATACACCGCTATTAATTTTAAGTGGATCACTTAAAGAAAGTGGTTCCTACACATTTTTGTAACCCTAAATTGATCAATTTTTATGAAACAACACACAAAACACACCAAAATCTTTAAGCTTCTTTACTACAAGTTATGCATTAACTTATCACCTACTTATTAAAAGTAATATTTCTTAAAAATTACGTGTGGCTACTTGATAGTTAACTAGCTTACCAGCAATAATACAAACTACATTTAGTTATGGAAAAGTCGCCGAAACTAGTTTCTTGAAGTGATCCACTTCAAAACGGCGGTGTATAATATACGTAATACAATATAGAAAAATATAATTTGGTTAGATTTTTAAATATGAAAACAAACATTACAAACGAGGGATACCCGAGGCCCGTTTCAAAAAAAAAATTACTGAGTTTGGAAATTATGCGTTGTAATTCACACTAGGAGAGAAACAATTTGAGATTTTTTCTACAGTTTCTATAGAAGATGTTTATCTGCCTTGTTTCAGAGCTGCACAGTCAATTATTTTGTTGGCGTCAACCACTAACCTGTTGTATTTTCATTATTAATACATCATTGTTTAATAACTAATTATATATTACAATATCGATCTTATTCTATACGTATTGTTTATTTAGAACCCCGCAAAAGAAAAACTTTTCTCCAGCAGCTCATTGAATTGTCAGAGGAGGGAGCCAATTTTACAGATGAGGAATTACGAGAGGAAGTCGACACTTTTATGATTGCGGTAGGAGCAGAAATATTATTTACTTGAACAAAAATATATAAATTGAGATTTTGTAAGAAAAGTAGGGGTGTAGTTATAATCTAGAAATTTAGAAGTGTTTTGTTGGAAGATTAAACCCAGCAGTCATATTTTCAGGGTAGCGATACCACGGCGTCTATGAACAGCTTCACTTTCATTATACTCGGAATGTATCCAGACGTACAGGTAAAAGACACATTTCCCCCTAAGTATAATTTGTTTTCTTAACGTTCTTCTCCAGGAAAAAGTATATGAAGAAATCATGGATGTATTAGGACCTGACCGCCCAGTAGAATTTACAGATTTGGGAAAATTTCAATACATGGACAGGGTAATTAGAGAAACCATGAGGATATTCCCTGTGGGCCCAATGCTAGTTAGAGCTATTACCCAGGATATTCAGTTAGGTAATGAATGTAATAATAATTTACACAAGAGCTTAAGGTTTACATTTTTCAAGAAAAATGCGTAATTCCTGCTGGTAGTTCCGTGGTAATGGTTATAATGGCCTTACATAGAGATCCTGAGGTGTGGCCCGATCCACTTAAGTTTGATCCTGACCGATTCCTGCCAGAGGAAGTAGCAGAACGCCATCCTTACAGCTGGTTACCGTTTTCTGGAGGGCCACGCAATTGTGTTGGTAAATTTTTGCTTGATTGAGCTTAATGCTAGTCTAAAATTTGCTTTTGACAGGTCCTAAGTATGCCTTTATGGCTATGAAGTCTCTTATTGCAACGGTAGTTAGAAAATATAAGATTACTACGAATTACAAGAGTATCGATGAAATA
Source organism: Agriotes lineatus (assembly GCA_940337035.1). NCBI lineage: Eukaryota > Metazoa > Arthropoda > Insecta > Coleoptera > Elateridae > Agriotes > Agriotes lineatus. The sequence continues at coordinate 106,328,357 of OW679194.1, read as the reverse complement.
CGGCTAAAGGCTGATTTGATGTTGAAGCCTGTAGATGGTTACAGAGTTGCTGTAGAACCGAGGGTATAATGTGATTATGTGGGTCATTAGTTTTTAGAGCTAAGCACTTAGTATAGAGTATAATTTCGTGGGTTGTGTTTGCAGTCAAATAGAATATGACGTATATAACATGTTGTAATCACTTAATTTAAATTTTAGATATAATTTTTTCTATAATAGTAGTTTGCAGACTTATTTAAGGTTAAAGTAAATGTCGTTTATATCAGTGATTCGATTATAACATGTGAGCAAACGAAAATGAAATCAAGCTTGGCTTTGAAATATTTGTTTTATGAATAATATGTTGGTTAGACTGAAAGTCTATGTCAAATTCGAGGTTAGCAGGTTAGGTTTTGCGTTAGTTTAGACACAGACTGATGGAAAACATTTTGTTTGCTCACATGTTATATACATATGGACGAGATCATGCTTCAACATTCAAGACAACTTTATTTTAACTCTGTACTTTGCTGACATGCTAACTACTGTATAGTTATTTAGATTGTAGTTTATAGACTCAGTACTAATTTTACATCCAGCAAAAAATGCTAATATCCATTTTGTTAGCATAAAATCGATTCGTCGGCTAATTCTCTCAAAACAAAACAAAGTTTATGACTACTTGGATACAGTTGCGGCCAGTCCAGGAAGACGGCGTGCAGTTCTTTAAGTACTCACAAATGATTAAAAGCCAAATCGCGCCAACGAATATTTACCAATTAACGACAAGTGCATCCAGGCATTCAACTGAGAATTCGTAAACTCAAGCTGCACATAATTTCCCGAAAAACGGCCAAACCACGCACAGGTAGAAGTAACAAATAATAACAACAAAATGCAAATATCCCAGTATAATTGTTCCTAATTCGGTAGAATTCAGTACAAATATCAGATAATTAATAATACAAATGGGGAATAATCATTAGTACGAATTTCAAATAATAATTGGCCTATTTAAAGTGGACTTCAATAACATTCGACTTGCCAGAACAAAAGCTTACACAACAGTTCTGACAAAGGTACAAACGTGATCCACAACAGTTTAAAATTAAATGCCGTCGCAACTAACCTAGACGACGTGGTTGAGAAATCAATTATTTAGGAACGCAGTTCATGAAGCGAACTGTACAATAGCAGCCGACGTCCGAATTGGTAGCAATCAGGTGAGCCTCTAACACTGATTCTCTGATAGCATCTTGTACAACTTCACTTAAAAGAAAGGAGCCCCTTCTGCACGCTATGTGATGATCCAGATAAGTGGAGCTCCACACCTCCGAACTTTGGGATGCAGGTTCGGTCGCGGGGATGGCGTTTCATGGCCAATTTTCTCAAATTAGATTTCGATGGATCTAGTAACAAGCCACGTAATTTCTGTACTAATCAAAACCGTAGTGTATTGTTTCTAATAAAAACTACATTTATTTAAAATATTCAGTAGTAATACTGTATTTCGGTATTTCCGGGTTATATGCCGATATCCTATTGCACAATAACAAACGAGTGTCAGTTTGACAGTTTCAACTTCTCACAGGACGTTCTCCTCGAGTTGTGTCATATCTTTTGGTTTTGCTAGCGTTCTGAAAGGTTTACGTGGAGTAATTAGCTTTGGTAATTATACCTACCTGTTTGATATAGGAATTATCATTTTTGGCGGGTTGAAGGTTAAGTAAATTACGTTTAAGATATTTTGTACACCTCTAGTGCCATGGGCGTACCTACGGTTTGGCGTATTTAGTCGAATATACCCGTGATTTTAAATATTAAACAATTATTACGACTGCCCAGAGCTAAAAACTATGTTCAAACTTCAATCAAAAATCAATTTGCGAGGACACAAGATGCACCTGTTAAGAACCAGAGCAGAACTTAATCTTCGACAAAATTTTTGTGTAATTGCGTAGTGAGTGACTGGAACAAATTACCTGAAGAAGTAACTAATGCCACATCCATAAATCAATTTAAAAATAGACTGAACAATCATTTTGCAAACAGTACTACTAACACAAATAGAATACAGTAAAACAACTAACTATTAACAAACATGATACAACATAAATGCAATATCATGTATTATATGTGGATATATCAGCTTAAAGCTGTCTTTCTACTAGCAATAATAATAATGTTTCTCATCGAATGGCTGTTCAGATGTTTTCTATTTGCCTGCTACCGACTCTATTTTGTGAAGATAGATGCTTGTTTGCCATGAGATCTAGCACGTTCTCTTAAGCATTCTCTTATATAGCTAGGGATTCTAGGGTTATATCGTCTTATTGCAGTGGTGAGATCGCTTTTAAGCCACCTACTCTCCAATGTTTGTTTTTTATTTTTCCAATTAAAAACTTTTAAAAAATTTGCATAAACAACATCCTCTGCTATTGTTTATAATTGTTTGAGATTTTTGGCGTCTCTCTGCTATATGGGATTTAAATTGTTAATGGTTGCCGTTATCTCCCTCTTTTTTGAAATCCTTTGGGTGGTTACAATTTTTTACGCATTCCATTCTAGATGGGTTTCAATAATTTAGCACTTTATTTGGAGATTGGAGCACTGATGCGCTGTAGGATTCCGAGCCTTGGATTAGCGCTTTGTGTTAGGGAATACAAACCTCGTAGAACAGAAACGTAAGCTCACCGGCTATAAATGCCATTATTAGCTCTGTTTTTCTCGACAAAGACATGATGCCGCAAACTTGTCAGTTCTGACTAAGATCTTACCAACTCAAACTGAGAGTGTTAAATCAATCTTTGGCTCAATTGTTATTACTGCAAAAGTGAAATTGCTGAAATAGCGTCCTTGGCGCTATATGTTTATGTCATTTGTCATTGCACAGATGTTAACCTAATGTTGTAATTTGAGCTATAACTAGCGAGTTCTGAAATGCTACTTTGATTTGAAGTTGTTTTTTCTGTTTTGTGCCGATACACAATTACATGTGTGTGTGTAAGTTGGGTAACGCCAACCTTGAATTATTGTTTTGAATATTAAATATTACTTTGTTACAATTTCTATTTGTTGTTGTACGCATTACTACATTTAGATTGAGGTATGCGGCGAAGCTTACAAGGTAGGTGTTGATTGATTTTGCTAGCTAGGTCTGTTTATTTGTTGTGAATAACGACATGGCGACCAATTCTTTTATTAATCTACTATTTAATGGTAAAACCCGAAGCATCTCTTAGTATGACCCTTACACCACGCCGTATCTGCCGATAGTTAAAAGAGCTAGCCGAGGCCTTGTCAACCCCTTTGTTAAAAAGTGGTACACCAGATCTTCAGTGAGAAGTAATAAAGGACTTACATAGAAGTAACCACAATTGTTATAAATACCGCCTATACTTCTCTGTTACCTATCCTGAGAAATGGAACATGACAAAGGCGAAGTGGAAGTCTTTCGAAGAATACTTTCTAACACACTGCTTAACATTTTATAAAAACGCCAGCATCGATATATCAACAAATGATGAAAAGGTGTTAAACAAAGCATACATTCTTCAGTGAAGAAGGTATCATGGTGGAATAATGCTTGTAAGGTAGCTATAAGAAATAAAAAAAATGCTTTTAACAGATATCGCCAAGAACCTAATACAGACAACTTAATACAATTCAAAGAATTAAGAGCCATACCCAGGATAACCATTAGAAATGGCAAAACAGAATCCTGGAAACATTATATAGATTCCGCTTGAATAACCAACAAAGAAATGTGAGAAGAAATTAAGAAAATCTCAGGAAGAAGAAATATCTTCAGAATATCTGCACCAAATATTGGTAACAGCACTGAGTACATCAAATTACAAAAATAATTTTCAAAAATACAAATAGCAACTCGAAGTCGGATGTCTCATCAATTTTTAATTTTTAAGGATGACGTCACTATTGTAACGATGAGTAAGGAAGAGCTAAAGGTAATAGTAACAAGGCTGGTACAGAAGACAGACAAACACAGCCTAAGAATAAACGGCGTTTAGAGTGACACTTAATTTGGTGTGTATGGTCAGTGTCATTAAATTAGAAGAGGGCAGTTCCCGTTAATTGGGTAACATTTTTTGTAGAGTACCGGGAACGTCTAACCGAAAGTTAGTCTACAATTACCTATGAAAGTAAATTGCAGACACTGGGAAAAGTGAAAGAGGAACTTGTGTGGTTCTGAAATATAAGTCTGCGTGAGAACCCATAAAATGAGATACCATCGAGGAAGGATGAAAGAAAGTTTTGCGAAAAGTTATGGGCCTTGAATTCCTTGGTTTTTTTTATTGCTGTATGGTAGAAAATGTCAAATACGACTGTGGCGCAGATGGTCCTTGTTGTATTGATATTGACACTACTTATGAAGAAATGTAGGCGTGATCAAGTAATTTAACTTATTTTTGTGAACCATTATTATTTATTATTATTTAACAACTAATAAGAGCAAAAGCCAAAGGCTCGTGATGCTCAAAATTACATGAGAGAACTTAACTACTATGGATAAATCCTAAATCAATATATGTTACATAAACGTGCACACAAAAGAAGCTAATACACATAAGAAAACAAATTTACATATTTACTGCATGTAGAGCACTGTCCAAATGGTTTTTAAAATTATTAAATGATGTAGCCGACACAACTGAAATGTTCAAAGAATTCCACTGCGGAAACACTCGATTTGTTAGGAAGAATTCTCTAACACACAGATTAAAATGTTCACGTTTTAATTTATACAGTGAGAATAATGTAAGACTATACATGGCTGAATTATGCAAAATTAGACATAGGGAATTTACTTAATGTTACCATGGTGTTTGTAAACAAAATAACGACACAGTGACTACAGAAAAAAAACCGACAATTGTTACTAGCATGGGTAAATTGATTAATGCTAAAATAAAGTTGCCAATGTATAGTCTTACATTATTCACACGGTATACGTGGCCTCGAAGACGGGGATCTCCGTTCAAATCATAAAATCTTTGTATAAGATGCGACAAATCACCCACTATGATACGATGATACAATAATTAATTTAGGCGTAATTTGATTGTTGTAAATATTGGTGTAACCTAAATCGTGAAATTGTAAATTGTTGATTCTACCACCACCTGATAAACTAAACCTCGACGTATTGTAAATTACCACATAAAAATCAATAATATGGTCGTGTTCTACCTATCTTGCTAAATAATATGATTCTGCAAAGAAAACTCTTTCGCCGCTAAGAAAGCTGTATTATAAAACCCTCTAATGGAGCGGTTACTGATTTGTTCACGAGAGGGCGACTGCGGTAGGTCTTAGCTGCAACGCACTGTAAAACTATGCAGCAGGTCGAAACTACCTCGAGAAGAACCAAATGTATTATAATTTTTAGTTACCAATGCTGTGCTGGCATTCACCAAGGTTGGCTTGTAGCAGTCGAAAGTTTAATATTGTAGGAAATGTGTTTTTTAAATCTACAAATAAACCCGTAGGATAAAGTAAAAGTTTACTCCAGATTTTGCTTTGGATACAACAAATTAATCTCTATTATACATATATTCTAAGACATGCGTAATAACTGCTTCAGTTAATTTGACCATTAAAAAGTATTTTCAAACGAGTTACACATCTAGTTCAGCTAGTAAGAAATATATTAGTCGAAAGGGATTTCTTAATAAAAAGTCTTTCGTTTACTGCTACTCGTGAAAACGATAATCACTACATGTTAACAAGCTAGCTCAATGGAACACAAGGTGAGTCCCTTCTGAAGAGCGTAAGTGATTCTGTCTTACTCAATACAAAGGGATGAAGTTTTCGTACGCCTAAGGTAATGATGACGTTCTCTAACCCAGAAGAGAACGACCTCGGGTGGATGATTTTGTTGGAATCGGCCAGCTGCGTACCTACCTTGCTTTTACCTATTAACTTACAGAATCAACTGCATGTCATCGTACCGATTCATTTAAACATTAAACTGTGCTGAATAACAAATGACGAAAAATGACCCTAACGGTGACTTCACGACATTATAAGCTATTACTGACAAAACCTATTAGGCTTGGCACAATCCAACCTTCATTACTGGCCGAATTCATGGACTTCCTTTGTTTGGAAATTGCAATAACTACAAAAGAGGGAGGTGTAAACGTGCAAGATATGCAGCCTTGTTGTAGGAGCTAGTGTAAATACTAACATGGAGGCGAGATGTTCACTACCAGTTGCGGGGTAGCGATTTCAGAGCAAACTTCGGCTTTATTAGGAATTCTGCTGGCGCCTTGTGACGTTTTTTTCAAAACGTTGGGCACGCGAGGTTAAGGAGGTGGCCACTGACGAAATCCATGCAGTTTTAGTGCCACAAGGACAATCAATGACGAATAATGCTATGCAGTTTTCAGGCGGTACGAATGCGAAATTTAATCCGAGGAACTATCGAATTATATATTTTCCTCAATGGGGAATAACTGACGGCACGGCACTTTTCACAAAAACATGTGCAGCGGCAAATGCAACTTCACGAAAAATTGTCGACTGCTCGAACCGTTCTCTCTTCGATGTTCTAAATTTCATCTTGCAGAAAAGTAGATACAGATTTTGTATTTTATGTTGTTTTAGTTCTACTTTTACATTAAGTTGGCTACCATTATTGCAATTTCTAATTTGAAGGTTGCTGTTCAAAACAACCATTTCATACTTTTGTTCTATCATTGTTTACAATTTTTTAGTCATGATTTAGACTACTACTTGTTCTTGCTCGTTTGCGTTTCTGATTTTTTCTTGGACAATTACTTGAAACAACTGACATTTATCGGTGCACATTACATATACAAGGGTGTAATTTTCCTAGCTTTGATGATATATGGTACTTACTCTTTCCTATCCTTTGGAGTACCTTTTAATTTGTTTTTTTCTCTATCAATAGCTTTTTAAAAATTTTATTATATACCAGTGTGAGTCCATGATAACACTTTTTATAAAACAATCAAGCAGATGTAATATGGTATCAACTTTGTTCGCAATTGTAATTCTAGGTTACGGACAAATAGTACATTTTTAGTTTAAACATAATGTTATTAACTGGTTCTTTTTGATCACATTATTTATGTCTTTACAGACATTGAACTGATACTCTGTTAGGTTAATTTATATTATTAACGCCGCTTGCGGAAATTACTTCTGTAGGTTTCAATTCGTGATGCAAGTTTAAAAGCGTGGCGCCAGCCTATCGCGGAATGTAACGTCCCTCATTGCAGACTGCTGAAAATGCATCGGAAAAGTACTCTAAAGACATGTGAGCGGCTTCCGTTGCTTTATTCGAGCAGCTGTTTGTTAGAATTTTTACTGGCGTTTACAACGTCTGCATAATATTACCACTGAGTCAATTTCATCGAAGTGCATAAGTTCGGTATGGTGCTGCGGCTGAAAGTTGCGTAAAGATTGGGAGCCCTGTTATCGTGACGTCTTTTCTTCAACTGCGGCCAACCGCCAGATAAACCTGGGAAGCTCTCTAATAAATTGCTTATAACTAAGGACAAATCTCGTAGCAAGTATCGTCAATTCAGTGCTTTTCGAATGACATTTTGTGTCAACTCTGTCTATGTACTAAAGCTGTTTTTGTTAACGACATCTTTAAAAGCCACACGCAGTAATGATAGTTCTTTAATTCATACTAGGGCGTTTTGCATTCATTACAGGTAGAATTACCTGTAATTGCTTAATTATATGTGTGTGTGTCACGAAGTTCGTCCACATACGGGTGTGTTGCCCAGTTCGAACTAAATAACTTCTCACTTGCGTTTGGTGCGCTATTTTATTGCAAAATTAATTAACTTCTTCGACACATTGGCTGGATAGAAGTATAGTTAGATAATTTGCAACTACGATGGCGTCTTCTAGGATTCAGGGCTAATTTTAGCGTGTACATGTCAGTTGGTTTTGCTGTATTCAATAGATAACTTGTAATGTTACCTTCTTTTTTCTGTGTATTTGGTCATATTTGTTATAGCTGGGACTGATAGAAGACGCATTGAGAATCAACAAAAGTAGGTATTCGTTGGCGAAGGGCAAGATTCACAAACCATTCCTAAGGAGTAGCGTGCCGTTTTTGGCCCGCTTTCTCAAGTTCTGACGGGGTTAATTAGGACTGAGTTAAGGATTTGCGGAGCTCTGGCAAATAACAACGTTTATTTAATTAACTACCTCTGGTATACCGTTCCACCCCCTTTGTCTCGACTGTATCTTGCCGTGCAGTTTATTTTTACATAACGCTGGGATTGCGTAGCGTTTCTATGTAGCAATCAAAACATCCGATTTGACAGCTGCCGTTGACCTCACCCTTTACCATATAAAGAAATAGCAAAAAACTTGAAGCAATTGCGTCATCTCTCTGGGGCAAACAAATCTTCCGCTAAAATGGCCTTGAGACTCACATAACAGACCCACTTTTGTAGCTCTCATTCAGAGCAAATGCTTCGAGACAATTAGGTGGTGTCTACTCTACTGCAATTATTTTTCCTTTACAATCAATATCTCCCATGTTAAGCCACAAGACTCAATTCTTTATTGGCCAAATTACGGTGTAACAATGTGCTCATTTTGTTTCTATATTTCGGCTCTCACAATTAATTTTGAGTTTAATTAGATATTCACCGCGTTCAAGTTTTTTGCATGATTGTATTTCATCTAGCTTTATGAAAATTCATAATGCTGGTGATATAGAAATTAAAATATTTCGTAGTAGATCCACTCAAATTATTTGTTTCAAGAGAGCAAGTTCTCTTTGTCGCCAGCAATATGAGTGTTGGTATTTTAAGGTTTTTGTTATTTCTATATAATACAACTAGAAACGAAAGCTTTGGTACTCCATTCGTTCATATCCACGGTCCTCATGTGCTGCATTCCATTTACAGTTCATTGCTGCGCGCTGTTTGATCTTTCAATTTGTCTACTTGCAACGCCGGGTGGAAATAAACAGTAATAAGGGAGTCTTTTCATCTTTTGCAGAAGATATCCACAAATATACGCCGCCTCGGGCGGTTTGGCATTTTATGTATTATTAACTGTGCTTTGCTACATGCGCTTGTGTTGTGTCAGCTTTCCAAAGTTTTATCCCCATTCGGTATGTATCTAGAAAACAATGTCTTTTCTGGGAACTCGCTCGTGTACCGTTTCTGTGCTTTTCTTGTAATTCGACTTTCCCTTGCTTTATCGGGAAATTTGTTGAATGTAGAAAACTGCCTCATTCGTTTTCACTGCTTTCAAACTAATGCAATTGTTTTAGAGAATATTAGACACGTTTTATGTTACATAATTATGCATTTTCTCAATCGATTTTTTTTATAACGTACCATAAAATAGTTTTTTATATTAATATTATTTTTCTCGAATTGCTTGAACGGTATGACAAGTAAACTACGGAAAATTTAAGTCATTTATCTTTAGTCTATCAAAACTTGTTTCTTCTCCGAATTCCTAGGACGCTAAGCCAAGGCCAATAGCTTTAGCGGCTGAGGTAGGTTGTTACTCAACGCGAGTACCACGTGGGTTACAACCGCATACCTATATTATCTGTATTTTTGACTGTACTTTAATGCGATCAAGGTAACTGTTTATAGAAATTTTATCCATCAAGGTGATTTGTATTATTGTGAACGACCATAACATTTTCTTTGATTGTTTTGTTGTCAGATTTGTATAATTGCTAAATTCTTATGCATCAAATATTACCGGAATTGTTGATATCATAGCTCTAATTGTCATTTATGCATATGTTAATTTCTTTACAGATATCGTAGCCTTCGCCTGACTTTCCTATAAAAAAAATAATGCTCAATGTCCTACAGGCGAAAACTCGCTTTACTCGTTAAGCCCTAATTACGGAGTTGGCTCAGCAGGACGGAAGGGATTGCAGGCTGAAAGAAGAAATCGTTCGTGATAGTCAAAACAAATCCGTGCACTTTGTGAGGGCGCCTATTGATGTGCCTACCGGCGATAGATGCGCAGTTCCAACAGAAAAACTTTAAAAAGTTTATTTTACTTCAGTTCGCGTTTCTGCATTTCGTTTCGCCAATTAAAATCATACGGGATGAGATCCGAGACGACTATAAATATTGAAATAACACACTTAAATTTTCGTCGGTTACAGCTGCATACTGGAACCGCAATAAATTATCACAAATTGCGCCTTGTAACGTTATCTACTCTACAGAAGATAAGAAAAAATGTACGTCGCCGA
>OW679194.1:106122152-106318029 GCA_940337035.1 Agriotes lineatus | reverse complement strand
GTCATATCGTAACAGCACAAAGTTATTCAAATCACGGCCTGCTTAATTGTGTGACAAACGTCAAAGTGACGTTTGTCACACAATTCAGCAGCCCGTGATTCAAATAATCCAGACGCTTTTGCTTTATTCGTTGCTCTGCTTGAAACAAGCTCTATTTTTTTATAATTGTACCAATAATAATATACCTAACAATCAATTTTGCAAACGAAATAAAAACAATTCTTAAAAATGGAATTATTTACTTTGAGTGGTCGTCTAAAAAATAGTGTTCATAACTCGCCCGAAAGTGCAAATATCTGTGCTCGTGTTTTAGATCCACTCGGGCTTTGCTTCGCTACGCCCTCGTTTGTCTAATCAACACTCACACGATATTTGCTACTTTCGACGCTTGTAATGAAAATAACTATTTTAACACCAGAGTACAAAGAACGAAGAAAACAGTTTGCAACTGCCTATTTGAATGAAATCGACGAGTTTTGGAACACGACTGTTTTCAAAATTTAAAATTTGAGGAGCAATATTTTGTTCAGGCCATAAGGAGTAGTGGACGATTCTCTGTAAACGTATGGGGATGGATCAATGCTCACGAATCTGGGGCATGCTATAGAATTAATGGTCGACTGAACGTTGAAAATTGTTGCAACATTTTCCAAAATGTGATGCTGCCATCTGTAAGAGAGGTCTTTCCTAATCAATTTACTTTTCAACAGGCAAGATATTACCTAATTAATTAATTTTGTTTATGTTAACGTCATTGATAACATTATTTTCACAGGATAACTGTCCTGTGCATGCAGCAGGGATTGTTCATTGATGGTTTGATGGGAATAATATCAATTTATTACCATGACCTGCAAGAAGTCCGGACTTGAACCCCATCGAAAATGTTTGGGGGTATTGAACTACAAAAATTTATACCAGGGATTTTACACCAAACAACGCCGATGAATTATGGGAAAGAATAAGAAATGCTTGGAAGGAACTGAGAGAAGGATACAATATGGAGACATTGGTCAAATCTATGCGAAACAAACTGCAAAGCGTAATAGCAATCGAATACTGATACATATTTATTAAATACATATTATTATATGTATAGTTTGTTTACTTGTGAAACTTTGCTAAAATACAAACATTAAAAAAGTAATACCTATTCTTACAATCACAAGCAACGCCACTGGAGAAACCCTCATTTAATAAGCCGAAAAATCGCAAAAATAACCATAGTAACAAAAAACCGTGCACTTTGAGGTGTCCGCAACTGTACATAAAATATTGTAATTGACACGCACATAATGGCTGTATTACACTTGGATGATTACAACCCCCGCCTTCGGCTCGTGTGTAAACTTAATACTCATGTAATATAGCCTACATTATATGTTTGTTAAATAAGCATACCGGGTCTTTCTTTCTAGGAAAAGCATGAGTTTTTTTCAAGAGTTTTTGGACTTACTATTCCATGATACAACTCTGCAATTGCCCATGGTATTAGTTCAACTTCACACTTGCGTTTACACAATAAGAAGACGCATGACGACTGATGATAAATCGACGGATGTATGAACCTGTACATCAGCTATACTGTATCGTATGCAGTGATCGACAATTGAGCTGTTGTGACGTTACGGGTGCGCCTGCTCAAACTTCAAATCTACGGAATCTAAACGAGTAGAGATATGCAGTTTTCACTGTTTAGCATAGATTATTTTCTTGGATAGTATTAGATGAAAATAATTTTTTGGTTCACACCACCTTCAAATCAGAATTGACGTTGACTTCCAGCGCGTGGCGACTTGACGACAAGGTAGGTTAAAGACCCAAGTCACGGCACATGCCTACTTGAATTATAACAGGCAAAGATCCAGATGATAGACGCCCAAAGAGTATAAGAAGAAGATGCTCGGCCTTTTGAAGACACTTGAGTTTAGCGATTTGTGATTCCAGCTCCACCTGGGAAAACCACTAGTCGTTAGCCTCAAACGAGGGCAGTTAAGCCCAGCCCCATGCAGCTGAATCGTCCAGTCCTAAATCGCAGCCAGATCCGGCTGCTCCTGAAGCACAGTTTCCTTCCAGCGAGGCCTGCAAGACAAATCGTCGCCTTTGAGACACCTGAACCCAGAGCTCAGCCAGTAGAAGCGTTCCTTCCTGATCTCCTGTCCGGAAACGACCCCAGTCGCCGTTTTCGACACAGAAGTGTTCCCCCTAAAACCAAACAATAACGTACTATCCAAACCGGCGTGTTCGGAGTATTCCCTTAAAACCAGCCCTTAACTGGTCTCCAAGCCGATAGCGGAGAATATTCCATCCTCTCCTGTAACCGGCCAGGCCAGAGCTCCACAATTACATCGTTAAAAGGAAACTTCCAGGCTCCAGAAAGGCCCTCCACAATTATACTGATAACAACGTAATAAGCATATTGCGAGCCTAAAAACCACTGTAGCCAACTGAAGCCACAACTTACACGGTCAGAACCTCATCCTGGCCAGCAGTCCAGTTCAGTACATATGCACCTCGTCCGCTGACCCAACGTAACGTGAGATGCCTTGTAACTCCTGGTCTACCCTTCCACCTTGAAAAAGTCGTCCGATTTGCCCCTAAATAGCTGCACAACGAAGCGCAGCACCAACTCCGAGGCACTCCGATCTGAGCAACCCCTTCGCTGACATATCGCACGGGTTGCAGACGCAAATCTATTAACTCGACATTGTTTTATTTTTCTGTTTCACTGTACATACGTTTTAAAAGTTTATTTACAAAAATGACATGTAGGTAATAATAGAAAATCTTTCCAAGGTGATCTAAATCTAATCAATCGAATCAATCAGCAAACCCTTGACTACCGGCTACTCCAAAGGAACTTATATGCGAAAAAGCATTCAAATGCAGACACTATGCCGCAAGATATCCAATATATCCTGTTTTTCTTTATAAGTCCATTGCTTGAGGTAAAAATTCGTTAAATGTGTTATACAATAAAGAATTTTTGAGCGTTAACTAGTTTTTTTAAAGTTTCCAAACATACATCGTATGAAAGAATAGAAAAAAAAACTTCTTGGCTTTGTAATATGGTCGTATATGGATGTCACAGAATAAGAAACGAAAAAAGTAATGCTAATTTTCCAACTAAAGGGAATAGCTTATTAGCATACAATAACGAAGCATAGTTTTGAAAATTTAAGAAATGTATGAGCAATTGTAACCACTCTCTTACTGCGTATTATTAAAACAAATCAACACACAAAACCCAGATATTACTTTCAAACGCCTAAATAGAGTAACAAGATTACACACCAAATATAAACATGCACGGAGTAAGTGCCCGTGAACTTAGCTGACCCTCCACCCAAAAATTCAAAATACAAACAAAAACCTAAACATTGCAGCATTTTCAAAAATGCGGATGTGGGGCACTTCTCCGACATTCATTTCATCGACATCGACTTCACTGATACATTCATTTCACCGACAGGATATTATATATTAGTCCGAGAGGGGCATTTCACCCACAGACACTATTCTATAATTATACATATGACGATTTTTGCTGTAATACTGCTTCGGTGTCAACGTTGACGTCAATATACAGGTAAACTATAATTATTATGATTTCATATTATATCTGAACAAAAACGTTCGTTTGTAGTTTTTAAAATAATTGACTGTCGATGAAATTACAACATTTGTAAGATGGTCTATCAGGAAAATTAAGTGTCAGTACAGTGGTTGTCGGTTAGGTACCTCATTGGTAAAATAGCCCGCTGACATTAGAATAATTTATTTTCTAGTGACTTAGTTTTAATAACTTAATATAAAAATACTAATAACAATTTTCCCTCAAGAACTTAAGAGATTTAGCTATTTTTAACAAATTTCATACACTTCAGAGCGGCACTTATGCTATAATGCTTGTATAGCTTTCAGGAACACTACAAAAAAGTATATTCCAATCAAGCACTCAGTTCTTTTTATACCGAACTACTGTTACATTCTACAGTCACATTTTTTGTACATTTTTATTGCCATCTAATGAAATTCAAAAATGTAAAACTAGGTCGTCCTAAAATAGACTTGGATAACTAAGTAAACATGATGTCCCTCGATTACAACTTTGAATTTTTTCAAGACCACTTTAACAATTAACAACCAATGTACAGAGATAACACAAAATTTTAAAGGTATTATTAGTAAACTAATTAGCAACAATTAGTTATGAGAATTGCGTTATACGTTACAAGTATTGTACCTACACGATATTACTAGTAGAAATATATCAAAATATAATAGTTGTTTTTGTGTAACGCTATCCTGTTGTTTTTCTAAGGCAGAAAAAATATGAAATCGAGACCACTATCAAACTGACGAAGTTTATCTTCCGAATTATTTAGCGCAAGATGATGTATCACTTCCTTTTACGACGAGGAAATGTACGAGATAAACCAATAAGGAGTTTGTATTTCAAAAATTACTTTTAAAGCAGCACAATTTTTATAGTAGATGCTGGCGGTACTAACATTTAAATTTTTTTTAAATTCAATTATCGATGTTTTAAATATATAGAATATTTCTTCTTGTCCGGAATGCTTATGAATGCGTTAATTTAAATTCGGTTAACTAGCTCAAACACAATTGTGCACGCTTCTTACTCTTATAATTTAATTTTTTTAATACTCGACAATATTTCTATAACTCATTCCTTTAATCAAAAAATATCACTAGTTGAATTTCACAGGCAGTACCGAGTGGTATGATAAGCAAATGTGTCACATTAAACTTGTATTTAAATTATAAGTAAAAACTCTAAATTATAAGTGTAGTGAGTAGTAAGTGAAGCTTTGATGTATTTAAGTTTAATTTTAGTAGACTTATACACATAAAACGTTAGTTGCTCCAAAAAGTAACACCCGCATATAATTAGAATAACACATACGATATAGGTAATATATTTGTAGTACTCGTACAAATATTCCTTTTTGGTTAAATCTAAATTACACTTCCATATTTAAAAACATTCACGATAAAGGGAATGCATATCAATAATAAATTATTCAAATCTCCTGAATTTCTAGCAAGAAGCATAATTAGAACAAGCTAAATATACAAATATTCCTACTTACATATCCTGCTAGCTTATTTATAAACGCTTAGGTATTCAAACCTCGCAGTCTTTCTCCAAGGTCACCACAGCGACGAAGCCCATAAAATAAGAGATATTACTATATTTTTAAATCCCTTCCTCCCATTTTTTAATTTATAGCTTGAACGAGGGCCGATTTAAAAAATCTATTAAACTATAACTGTATAGTTAATTTATCGGACTGATTTAGCAACTGTCGCCAAGAAATATTATCAATTACAGTCGAAATGGAAACCTGAAACCTGTGAACCTATACTGCCAGTAACTTCCAGTATTTATTAATCTATGCAAAAAAATAGTATCGCTTCCCAACAACATGCAAGTTGTCTCACACGACTGAACCGGCATATTTCGAGAGAACATCTAAATAAACAACTTACTCAATAGACAGACAAGTCTGCAAATGCCCCGTTTTGTCGCTATGGCGTTCATTTTTCAGATACGTAAATTATCCTCTCCCAAGAAGTAACAAACTGTTTTATCAGAACAAGTTAATCATAACGCTATAACAAGCTTACTGTGATAAATAAAGTCGATTTCTTAAGATGAAACCCATTGATTAACGAAATTACAAATTATATACGGTGTCTGACATGTATTAAGTGTAGGCTACTCAGCTGCATCCTTAACTATCTTCAACTTCATACTTTCATTTACGTTCATATACGTTAATGCGTATATGTTATCTTTCCATCTTTTCTTGTCTTCGTTCTTTTCGAGACCTATCTCTTACTATCTTAACTATCCTAATCTCTATCCAGTCTGATGATGTGTTGTTTGAATAGACTAGGACTTTCTTATATCCATACTTTTACAGGAGTGGTACTGCAATGCTTCTACCGTTTTCACTTCGACAGTCTACTTGTTTGTATTGTTTAGGTGTATCTCATTGGGCTTTTATAAATTCCTGTGTTTGTTTCTTTAGGTATTTACTTGTTGTATCATATTGTATCATTGATACTTAAAAACAGAAATCCATTTTTTATGTTATTCACTCAAATAAGATAAAAAAATGGTAAGATTAACTGGATATTTAACCATAAAATCAAAACAACCTCCCAGAAGTTTAACTAGAATTTAATTGCTACTAAAAAAAAGTTGCGAAAATGATATTTATTAAGTGTTTAATGGAAGCAGATAAACTACGTTTGATCCTAAACGCGCTTGCCATCGTGCCAAACAGGTCTTTATCTGGCAAAAGTGTATCAGCTAAAGCTCATTTTGGTGTTCTCTATAACCTCTGGAGGATTATGGGTATTATTTTAGTAAGTCCTGTGTATATGCAGATCTAATAATAAATAATACTATATACCATGTTAAAAATAACAGTAGCAACGGCGACATATTTGACATACTAACCATCTGCTTCACAAATTTTTCGTAATTGTTATAATATTGCATACATATTTCCATGTGATTAACGTTCAAGTCCTGTAAAAACGCAAAAGCAAAGGCCAGACAAAGGCATCGGTCGACTGACCACGACGGTTTTTTACGCGGTCCGTATGTACTTTCTGGTCTTCAGTCTTTGGTGGTATAAACTCTGACAAGCCCACCGCCGTTGATCTTACTTTGAGATCGGTTTTTTAACGCCATCGAGCTTTAGCCGACGCAAGTGTTCACATCAGCGGCTAAATCAACATACAGAGTTTTAAGCACACCTAAATGTCAGTAGGTCTCCCTGAAATTCAATTACCTAGCGATCTCTGCTCTGTGCCCGTACCAACTGTAGCGGAAATTTTAAAGTGCATGTCTGCTTTTATCGCGTTCGCATAATCAGAGCTCCAAGGATAATTTTAGTTCCAAGCTTTCATGTGTAATAAAAAACGAAAACCAAACAAAAGTTCCCGCGAAACGCTCCACTAGAAGTCGGAATTTTCGTCGGTAGCAGTATTTTATGAAGAACTAAATACAAGCCAGTACACTTTACTGCTCCAAAACTTGAATATTAAATATCTTAAGGGAAGAAAAAGATAACGTTTTAATACATTCTACATGATAACTTAATCGTCCAAGCGGGAAAAACAACTTACCGGTGAAACATTGTAGATTTTTTTACTAAACACGAACAATTTTCTGAGCAACCTCAAACCTATAATACCAAATTTCTTCACTCATATTCCACACTTCAATGGCAGGTCATCAGTAAATACATACAAACAATACATAAATACCCTATATTATTTTACGACATACATCAAATTATTACTAAATACCAGTAGTAAAGCATTACAAAGAAAAAAAAATTTACGAGGACTACCGGATAGATAATAATAATAGATGAGCGCTTTTGAAGACAAACGTTCGGTATTGATATTTGTGGAAAATGTTCATTTAAATGCATTACCTTCCTTCAAAAATATCTGGATGGATTATACAGGGTGATTCAAATTAAGTGCGCACCGTTGCTATCTTTATTATTCATTTTACAAAGTAGGTTAAATTAGCAAACTAGTAGTGGTTTCGCTGCTGATTAATATGCAAATAATAAAAAAACAATCGAATAACTCGTTGGCGAGATTTTTTTAAATGAAACACCCTTTATATTATTCAAAAACTTGAAATAAAAATGAATTTGTGATATAAGTCTTAATACACTATTGTCTTAAAATGAATACTAAAGAAGTTATCGCAAGTTTCAGTTTATAGGTAAATACATACATTATGCTACTGTAAAAATTCATTGCAGGCTTGTTTTAAGTTTTTAATTGAAATAAATAAACAACACTAATTACTTTCGACAACCAAACGTACGCCAAATTGATTTTGACAGTTCTGATGTTTACGTTATTGTTTTTGTTTTTAGTAGCAGCCTACTATACATTTTTCGTAAGTATGGTGTATTGTTGATATAGGTAAACTAAAATCTCCCCTAACTTCTTTAATATTCATTTTAAGACAATAAGTGTATTAAAACTTCTATATCACAAATTAATTTTTATTTCAAGTTTTTGAAATATATACAGAGTGTTCCATTAAAAACTAAAAGTTTTTAATTTTGTGGCAAACTCGTTATTCGATTGTTTTTTTATGAATTGCATATTAATCAGCGCCAAAAACACTACTAGTTTGCTAATTTACTCTACTTTGTAAAATCAATAATAAGAAAGATAACAATGGTGCGCGCTTAATTTGAATCACCCTGTATTTTAGTTAACAACTGTAAAAAACGATATTGATTTTAAAAAGCTGATAACTATATAAATAAAGTTATCCATATAAAATCAAAAAAAGTACACATTCTGATTACAGATAAAATGTCATGTACCTTCTAAATATTCATAGGCTCCTTACTATAAAAATATGCTACATGTGCCAATTAAGAAATGAAAAATACAAAGATTTAGCAAAAAGTAATGAGAAAACAAATTCTATTACACCATAAGTCACGAGAGTGTTTTGTGCAGCAAATATACACACATACTAGTACAATAATGATTACACTACAGGAATGTGTTCAAGAAGTGGTTATATGAAATCCATTCAAGAAGAACGTATTTCTATTACATATTTATGAAACTCTGAAAAGGGATGGCATGCCATTCCGCTACTAGACAGCAAATACACGTGCTTTTTACGATAATCTCTACTTAATACATGATTGAAAAACAAGTAAAACTCGAATTGATTGACAGATTCATGCAATTCCTGTTTGATCTATTAACGTGCAAAGTAGCACAACAATGAGGAAATTTATATAAATGCTCCCCTCCTCATAGTTATCATAACCTGTTTAAAACCAGTTTTCCTTATATTGAATATGCTGTAATATAGAAATGAACAATATATTCAAAAATTTATTAAAACTGGTACACAATGCCACTGATATATTTATATCCAATGTTAAATTTGGTGATTTTTTTATAAACAAACACCGAGGTATTTTCTTCGTCTCACTTAATTGAATTTTACATCTCAGGGGGTTGGGGGATTACTTTAAGGGTTTCCGATTTTTTTTCTTTATTAAACTCTGAAAACTTGTAAACTGTAAGAAATGTAATGTTTTTATGTCCCTTACTACAAATTTCATCCACTAAGAGGTTGAGGTATGATTTTTCGAGTTTTCAGTTTATTTATTTATTTGAATTTTAAATTTTATAACTGGAGAAAATGTTAAGTGTCTACCGTCGCCTTTAACCAACGAGGGCAACGGTTTCTGCCTGAATACTACAATTTTTTGTCGACAGATCTTCCTGATATTTAGTATAGGGTCATAATTTATCATTCTGAACAACTTTTCTTAATAAAATGTTGCCGTATCATAAACAAATAAGGTAGTTTACCTGAAATCAAAATAGTTTTCGCTTCCCTGTCAAGGCCTACTTGTTTTTCAAAAACTGAAAATATTCTTAAAATTCTTTTCAAACCAAGCAGGGCCGAATCACAGAACCTTAAAATAAAATTCAAAAATTTTTAGTCCATCTCACCTCTTGTAACATCAATCCTGGGGCACACTGTATAAGTAATTAATGGGCATTCTATAATATATAGTGTATCCCCTGACTGTATGTCGGAAAGAAAAAATAATAATATTTTCGATTTTCGAAAAAAAAACTTTGCTCGTCTAAAAAAGATTATTCATATTATCAAAGGCAAAATATGAACTATAGGGTGTATACAAACTTAAGAAATATAGATCACGCTCAAGAAGAGACTACTTAGTTTTCACTTAAAAGCAAAATTACAAATAAAAAAGTGTCTTGGAAGATTATGAAATAGAGAATTTCGTCGATATTTACAATAACAGTTTATTGGTTTTCTTACATTCCACTTTTAATATTAATTTCTTAATGAAAACCTTTTAAACATTTACAAAATTTTATATGACTGAGCAACAGAGCAGTTATTTATAAAAAATGACAAATATTAATCATATTTTTACACTCTAAAATGTAAATAATAATTTAAATGGAGGGTCGAGAGAAATCGGTTTAAATACGATTATTGAAAAGAAGTGTGTATCACCAGTGCTTGCTTATGGTGTGCATAAAACGTAACTTCCGAAAATTGAAAATAGCACAGAAAAATATGGAAAGATGGTATGTCAAGCACAAAAACAAAACTAAAAGATAAATTGCGAAACACAGAAATAAGACACATCTTCTACCCCTGGAGATGCGGCGGAGAAAGCAGCAAAACGAAAATAGAGCTAGGCCGGACAATTAGTATGAAGGAAACAAGACAGATGGTCTGTTGAGCTACTATACTGGAGGCAAAGCACAACCAAATGCGGTGTGAGACGGTACCTACTTTTACAATGGAGAGACGACACTGTAAGGATATTAGGAAAAACGTTGAAAAGAAGGAGGACTACAGGCGAGAATGGATGAAAGTCTGACAAAGAAGAAGAGAAGAAGAATAGAAATAACATTTCAGATAAATAGTTTAACCACCTTAAATTTTATAGGTACGATGGCGTAACTAGCTGCAATCCTACACCTTCAAACTGAGAGCCATCGACTAAGAGAAGAGGGCTCCTACAGAAAATTTCTAGACTTCCAAAGGCAGGGGTTGGGCGATAGGCCCATAATTATAGTTGCGAATACTCGGAGCAAGCCTCGAATATGATGGCAACAGATGAAACACACAGCTACAGAAAACGGATTGGATTTTAGGAACTTGCAACTTGCAATCAATAACTAAAGAAGTAGATGAATATCACCTCAACCACCTTTCCAGGAAATAAGATGGCTGGGCACAGTCAAGCTACAAAAACAGAACTGGAACGTATACCAATAGCGGAACAAAAGACAACATACAACAATATGGAGAAGACTTTGTAGTTGCAAAACTAATGCGAAATAATATGATGAACTTCAAACCAAGAAACAAAAGACTATACAGCGTAAGAATATGAAT
This sequence comes from Agriotes lineatus, assembly GCA_940337035.1. Lineage (NCBI taxonomy): Eukaryota > Metazoa > Arthropoda > Insecta > Coleoptera > Elateridae > Agriotes > Agriotes lineatus. Next base: position 106,307,033 of record OW679194.1, on the reverse strand, counting down.
AAAATTTAAAAATTTAACCCCATCCTCTGTTCATGCACCGACTGACGATGATACAAAAATACTATACTCATACTTTTTACGCCCCGCTAGAAGAATAATACGATAGTCATCGTGGTTTCCAGAGATCTCAATATTACAAGAAAAGCAGGAAAAGTATGAATAATAGATCAATATAGTACCTGCTTCCCTCGTAAAGGCATCTAAAGAAGTAAATGGACCGAACAACAGATCAAATAAACAATGCACCCATTAACGCAAGATTATTTTCTAATATCACAAATGACTAAACCATAAGAAGACTCAGACAATTATCTAGTTAGAGTTAAATTCAAAGACAAAAATAGCCATACAAGAGCAACCCCGCGATATAAAGTGCCGATGTATCATCTAGACAAGCTGAAAACCATAAATACTTAGGTAGATCCCAAGTAAATGTGAAAGAAAAGATACAACAAATAAAAAATACGAAAAACGAAAGCACATAATGTGAGGAATACGCGTAGGTAGAAGAATGCACTAGTGCAGGATCGAAACTGTAAAAAATGCAGAAAGAAATGTTAGAACGCTAGGTAAGAGACATAGAAGATAACGATAATCAAAAATTCTGTAAAACTCTGAGGTACACCAAGGCACCAACCGCGAATAACGCTGTGCAAAAACAAAAAAGGAATAACCTTCACGCAAAAAAAGAAATACTCTCGAGAGAGAAGCACAATATCATGCAGCACAAATATAATTAAGAGAATCGACAGTGGAAGTTGAAAACAGTAAGAACCATGTCAAATTGCAAATCTCCAGGAGCAAACCACATACCGCCAAAGCACTTAAAATATGAAGGCAGAGCAGATTTATATTCTAATAAAAGGAATATAGAACACAGAAAGGATGCAAAAGGTTACAAAATACCGCATTCATCTACTCTATTTACTAGAAAAGCGATAAGACATATCGGTATTGTGCATACCCTCCAAAATCTAACCAACATAATCGAACATCGAGTAGCCGAATATGATTCCACAATTCTAGAACCAACCAACCACGTCAGCATCCGAAAGAACATTATCAACAATCAATAATCAACGCAATTAAAAAGCTAAGTATATACCCCACAACCCCATGGGTTGTCACGCAGAACAATAGAAAACAAAAAGCCTCATTCAAAGTAGAAAGTAGCTAACTTAGTAGATACTGCAAAAGACCTGAGACAAACAAGACGGGCTGGCCCCAGAAAACAGAGAAATTTAAAAAAAATTGTAGACAGCATGTAACACCCCAAATTCGGTAAACGTGCTGTGTACTGATTGTTCTTAACTAGACCCCTTTCGCTACACTAACACTGCAAATACGTTTAAGAAGATTGAGTTTTCGGCACTAAAGTAAACCTTTCTCCCCCTCTAGTATTCTACCAGTGGGCTGTTTAACTCCACAAAGTTGTAGTTCCCAACTAGCACAATCAGTCATCGGAACGTACCGGCGACTATTGTAGCAACTTTAAAATGTTTTTTTATAATACCTGCATCAGAATCGCCATTTAAAGCACGCCTGAGCGTGCGAATACAGGCGATTAAAGCTCGCCGAGCTTTAAAGGTTGTCAAGGAAATGACTGAATGCAACAACGGACATGGACGCGACAAAAACGTAAATATCTCTCGTAACTATAGTAGCAATATTATTATGCCCTCTCGATTTATCACGACAAAAAATATTTCTAAGTTTTTAGTGCGTAATTTATTTCCAGTATTGGAGGTATAATAAAAAATAGCGTAAAGTATTCGTGGATAACTGGTCTTTAAAACACTTGCTCTATTTCGAGCACTCCGGCTACGCCGTCGTGCTCGAAAACTCGCGCGTGTTTTAAAGACCTTGTTATCCACTCATACTTTAATATACTATTCCCGCTGCTGATCATGTAAGTCAGTGATACAGCTTTAGTAACAAAACGTGTAAGTCGGTGATTATATTTGTTTGCTGCTTTTTCTTGACAAAGGAACTTAATATTATTATTAAGTGCCTATAGGATAATAAAATTAGCAAATCAAGATGCAGATTTAGACGTTTTGTTTATAAATTGCAAGTGTTTATGTGACATGTGACACTCACAGGTAACACGACTCACGAAAACTAATCCTGGTGACAGGTGACAAACCAAAAAAGTTTTTCAAAAATCTAGGAAAATTTCGATAAGCAGCGGGAAAAATATAATAAGATAACGCGGAATGTATCGTCTATTAACATTTTCGGCAGGCAACAAGCCGCGATTTCGTCTTGGCTTGTACTTGCCTACCTCAAATGTTAATAGGTCCTTACATTCCTTGTTACTTAAATAGCTATTTGTCACTAGTCAGGGGCAGATAATAGGAACGTTCGTATTACGTGCCACACAAACGGGGAATAATTTTCACGAAACTTTACTACTCTTTTAGATTTGCGTTGCTTGTTTTGCGTTACAACTGATTTTCTTATACTTATGTTTCATTACTCCATGATCCTTTGTCCATTTCTGTAGCTCAGAAACTAAATCGAATTATAAAAAAGTAATATTAGAGGGCAATATTGTGCTCTTTCTCGATGGTCTGAGCGACAATATTGAAAAGAATGCAAGTTTACTGTCAAACATAATGATGATAAGTCCAAATAAAACGAGACATTCAAAATTGCGATTTTCAATTAAAATATTGGCTTTCAAATATTAAACATAGTGCGAAAATGTAAAATCCTAGACGTTGAACACTTTTTACTTCCCTCCTCTAAAGGACGAAGTATTGCAATCGTGAAAAATCACCTTTCGAGACTTCTTCCCATCTTCACGTTTCAGGGTCCCTAAATGACGAAAAACAATTCCGTCTGTCTGTCTGTTTGTCCGTCCGTCTGTCTGTTAGCGGGATAGCTCAAAAACTATTCGTTGGAAGAAAGCGATATTTTAGATTACATGTCTATCTGGCTCGAAACCGAACATACTTTCGGCTAAATATATACGGGAGCACCTTAAAACAATAAATGTTGTCTATGTATGCTTAACGCAGGAATAAATAAAAGCAATAACTTTCACACAGCTCAAGTTTTTACCACTGATGAAAATGGGACCCAACAGATACAGGGTATATATTGTAAAATGGACAGAAATGTGCAGCGATCCTTTATAATAGAGCCAAAAGTGAATCCAACTGCCGTGGCAGAGTGTGCTAGCGGTTAAAGCATCGGACTAGCAATTAGTAATCGGATTCAACCTGGGTGGCCGACGGGGAACGCAAGTTCGGATCCCAGTTCCGTGTTTATCTGGTGCATAAACGACAATAAATTATTTTTTTAAACCAATGTCACGTAAAAGTTCACTTATTTTAAAATTGCATCGTACCTTTTGCCCATAAAAATGGCGTATTTCCGAAGAAAACACTTTGAAGTCACCTTAACTAGCTAATATAACTTGTAATTCGTACCTACTTGACGATAGTGGGACGGGAACAGCAGATATATTACTTTGAAGTCCCGGTAGAGCCGTCACTATCACATACTGCCTTTTCACAATTCAGTTTTTTAACTTACATTCTCTTCAGATGCCATGAAATTTTATCTACGGGGTGTCCACTTTCAAATTGGAACATAGGAATTTTACATTGTTTTTAACAGTTTCATGGATTCTCTCTGGGTTCGAGTAAATGTTCATTTTATAAACTAAAAACTACTGAACTAACTCAGAATGTTATCGAATAGCAAATTGATTTCAGTATAGCTGTCAACCTTTTTCAAGTCAAGGCAACTCATATTTAAAAAACATGAAAACTTTTCATGAATATTTATCAACGAAAATTGACAAATATAATTTAATTTTTGGTTCATTAGATGAGCAATAATTTTCTCTTTTCATGGATACCAAAACATTTTCTGTATATGGAATTGGCGAGCAGGAATCCATAAAACTATTAAAAACAATATTAAATCCATATGTCCCAGTTTGAAAGCGGATACTCGGTATATTGGACTTGGGCACAAGATGGTAATGTTTACTTCGCAGTAGCAGTAGCATGAATTAGTCGCCGTCACCACCGTTAACTATCTTCAAGTTTTTAAACTTTAACATGGTATCAAAGGATAACTACGATGTTTCCACTACTACGTCCATATACAGCTACAAAGTAACAATAGTGGTAAGAAGTACGTGGCAGCAACTGCCGATTTATCAAACCAACTTATTTATACATTAAAGTAATAGTTTTAGTGGCGGTTCCGTATTACTTATTCGAACTTCCTGTCTCAGTTGCGGGTACTTTGGTGGCAGTTGGATTGTATGAGCCGTTTTTGCCCATCAAAATTGAGCGAGTTCCTTTGTTAGGGGTTAACGGTACCACAGGTGTTTGCTTAACAGCCGGAGATCACACCATATTTAAAATCCCTGTGTAGCATCCGCTGTCATACTAAAGTAAATTTTCAAGGGTAATACCACAAAAGGTGAAAATTTTTTGAGATTTTTTTCGTTCACATGCAAATTATTGTGTTTAAATTTCTCCAAACCAAAACTGCGTTACAAAATTCCGCGAGACCGAAGGTCGAATGGAATTTGAGCTGTTTTTGTTGACGAAAAAAATCTCTTAAAAAATTTTGCCTTGAGTGGTATTTGGAAATATTATTCAACAATATGGGTAAATGACTTTTATCGTGTTCGACAGCACACATTTTTAACGTTTTCCACTATTAATTCAATACTGGAGCTTCCAACATGATTATTATGAGTTTTTAGAACGACGCTGATTTGCAAACTTCACTTTGACGTTTTGGTGAAATGTCAGTCAAAGGCTACTCACTAAATTGAAATCATTGAAATTGATCGCGCTCGCGTGAAAACACTGCGACATTAGGTGTTTCCAAAGACAGTCAATCTTTATTGGCCGTTTCTGACAAATTGAACAATTTTCATTGGTTCGTTCATTATAGTGTTGAATAATCAACAGTAATATCCCAAGTGCATTAAAATAGCCGATTAAATTTTGACGTTTTCTGTCAGAATGTTTTGCTAAGAAATTGGTCAAGTAAATTTGCCGCTCAACAAGAATCCCGAGTGCGCAGCACGAGGGATTTTGAAGCGGAAAATTTACGAGATATATTTCTTCAGAGCAAAACATTCGGACAGAAAATCGTCAAAATTTATTCAGGCTAGTTTACATGCACGCGGAATGTTCGGAGTGATTATTTCTTGAATAAATAGGTAAAATTCAGTTGGTGAAGCACCTTTAATAATCATGTTAAAATTATGCACACGCGATTAAATTTTGACATAAATTTAACCGCGGTTAAATTTTGACGTTTGAATTTTAGTCATTATTAAACTGACATAAACCATGGTGATTACGCATTATTATGGATATGAAGGAAATAATCAGCTTAATTCACTTTTACGGATTTGTTCATTCAATCCATGATTTGAACTATGCTCAAAATGTATGTTAATTTAAATTTTAAGAAAATAAAACTTGTACAATACGACACAGTAGTATAAATCAAAATCAGAATACGATACAATCTGTAAATATTCAAAAATGTCCCACATTTTCATAAAACAATTGTTAGCCATTTAATTGTCAATTCTAGTGAGGTAATTGTATGCTATAAACTAAGAAGTATCACATACAATTAATGTTAAATCATCGATCAACGGAGATATTCTCTGGAGTAGTTTTAAAAAACAAATAGTATAGTGAAGTCCAAATTATACCGAAAGGTGATGCTATAGATACTCTGAATAGCAATTCTTGAAAAAAATCATTTACTTTGCTTTCACATAGCATCAAGTACTAATTCAAGTATATGCTAATAGATTTATCAATGAAGGCACTTGAAATGTTATATACATCAACAGTTTGTTCGCTTCTGACTTCCTCGTTTCTTCACAGCTGATCATTAGTGCAGGACAGGTTTCAATTTTGTTGTGCTTGATCGGCGCAGAATTTAGTATGCGCATAATTCAGAGCTGAACCACTTCTTTTGCTAGAGAACTAATTGACATTGTTACGACGACAGACATCTTACTGGTACAATAAAAAGTAAATTGCATTAATATGGTAAGTAAATCTCAAAACAAGTTGCAATACTTTATGCACAATACTGCTCTAGTATTAAAGATTGGTTTCGATGATTTTAATATTCCGCATAACTGTACATCGCAACAAGTCAACGGAAAGCTTTACGAGTATATTGTGAAATTGTTCATCGGATGTCTAAGGAAAAGTTTTGTGTCTGCAGGGCACAAACGGAACCCCACGGTATCTTGTAGCTTAATGAGATCTGTTCGGCACACGATTTGTTGTTAATTGCCGTTAGAGGATGTCATAGCAAAGCCCACATTTTCTTATTTACCCATAACTTAGCTGAATATGTCATGCAAAATAGGAAACGTTTGCATTATTTATGAGAGTACGTAATGATTAATACCTTAAGATATAAACAAGATCTCAAGCGTAGGTACTGTAGAAAACTAATGTTAAGGCTCTTTTTCTGAAAAATAGACAAATCTAGTAACTATGACATTGTATATACTTTCTAAGTGAAGATAGGTGTTCCCCTTGTTCGGCAGATGCTATCTATACAGTAGGTAAATAAGAAATCGCATAGGAACAGTGCATAAATCTGGTTCTATTAAGAAGATGAATCCCTCTTTGTACCCAAAGACTTAGAATTCACAGACCGATGTAAAACAACATAATGTGCTACTACACTGCTATAAATATTAATATGGCTCTTATATATGAGCATATGTTGAACTACACAAACCGCCACAACCAAAGCTGCGGAAATAAATTAAACCTGAGGTGCAAATGTCCAAGATCCACATGTCCTTGCTGTTCCGCGTACATTAAGAAGCGCACTAAGCTAAATTGAGTTCATCATAAATTTTCAGTGGCGAGACACTCAATGGGAAAGTTAATGCCTACATGCAAATAAAAGCCAAGTGTTAGTTATACATAAAACATTACCTCTGTGGAAGTAAACGGATAGGTTTGTTACAATTTAAGGCGGTCGCTCCCAAAGGACTAAAAATTCCTGTAATTCTGGAAGTTCAAGTTATTGATATAAATCTTAATTACCAATCTCAAAGGGCTTATGTATGTGTAGTAAATAAATCACACAGTGCATTGCCCTCGCGACGGTATTATACGCTTTGGTTCTCTTCTTGTGAATGTATAAAAGTATTAATACAAGTTCTGCGAATGACACAAACTCGGATTTTTAATGGGCAATAGCGAATTAATCTGCTGTTGCGAGGAAACCATACACACTATTATTATGGTTTCCTAATTAAATTTTAATGGACGATAAATTTTCCAAATGTCCAGTTGTTTTACTACAGCGCGAAAGTTATACGGGAATTCTTGTACGCTTGCCTCCACAGGCTTGGTGAACAAAATTAATTTTGCAAATTTATTGACAATTTTATTGTCTACTTAAAATGTTTATGGTGATTTTGACATCATCGTTCGTACCTGTCGCATGCCTACGTCCTAATAAACTATTGCTACTGGACGACTGGTAGCAGTTAATCCTATAACATTACATGTTTTTTTCCCCAAATATTTCTAGTTATGGCTGTTGTTTTCAAACACTGATGTACTTACTAATTCACATTTTTAAGTAAGTTATTATTAATTCCTATTTGCTGTATTATTAAAAATTATTTTAAAAGGTCAATATAAATGAACAAATTTGGTAAAAACGAATGAATTAGAAGAAATTAATTCGCATTTTCTTAGTAACTATGAAATCAAATCGTAGTTATTTCATTGAGATGCTGCAACAACATGCAAAAACATTGACACTCTTTTCACCGAAATTATAATGGACAATATGTACTAATTAAGTTGATGCGCACTATAAGTATATGGGACGTACGGGAGTAAATTTGCAAGACAAGATTTCCAAGCAGTGTGGTTAAAAATAGAACGAAAGCCAGCCGGTGCGTAAAAGACCGCGGGAATAAGTAGTCGCGCATAAGTTAGCGACCGTATGTGTCGTCCTAAAATCCAAGGTACGACGCGTGCTAATAAAGGCACTACAGTGAACAGAATAGTGAGTTGTTGGCCTACATTATTCGCCGCTTGAATTGAACGTGCTCAGGCAGCGTTCGTATTACGGCGTGTTCCAAAAACAAGCGCATTTAAAGAATGGACAACTTCGCTTCGTGCATTTGTGCGCGGAAGGTAACTACATTTCGCACTATCGGAATTTGACTTTGCGTCGACAGTTGAACATTAGCGCACTATTTAAGGTGCTTTCATGAATGTAGCGTAGTCGTTTTATATGAATAGAGTGTATTTTTACATGCATTTTATGTAATAACGCTCGTAGATAATTAAAGTATTGTTGGCGGCTTCACTGTATGTATGTTTATATTTATAAAAAAATTGAAACAACGTAGAAATATCATTGGGAATAATTAAAATACTTACATTATGTATCATTAGGGTATACAAAGAAAATTAATATATTCCGATCCGACGAACTTCATACCGCTGCATCTTTATAATTAAGTTTTGAGCATACCTAAATTACACTTAAAATAAAAATAATACTTAAATACCAATTTACTCTAATAGTGTGACCAAATAGCAAAACGATTTACCTTTTTTTAAATCTAGAAGTATTTTCTAATAAGTTTAAGTATGGTTTTCATAGTACTTACGTTCGCAACATTCCACTAAATTTCTGGAATTTGCACTGTCTGCAAATCAGATTTAAACAATATAGCAAAACCACATAAATATTTCTGTAGTATGGATTACAAGTAACAACTGATGAATATGTATTATGTAACAATTGATATTTTTACTACTATAGATACCCTAAAATATGGCGAATCTGAAAAATAGATGATACGTCTACTAAGAGAAAAACTACAAAACAACTATTAAGTTATGTATAATCAGGAACCTTCAGAATAGCTTGCGCTTCCACTGTATCGAAGAGCTTTTTTCATAATAAATACATACACGTTAGCATGAGTGGTATATTATACTTGCTAGACTTCTCAATCAAAGTTCTTACTCTAAACGGATGGTCGTTTGAATCCAGAGCTGAAACCGGCTTGGCCTCGCAGTTGATTAACTCCAATTAGTGTACTAATTTGTTAACGATAATACTGGCTTATAATTTACACATGTGCGATAGCAAACTCCTGATTCTATTTTTTTTTATTTTGCAACATCCTCTAACACTAATACACAAAGGGCACTTCACCAATCTCCAGATATTTATATTAACTTCACTGGGATATTTATTTTACAGTATAATTAATGCTTTCAATATTTCGTCACCTCATTCCTTAATTATATTACTACTAATAACGTATTCACGAAAGCAAGATTTTAGTGAGTCTCAGTACTGATTAAATTTGTTCCTGACTATGTCCGGAACTTCCTTCGATACAAAGTTTATTATTCTTGTTCGTTCCTTAAAGTTATCTATTTAAAAATTAAGTACTTTAAAGTTTAAACTTATAGATTAGTTAGCAGGCATTCTCGTCAATTTCTAATAAAGAGTTCATCACTACTCGTGTTTTGTCTTTTTTTTAATTTGTTCCATACTATAAGTTCCACTGCCACCTCTGATTTTTTTCTGATTTCTAGTTATAAATCTCTATACTCTGCTGTACCTCTTTTGTTTTTTCTCCGTAAATTACCTCCGCATTGCCTAGTATAGGCAGCATAACTCCTGACACAAAATCAAAGAATCGGCTAGCAAGGGATCTTTCAGATGCTACAAATCATAGTAACATAGGACCCACGACTTTACATCACTTCCGAATGATGCCATTCTGTAGAAGTTTTCATCAGCATTTTTTTATTTCTAAAAACCCTACCGGGACCATGGATCGAATGCTTTACTACTGAGCTACGGAGCCCGGCTACTGCTAGCCATACGTTAAACTGGAATATTAAACACCCAACGTTCTGACTCAAGGATTTGATTAGCAACAGAAGTGGTGACCTGAACATCAGAACGGGAACAGCTTTTCAGCATACTTTAACATTTCACCATGATATGGTAGCAAAACGCATTTCAATTGGTCGACACTACCATGTGAGTAATGACCTTACGCGCTGAAGAAGAGAATAACTTCGTGTTTTCGTGAACGTCACGTCAACGTTTAATATTAACCGCTAGCCTAAATACACTTGAAATCAACGACATAACAAACATAATGCAAAAAGCTATTATCGCGTTGTATCTAAGTCATAGACGTTAAGAGTCGACTACTGATCTAAGAGTCGTTTTATATTTACGTTATTTGAACAGAATATGCAAAATGTTAAGTTTTCGTGGTTTTATAAACGTCATGTCTACGTTTCACGTTAACTGCTGGTCTAAAAATCACTTTAAATCGACATAAAAATCTCATGAATACACATTATTATCATGTTATTGTAACAACGTTATATCGACATTCAGAGCCGACTACAAATCTAAATAGCGTTTTATATGAACGTTATTTTAATGTAATATGGAACATGTACAATTTTCGTGTTTATGAACGTAAAATCTACGTTTATATTACTATTGGTATAAAAAGATCTTAATATTAACGACATGTCCGCGTCGTATAAACACCTTCAATAAACGGAATAAACATGTAAACACTAAAAAGAATTGCTAAAAAGCAACATCTAATTCAGGTTGAGAATTTGACGTTAAATGTTTGACTAAAATACGACATTTAATTTTCAACGAATAACGTCTTTTTAATAGATAAACGTCGCGTCGTCTCGACGTATTTTAAACGTACGTGTGCCTGTTGAGTTGCAAAGCTTGGAACTTCTTACTTTCGGAAAAATTCTAGTAGAACTTTGACTACGTGACCACAGCAGTTGGTGTCTAAGGTACCTGGTACACCGCATGCCTAGACCTTGTCCGTAACAAACAACTAAACTACTTTACTTCTTCGTCGCAATCTGTGATTTAATTGACAAATAAACGCAATACAACAGAGTCCATGTTGATTTTTAATTAAACACGCATATACACGGTGTCTCATCGGTGAGTGAACGGTGGATAGCTCCTCCCTGAAGCAATATATTAAGGTTATATTTTGGCGAGACAATAGGTACGCCTGTGTGCACATTTTAAAATTATTTTCGTTTCTACAGGGTGTCCATGTGCAAAGTGCTGTATAAAACATAGTTTTTTAAGGAACACCAGTACACTGTGGCATTTATGGCAAGCTACTTAGGTACTGATCAAATTAATATAAAATTATATATATGATGCTGTTCTTCCGCTAGAGAAAGTTAATCGAAAAAAAGTGGCCCATTTCAGACGCGTGTAGAAGCCAAACTCTCACGAAATAATATATTACATACCGAGGTGGAAAGTGTTTCATTACTGTCGAGAGATTAAGTAGTTAACAGAGACGCGAAGCGTCGAGGTCAACTTTACCTCGAGACAGGAATAACATTTTTCACCGTGGTATGTATAATATTTTATTCAGAACCACTTTATTCTAAACAATAATTGGAAAAATATTATTATGTTATGAATCGACAGGTTGTGACGCGCATGAATGGATGAACGAGATTTCTAGTGTGCCTACCTAGACAGCGGTCTGCACTCTGCAATTGAATACTTGCCAACGGCTGCCACGACAACCGCTTTTCCGACCAGTTGGAAAATTTAAAAGTTGGTAATAGCCCATTTTCACACTTTTTAAAAGTCAGTAATCACCTTATTACGTATATGGTTGTGAATAAAAGTTTTTTAATGCAAATTCCATAGGTGCCTGGCAAATTTGCTGTTTGCTTTGAATATATAGCATGTTTTAACTTTCGCAAAACTTTAAAACACTCTGTATGTAAACACCCTGTGTAAACGAAAATAAATGTATATTTTCATAGGATGTACCAAACAGAACCTTAGAATATTACCTATGTGAAGAGCTATCTCCGTTGACGCACCGATGAGACACCCTGTATAGCAAAAGCTGAATGGAAAAAGTCAACTAAGTTGTTCTAAATGAGTAAGTATAATTTTATAATCCAAACTGCCTTAGCTATAAAACTGATTGCAATACGGGTATTTATACTTACTTTGTAAACGTCACAAACGATATAAATTATCACAACTTCCAGAGTATAACCAATCAAACAGCTATAAAATTTTAATATCATAAGTGGCTTTGCATTATTGCAAACATCTAAGTATATGGCCATTTAGCAAGACTAAGATCTGTTAAACAAGCCACTTCTGAAGGATGGAGCACGTCCTTCATCTGAAGCAGCAGACGGTTGATAGATCAAGATAAGGCGCACTGCTGTTTTTGTTATCCGTTTTAATGCAAATCACATTAGTAATCTTGTTTTGATGCGCGGTGACTGAAAAAGCCGTATCCACGTCCTACCACGCTGCCTGTAATCTTTCTACAAATGCGAGCTTGGTGCATAATTTAATATGTAATTCAACGAGGTAAGAATGTGTGCCACTTCGCCGACAGAATTAGGTTTATTTACAGCGTAATGGCTATAGTTAAAAACAACCGCTTCCTACCAAACATTATTTCCAACATTTTATTCTAATGGTATAAGATTATACCACTAATCGCAACAAAAGGAAAAACAGCGAGCTGCTAACCGTAATTTCTACTCAAGGACGTTTAACAATGCAGTTCACTTTAAGTCAACTGTCAAGAGCATTTTGCACCTGCTATATGATTTTGTTCTGATATTTATTAGTTACCATCTTGATTCGCCATGCAGTTTTAACTGCAAGCGCGAAATTGTATATCTACGTTCTTCCTCTCTCATGAAAAGGTACTTTACTATCAGCAATTGCAATAAACGCATAACATTTTTCGAATATTAAAACTAGAACGACTTCAATTAGTGCTAATACTGTATGCCGATTATCTACAGTACTTAAACCACTCTGCTTCTATAAGCGCTATTGAAAGTCACTGAACACTTTGGTATGCTAGCGGTTTATCAGCAAAATGATGAAGCAGTTATTAGGAAAGAGCCGTGAAAGAAGTGGCAAGCAGTTATAAAAAAAAATAGATAATTATAATTACTGTCCAAAGTGTTTAGAAGTTCGTATTTTGTGATCAGTTAGAGTTCTTTCAAAATGAAACTAATATAAACATTAACAAAAAATATAACGTAAGTTTCTCTATACCCTCACCTACAGTCGATCAAATTAGTATTAGTTACTATTTTCCTTAAAAACCGTCATTTAATGCAACTATGAAAAACTATCTATAGCGCCAGTTTTTATTTAAATATCTACGCTAAAAACTGTTGCAACTAAATATAAACATAAATTGCATTTTTTTTCATCTTTGCATCTGGAAGTAGTGCCAGCAACTGCATACGAGACGAAAGGCTAGTTACAGGAAAGTTTGTTGTTTTTATAATAATCTACACAGTAGACAAAAAAATTGGGACAGATTTTATTATAACCCAGTATAATCATAAGTCACCAATATTTTTATATGATTATTATACCATCGATTAGCCCAATCTCTATAGATGGAAATGAAGCACGTTTACTCCAAATAGATAGTATGTATAATTCAAAGTTGTACGTGGTTAAGTAAAACAAAGCAAAAATGCTGTTTTTGGTAAAACATATTATTTAGAACTTTAAGAAATACAACAATAATAAATATTAAATATGCTATTTAAAACTGTGGTTCAACAAATCAACTTTGCTACGATTTTTATCAACAATCATTTGCAATCGTCTTCGTATGTACCAAATCGAAGAAACTATTTGCCTATGAGGCAGCTAAATCCAACACTCAAATTATGCCTGGAATTTTCTTCGGGACCTCGATTAATCAACAGCAAAAATAAATATATACAAAGTGATGTTGATCAAACAACTAAACAAATGAAACAAAATTCATTGCCTACTAATTTTGTTAGAGATTTAATTTCACATTATTAAAAACTCTCGTTTTCGCATGACCTTAATTAACGTGCAATAAAATCGAATTGAATCGTTGTGTTATTGCATGATATCTCCAAAGTGTATGCGTTTAGTTTTTCGATAAAATATTTGAATTGATTAATCATTAATGAAAATAATAGTATTTAAATTTTAAACCCTTTCTTTTTGGCCCACTGGGCATATACAGAAAGGTGCATGAAAAATGGCCAGAGCTGTAGGATCCATATTTGTAAACCGATTTCCAAAATTCAATAATCAAATGAAATAGTTCAAATCCCGCTATAGTCTGCCAGTAAACAATATTTTGTAGTTGAAAATCCCTCTGAGCATAGATAGTCAACTTTTTTATGAATGCAGTAACGTAAAAGCATCATATTTTTCTTTGTTCTTATCGAAGAAAAGAATTACAGAAGTTGCAATTTACCAACCTTCGTTAATGCAGATCCAGATATTCACGTTTCAGTGTCCCTAGGTGACGAAAAAAAAATTTTCTCAATTCAGTATGTCTGTCTGTTGGCGGTATAACTCAAAAACTAGTTGTCGGAGGCAGACAATATTTTGCATACATACCTGGCATTTTATCCATTATACTGTAAACTGGCCATTGCTTATGTACAAATGTATCAAACAGCAATAAAAATAACATTTAACATTTAATTTCACACAAATATTGATTTTAAGGTTTTTCTATAATTTTGCAAATCCAAATCCAAATCCACCTGGGCCGCAAAATTCTTAAAAACCCTCAGATTCATCCACATACTGCCAAAAACAATTTCGACCATTTTTCCTTTCCCCCTGTTTATGCAAACATCAAATTTGCTACAAACGCACTTCACTTTTACACCCCTGTAACATCATCCCCGTGCGTCGTAGACCCCTAAAACAGCCAGTACGATAAGTGTTGGTTCATCTTCTTTCCAACTGGCCTCAAATCACATTTGGATCTTTCAATAAGTATGCGATGTAATAGCACCAAACGCTTTTGTGTCCAAAAAATCGTATTTTCGCCCCCTCGAATCTTACATTTTCATAACCTCTCCAGAAAGTTCGTCTTGACCAGATCTTCAAAACTGGAATACGTAGAAATTGCAAAAAATCGCGAAAACTGCGCACTTTCCAAGCGTCACATAAATCGCTACTGGAGCCCCGTATTACCGTCACACTCCCAATTCGTTAAACATTTTCAGTTTGACGTTCATCTTTCAACATCATGCTTTACTCAACCTAGTTGACTGCAGCTTATGGACCGCCATGTGAAAAAAAATCGTAATTTTTATTTTCTTCCTTTGGTATGAATAAATAAAAATATGATATTCTCACGTCATTTTATTCAGAAAAAGTCCCACGTCTCGAGGGCTCAACCTTTCTTTCGTGGACTATTTTTAATATAACACACTTATACCATAAACAACTATTCCATTATTTCTTAACTCCCTCTTGTCTTTATTACCAGTTCCTACTGTTCTTAGTAGTTTCCATGCTTCGACTAGTCCTGGTATTTGAACTGGTTTATCTCTCTGCAGGCTTCCTTCCATGCTTCATTCTTGGCTTTACCTACACTTCTTTTAACTATTCTATTCAGATGACATTTTTAGCTATTTATCTCGCATATTCTGTTTTCTTTTCTGTAATAGACGTTTCTATATCTTTATTCAACCAAACTGGTTTTGCCTTTTTGTTTACGGTTTGTTCTTTATAACGTAATCCGTCCTATGCGGCTTCATCTATAAATGTTTTTATATTCTGATGTAATTTTTCGAGACATAATCTTTCTGAAAGCTTATTCGCTACTCTTAGATTGTACGATCTGTGAAATACCATATCGGTGAAACATCCATGCCTTTAGACGTAAGAGTTGAAGAATATAAAAATTTAATTAAAAAGCACCACATGAAATCCAGTAGTCAGTTGTTACTTGTGAAGCAATTTACTGTGGGTTATTTGTAGGGTAGGTTGTAACTAATTTTTTAATGTATTACTTGTTTTTTTTTGTCGAAAATGGGGATAGACTTTCCTCCTAAATAAATAGCACGAATGACTGTCACTATCACTATCAGCTGTATTCTTTATACCAATATCTCCATTTGACTAAAGACGAACGGTGATTTAATGTAATGCCAAGAAACAATAGAATAATACGAATTATGAACTTGAAGAAACAACAGAACAAAGATTTAGAGGATCCGAAGAAGAACATTTATAGAAGAGTAATATGTAAAAATGAAAAATTCAGCAGTATGCATTATTCCACACTGTATGTTAATGTATTATATAAATTAAAATATCTTCGTCCCCCTCTTATATTAGGCCAATGGTCTGTTTAATTCCAAAAATGTGTGATGCCATGGTTTAAATTTTTTTTTTTCTATAGCACATGTTAAAGTGTGCTTTTATCAACTCAAAACAAAAGGTCAAGTTTTACTTTAACAGCAAGGGTAGATAAAGTAGCACTTTAACATCAAGGATAGATAAAGTAGTTTAATTTTCTAACTTTTGTTTAAATTAAATATGACAGCTTCGTATTATCGTATCAACCCAATCTAGCTACTGACATTTTGAAATGTGATCGACTGCCCCTCTTTTCTTTTGAAATTGTTAAAGTTCTTGCTATAGAAAAAATATTGTATTATACACGACGATAAAGTTATTTCTATCCACTCTTGAATCATTAACGTCTCGACTTCGTCTCGACGTTAAACGATTCACTCGTGGATAAAATTTAACTTTATCGTCTTGTATAATAAATTACTATTAATTAATAACATTATTTATACAGCTCTGAAAAATCTAGAGATAAGGAATATTAAATGGACTCAGCGTCTTTTGCGCTTTCTTAAAACCTTTCAAAAAATCTCAATCTAACGTTACCTGTAGAAAATTAACAAACTTCAATCGCTTACTATAAGAAAAAATAACACTTATTAATTTTTTGTATTACTTTTCCTCCGTGATTGCAATCTATACCGATTACCTTGGCTATTGACCTTAATCTGAACATTTACGTTTTTTTTAAATCTCATGGATATAACTATGTCCTACTTTATCTAAATAACTTATAATTTCAATGAAATTTAGTACGTAATAACTGTAATAATGTTTCCAACTTGTACCTTAAATTACTGATAGAATCGATTATTTGCAGATCTGTTTTATGTAAAATGCCGAAAGTTGATATATACATATTCTTTCAAATATATTGTCAATTCAGCTCTCAAGAAAACATCCAAAAAAGTTTTATCATTGTTCACTGGAGGACCTCTTGTTCAGAATATATCCGAAGTAATGTAATAACCTCATTTATATTCTAGGTACATTCGGAATACATACCGACGTATTAGTAACCAAACCGTTCCTTAAAAACTTTCTAGAAAAACTGAATCTGATATATGATTTGAATCCGCACAAAAACAAGGAGCAGCATTGCGCTTTTCTGTTGAAGATTTGGGTCTGAATACCGGCAATTTGTTTCCCATATTTGACCCGTTCCCGAATAAAAGCTTGGGCATCACTCCTTCATATATCATAACACGCTATTAATTCTGGGGAATCAATATAGAACAATCGATACAAAAGGGCAGACCGTAAGGCGATTTCTGTTGACTGCACTAATAGTTATTAATACCGTCAAAGACAAAGCCGAGCGAAAAGCGCTTGGCGTAATTCTCTGTTTAGTGACAAGTCGGTAATCAATAACTGTTTCACTCTGCTTTCCCTCTTGTTCCAAGCAGTTCGGTAGTTATTATTACAAACAAGATATAAAAACATAATAATTTTATTTGGGCTTCTTATGAGTTATTAATATCAAAGCCAGAAACTACAAGTATATCAAAACTTAAAACTGCAACCAGGTGGTTAATGGTCTATATTTTATGTTGCTATTACAAAGCCCCACTGTTAACAAATTTCATCCAACAACAAAGAACAGTAATACATATAAAATTATTGTTTAACCCTATTCGAGCATTTACAGCTACGAATATAATAAACCCAAGAATCCGGCCTGCTATTACAACTTGCCGGATTTAAAATCTTCGATTCTTTTGTGTTCTCATTATGGAGCTTTCATTCTGTGAACTTTAACCCTCAGTGCACTTAGTGCATAGCGATTATTCTAATACGAGATATAAGGCCGTAGAATGAATACCTGAAGAAGTTATTCCACACATTATGGCTAGTGCAATTACACGCGAATGATCATTAATTGCAATCATGCCTGTACAGTTTTACAACCACTAACCGCGTGGGTTATAAAACTTGATGGGGGCACTAAAGCAAAATCTCCAATTTGCCACTACTGTTATTACTAGGTGAAATCCTCGGATAGGCACCCCACGCTTGATTTATAATCTATAGCAATTTTGATTTTTGAGAAGCAATATTAACATGCCGAGCATTAAGTTCACGCTGAGCCTATTAATAGAGACGGTAGTGCATGTTACCGACTATCATCTGTATCAAGTTGTAAATCTTTAGTTTCGAATAAATTTACCATACTACCAATTATTGATACTAACAGCAGCATCATCGCGTTTCATTCAAGAAAATTTAAAATTCAAATGAAACCAATTTTCAACTCGAGCGTTTTCTGGAAGCCCATTGTTAATTTGAAAAATGTATGGCAGTTTTAATAGTAACTACACAATGTAACTAAACAAACTACTGCCGCATCTTCAAAATTTATCAACAAGCCAATATTAATTAACATCAAGAACAGCTATACAGGGCGTTCCGAACAGAATGGGACACCGTCCAGAAGGATATGATCCTTATCAGAATAGGCAGATACAGTCAAATATGTCGTAGTAAATGTGAATGATCTTTAACCCTTTCAGGCCCAGTGGTATACTAGCGTAACCACAAACACAAAAATGTTTTCTAAGTTAACACTGGATTCGCTTAATAACCAACGTGTTATACGAATTGCTTATGCTATCTGAAGATAGTGAACGACGCTTACTCTGATCGCGCGATTATTTTAGCCACAGTTGACCATGCACGTGTTTGGTATTTATAGGTTAGCTTGCGGCGTGCATTATTTATTGTTAAAACATTTGATTATTAATTATTATCGCAGATAAGTTTGTTTAGAAAATATTTCTTAGACTGTCCAGTAATGGATTGTATATATATAATTATTGATTATAATTAGTGTTTTTGTTATAGTTAATATAAATGTGTGGTTACCTGACTAGAAACTTGGTTTTGAAACTAATTGGTGTTATCATATTGCTATATCGGTGATCACTCAAATTGTCCGACCAAGAAAACTTCCACCTGACGCACTTTATGCATTTGTTGACGAAATACCGTCTGATATCGAATCAAATATCGGAGATGATTCCGATGGCGACGAAACTCCAGAAAAACCCATAATTGAAACGGAAATTGTCCAGGATGACGAAAATCAACAAATTACATCCATAACTCCAGATGCTAATGAAAACGAAATTCCATTATCTGGTCTACAGGTGCCAAAACGGAAAAATCAAATAGTGTGGACCGCGACCACTGCAAATTGCACAAATTACAATTTAGTTGCGGAAATAACTAGCCCTAACATACCAGACCATATTGAGAGAAGTATTTTGGCAACTTTTTCCACCAGATCTCATCTCTCATCTTGTTTTTCACACAAATTTATGTGTATGCAAAAGGCAGGCGGAAACCAAGGACGGTCTGTTCCGTCCAGTGATGAGAAAATGAAAATCTTCCTCGCAATAAATTTGCTAATGGGCATAAAACGATTGTCAAGTTACCGTGACTATTAGTCGGCCAACGAGCAGCTGAGGGATTTCTATATAGGTTCCCTTATGTCGCGTGAAAGATTTTAGTGGTATTTGTTTCATCTTCACGTGAATGCCAATAGTGTACAGCCTACTAGAAATTATGATAATTTTGATATTGTTCTCTGAATGTCATTTTTTGACAGTGGTATATTATGATATGTTTTATCGGACTTTTTCCACTGTCTAGGGTGTACATCACACGACGTTTGAAAACTCCCGAAACGTCGTGTAATATACACCCTAGACAGTAGAAAAGTCCGATAAAACATATCATTGGCTGGGTGAAACATTTTTAGCATCATTTAGACCTAGTGAACATCAATCAATGAATGAGTCGCTGATCAGGTTCAAAGGGAGAAGATGTATTCGGCAATGTATGCCGCTAAAGCTCATAAAACGGGTTAGATGTGCGCATTTCAGATATACACCAGTAAACCTCTGGAGAAATATATCTTGGGAAACGAGTTGTTATATATCTTACAAAAACTTTTTTTGGCAAGTAACATCAAGTTTTTTTCGACTATTTCTTCAATTCGGTTGATCTGCAACAGGAGTTACTACTAAACGGGGACAATAAAAGTGTTTTGTTTTTAGACAATTTTTATGATCCATCCCAGATACGCACTGTTGTTAGAAAACAAAGAGATGAGTAAAAAAATAAATTGCATGTCCAGAGATGGCAAAAGAGTACAACTCTCATATGGGGTACGTCGACAAGTTTGACATGCTCAAATCACTTTTTGAAATTGATCGAAAATCCTACAAATGGTGGCACAGTATTTTTTTAAGTACTTTTTTAGACGCACCATTAGTAAATGCATTTATTCTATTCAAACAACGACTGCCCTCTATCATTACGCTGGCAGAATTTTGAGGTAGTGCAATTGCTGGTTTAGTTGAAGCAAAAAACGGCTCTAACAAGAAGAATACCCCAACCCAAGCCCCATAACAGCTACAAAACTCTAGTGCCACTAGAAAAAGGGTATGATAAGTCTGAACACGTGCCTGAAAGGAGCACCTCATTACGTTATGCCCACTGCAGAAATGATCGTCATAGGACAAAATGTAAATGTTCTACATGCAAAGTTGGTTTAGATCTGAATGACTAACGAAATAGCTTTGAAGTCCACTCACGTTTAATTTCGTTACTGTCTAGTGGTTAATCAGTGAAACCACATTCTCTAAAGCTTATTAGATTTTGAAGATGTTATATTTTGTATTTTGGTACATTAAACTGTTTTTTAATGTGTCTTATTTCATTTCTATTTAATTCAGGCCTGAAATGGTTAAGAAGCTATGAAATGTTTAAACTGTTAGTAAGTACTGTATAAAACTTCATCACTACCTACCACATGGTGAAATATTAGCATAGATGAATCATATCTAGAAATACTAATAGTGTTTTAGTTTTTACTCGCCACAGTAATTTAATAAGGTGTTGGTAGACACTGATGGAAGTTAGAAAAGAGTGTGCCAAAATATATGCACGCAGATTATTTTTTGGGTGGATAAAGATGCATAAAGTTACATTTAGTTGTAACAATACTTCAAGTATTGCCTAATTAAACCGAAATTCTCTATTGTAATCATATTTGTCATCACGCCATCATAAAGCAGTATATTTATTATCTATGTTAACTAAAGAAAATTACTAAATTACTAAAATTGTAATTTGGGTTACTTAGTACAGCCATGCGAATATAAACAACCAGCTATACACGGTGATTTTGAAATACATGTATTATTATGATACACAAAGGTCAGTTATTAAATAAAAATTAAAATTAATAAATTTGGTAGATTAATACAATCAAATTTAGAAAAGCTTTGAATACGATTGTTTGTTAAGTTGAAATTGAGTTATGGAAGTTAAATTTGAGGCAATTTAGAATTTATTTTAAAAATTATAGCAATTGAGTATTCAATTATGGTGGTGGAAGTTAATATGAAAATTAAGCTAATGTTACATGTGACTATTAGAATATAGAACTGTAGTAGGTATAAATCAGGTCATTTAATTTTCAAAGAGTGTAGTAATAATTGTAACTAGCATAAAGTAATTTTGTTTGAATAGTAGTAAAAATAACAAACAAAAAGTATGTCGACATATTTTGGAAATCTGCTTTTGAATTAATAAAAACTTGAAATTCTGCCTTTATTTGTATGAATAATTGGGTATAATACAAATAAAAATGTATTAACAAATCTGCGAGGTGAAAAATAAGTGGAAGTATAATTATGAAATAATACAAGTATACAGTTATTGAAAAGATTATGGAATATGGTTTAATTAGATACAAGTAAGAAGTACATAATAATATTTAAATGGAATTGGATTATTTAACACATACAAGGAATAATTTATATTAATTACTGGATTTGGTGATTGTACGGAGGACGAGTCAATCGTTTAAAGGAAGTTGCCGATGTAACTGATTGAGTTGGATTGTTATATTTGGTTGATTACTACAAAGTAGGAGCTGGCGAAAATAGATGATTAGTTTAGGTACCATCGGTTAGTGGGAACTTACCAGGAAGCTGTTAGGTTAACAGTAGTGTGCAAGAGTACAAGGAACAAGACCATATCTGTAAGCAGCCAGGGTTTTGACAGGTTGGTGGAGCGTCGAGGATGTTCTATCAATGATCTGAGCTGTGAACGTCGGGAGCAGTAGTGTTTTGAGGTGACTAGCAGTGAAAGTAAGAGGAATTCAGGTTGGTTTTAATTAGTTCTATAAAAGAATATTGAATAAAAAAACAATTAAATGAGTGGAATAAATATAACACAGTTCTTACTTTAGTAAATTGAGCCATTGATTTGTGAGTAAAAAGAATATTTGTAATTTTTGGTATGATTATTGTTTGATAGTTGTTTAAAATCAAACTGACATTTAGTAGCAGTCAATAATTAAAAGTCATTATAAAATTAGAATATCAAAGAACAGACAACTAGATTAACGGACCACCCCTGTTAAGAGTCTCAAATGCATTACATTTATTAAACAGAATAATATATAAAATTTCAAATTAAATCAATCAATTTGAAAGAAAATAGTAGAGGTAATATTCATAATTAAATAAAAGGCGTCTCAACGTTATAAGCTTTTACATAATTATGAAGCAACTAACTGTGGGGCTTGTAAAAATACAATAAGCCAAGCAACTATTCCATATTTATGGTCGCCCAACATGGAGCTGCCATTCCATTACAGTATATATTGAAATCCCATGTATATAATACGTAAATAAATAGTTCTGAGAAAAATTTGTAATAAAATCAAAATTGGTGAACAGTGGGGATGTATTACCTGAGATCGTAAAATAATTTTATCCCAATATTTTAATTGATTTTCCATAGTTTTCTTGATTTTATAAACGTACAGATAAAATTCTTATTCGTCATACAAAAGTGCACAAAAAAGGTGCACTTGGTAAACATCGATTTTCCTAACTGTTTTCAAGATAAAAGTCCGTTCATATGCACTCCGATGGCTTGAAGTACTGACATACTGCAACTAAAACCACTTAAAGCTCTAATACCACTCCTTACATATTGTCACTTAGTTTACTGTCTTCTGAAGACATGTTTGTGCAAACATTGTCGGAATAATATTCTAAGCAAGGTGAGTATATTTCTGAGCAATAAGTACCGGGAGAGCATTAAGGAATTACCCAGCAAGTGTAATATGACATTTCAAATAATTTGTACATCTGGATGTTTAGAAAATTCACAATATGTTGAGCTATACAAAGTGTAGAGTAGTGACCCAAGGATCGAGCCTTGAGTCACACTTTGCCACATGGTACGTGCAAAAGAAAGATTACCGTCCACATTTATACTCTGCGTTCATTTATTAAAGTAACTTTAAATAAATCTATTGCATTTAAACAAAACCCATGTAATAAACTACTGCGAACAACAGATGGTAGTTAATTCTATCGAATGCTTTACATTAATCCAATAGAGTAAATACAGTTTCAAAGTCAGTTTCCTCAAAGGTATCACCTGTAACATTTACCACGTCAGTGGTACAACTATAAGACGGTCGAATTCCCGATTACATATCTGATAGCAAGTTGTTTGCATTTAGGTAATGCATTATATTCAAAATTTTCTCCCTGTATAAATAACCCCTCCAAAACTATGTAACCACTTCGTAGTAACCAAAGTAACGAAACTTTACTAAAGTACAGTAGACTCTCGACATGCAGACTAATTTTTCCAGTTTAGGATCTTTCAATTAAATTCTGTATAATTTAAATATCACTCGGCGCAATAATAGTTATTTATGTATTTAGACCGAAAAATTATCTAGCAAGGCACAGCCATAAAAAGCAGTTTCCGTCCGAAGTGCATATTATATTTTTTCGTCAACCGTCATTTGAAACAAAATAAAAAAAAGGAGTGTGAGTTGTTGCGGAATTAAAATTAATGATGTGCAAAAAGTGACATTTTTCATACGTAAATGCGACCATAAAATCACATTTTATAGAGAGGTCAACGGAAAAAGTTATACATTACTCTTTATTTATATTTTACTACGGAGAGCTCTTATAAGTAGTGACGGTCGAATGTTTATTGAAGGATTTAGCTAAAAATTGGTTAAAGTACGTCCTCGATGGCGGGGAATAATAAAATATGTTTTCAATTATTTTTTATTATTCCTAGAGGGCGCTATACATAACGCAAATTGAGATCAATTATCACACCAAACTTATAAGTTCTGCAGAAAGCAGACGACGGTTTCTAGTGATAAACGAAAACTAGCCTACACTATTTGTCGAGGCAAATACACCCTAACCTGCATCAAGCCCCAGAAGTATAATAACGAACAGCGAAAGCAACCCACCCCAGACGACCGTCACCAGGTGAAGCATTTCGACACCCAGGACTGCCCCAGGTCAGATAGGTAGACAGAAGCCCGTCATACTACAAAGGAATAAAGCAATGGCTCGCGCATAAGTAGGGGATTGTAACCGTAGGACGGTGTCACTTCATCGGCAATCACGTTATGGTCTACTGTTATTGTTTCTACTATTTTATACCTGTCTACATATTGGTATAAATTAGTGTTATCCTGATGTATGTAGGTCCAGCTGGAGAGCAGAAGAGTTTCGCCTCTGGCGTGGTTTTCACTGAAGTCGTTTGTTACCTAATGACAATGGCCGTGAAAGCCTCCGAAATCACAACTGGAGATTTAGGGTAATTTCTATTTAAAAAAGTACGGTTTTTTCTCAAGGAAATAAAGTAGCCAAATTTATTCATTCATTTTCTTGCCAAAGATCAGTCCAAGTTATTGAAATATTAAGGTTCAAAATATTAAATTTGACCTTTAGCTACACGTATACCTTCTTCAGAAATGATTAACATTTTTAAATGAACATGCTGTTATATACAATAAATTCCTGCGGTTATGATTCTTAATATTTTTGTTAATTAGCACACTTTAAAAAATATATGTAGATAATAAGTTTACGTGATGTGGTTGTGATCCATACTGATGAAGTGCGCTTATAATTTTGAATGGAAAATATTCGCACTTTCAGACACTCTGAGAACTCTTCTACAAAAAAAGATCTAAATTAGTGTGTTAACTCGCCTCTTTTATTTATTTTTGTGTGAATGTAGCAACAAGCTAACGTTTAATTTCATTTTAACGTCAACTATCTCATCAACTACTAATATTTTATAAAAGCAGATTTGTCTTAGCTCTTACATTTTTACCTCTAGAATGTACACTTCACGTATGTACTATAAAGGAATTACCCTGGTACTACTCTACCAAGTGTTAGATCACCAGATATTAAGGCTAATAATGTACTTGGTGGAGTAGTACCATGATAATTCCTTTATATGAAAAGCAGTGAATTGAAGTACGTGTTGATATTTCAGAATATTTGTTTTATATATTTTGTTGAGTGGTAGCCTTAACGACCACAAGGCTACTAGATCCCAACAGTACCATTACCTACGAAACCTATATATTATTGTTTTGTATGTTTCGGTCAATAAAGTCACTATTATTATTATTATTATTAAATGTCAAGGTGATTAGCTCCACCTTGTGTGCTCAATTTATGTTACAGTGACTCTCCCACGTTGTAACACCTATGTTACGTTATAATAGACTTACACCTTTACTTTAGTTTATTCTGAATCAATTTCTAAGAAATGAATTTTAATTAATTTATTTGCCCTATTTTTATTATGGATAATCAAAATTGTTTATTGCTAGCCTCAGTAGAACGCTTGACTGAAAATCAGGTCGGATTCTTTATAATCTAGATTGCTTATCTTCTGAAATTTGATGTTCTTATTTTATATGATAACTCAATACATATGTCAACGGACACTTCAAACCAGTTTTGAAAAATCAATTACAAATACTTTCTCGTTACATTTGTCTTTCGGCAATCTCAAATGGTAAGTACTTCCTTAATTAAAATTCACTCATTTCACTCTTTATTTTCTTTCAGTTCTTATTTTAAATACCTGTATTCTGTTACCTGTTATTGGTCTTAACACTCTCCTCTACTAAACTCAATGCATCCAGCTCTGCGACTCATCACGTTTCAAGAACTGCTTCACTCAAAGCCACGCTGAAGGCTTCAACCGACAACCAACTGCCAAGACGTCCAGAATCCGGATCCAAATCAACACAGGAACCCAGGAAAAACAGTTCGCCACAGGAACACACGAAAACGGCTCGCCTATTTAAAACAGCATTCACACCTCCACCTTAGTATGCATCCAAATCGACCTCAGCTGTAGATGTGTTTACTCTGATACTCAACCAAATCACAAGTATGAAGCCTGCTACAACCCGGCACCACGAACCTTGACCAGATGCAAGCCACCAGATGTCACTTGACAAGCCCCACAAATACGCTCACTCTGCTAACGATGTCGATGCAAACCACTTCCTTTGTAGACTATTCCTTGTTATCCAATTCAGTCGATGCAATGTAATTCCACAATAAACTTAATTCAGCATTGCCTTACTTTTATTTGCCTTTGTAGATTGTAACTGTATTAGATTGGTGTTCTCATCACATTCTAATCTTCAACCACCTAGTCTACTAATCATCTTCTCTTAACATTATACTTGTATTCTTTTTCACCAAGCCAATTTTATTTCCAATTTTAACCCTTTTATTTACCAAAATATCTTTTTAAAAAACTGTTATAAAGGGGTTTATTTCTTAATTTCAAACGCTACAAATTGTATTACATCATTTTTGTTATTAATTTTTTTATTATAATCAATAAACTATCTCCTTATCGATCTAGCTTATTTTTTACAGTCCAACACGCTATTGAAGCTTTATTATATGTCTAATACCGACAATGTTAAACAGTATATTTCGAAAAAGTATTTGTCATT
The DNA here is from genome assembly GCA_940337035.1 of Agriotes lineatus. Lineage (NCBI taxonomy): Eukaryota > Metazoa > Arthropoda > Insecta > Coleoptera > Elateridae > Agriotes > Agriotes lineatus. The sequence continues at coordinate 106,279,939 of OW679194.1, read as the reverse complement.
AACTTCCATTTTCATTTCAGATATTAAAATAAATTAAAATTCTACGGTTTCCCAATTAGCTTCATTGTATTTAAATTATAAATTCTATTTCCTTTCTTTTCTACATACATCTTAATAATTTTGATATCCATTTCACATATAAATTCCTCTTTGTAATTTGTAATACTGTATTCACTTAATTTTATTAATATGATTTTTAAACCTCTGTACCAATACCATAACAATATTTTTAAAAGTTCAAAAAGTAATCAACAACATAATCACTTGTTCCACAGTTTAGAAAAATTTCATTTCAAGGTATACAGGGCGATCAAAAATAAACTTGATCGCGAGAGCCATTAAAAGCAATCAAACTTGACTAATCTGTAGCATGCTCTTTGTTGACATAGAACTGTCAATTTTTTTTGAAGTTTAAAACTCATTTTCGAAGTCTTAAAATAACATGTCCATGATGTCATTTTAATGTTATCTATCAATTTAATGTATGAATTACATTTTTGCATATTTGTGTAATTTATTAGACTCTGTCAAAATCACATGAACTATACAGTTAATTGTAGTTCAAATGTAGTGTTATAAAGCACAGTGTAGATAGTGGTCATGTTATTCATGGGCTCCAACGATCAAGTTTATTTTTGATCACTCTGTATCTCTCTAACAAGTCCACAGAAAATGTAGTGGCGTCTTCTGAATCTGTGATTTCTATGACATAAAACAATGTACATACACATTTCCTTATACTTTTTAAATAACGAAGATTGAACATGTTGATATGTCAACATAACTAAATTTTTTTAAATCAATAAAACAAACAATTCAAAATGTTGTTTATGCCACGTGAATAATACACCAAAAATAAAGAGATTGTAGCTACTAATATTTCATTAACTATAATAGCTAAGAAGCAAATAGAAAATCTATCGCATTTGATCTTATGGACTTCCTGACGAATAAGAAGAACTAAAAACGACATTGTTGAAGAACATTTTTAGTAAATGACAATTTTGACTTGCAAAATTTTTGATGGCGATATAATGAAACACCTTATAAAGAGAAATAATTAATGGACGACGTTTTAAGCCAACACTAATCAGTTTAACATCATTACTAGAGAACGCATTGTTCTTCGGTTCCGATATTTTTACCAGCAACGTTTCTGCAGAGTGCAATCTGTTTAATGGGTGACATAATTCGGCGATATCTTTACTGACAATGTTTTTGGATACCGCCGTTTTTAAAGTGAATATTTTGAAATATTGCATTTGAAGGCCTCATATAAACCATATGAACTTTGTCCGGCAAGTATCCGACCAAGAACAATATCTCCTCAACTGGTTCTTGCAATTTGGAGATCTATTGGGGAACATTAATCTGCTTGTTTGCCAACCAGTGTCGCCGTCGAACTATTCGGTTCACGATGATATACTCTGGCGTGAAGTACTAAAACTGTGTTCGTCGCACTTCAGCGTTCTTTACAATGACCGAGCGCATTCGGCATCAAATTTTGCCAAAAAAACTTAGGTATTTGTGTGTTTACGGCTATGACCCTCAAGCGAAAGCCTTCCCAATACAAAGCGCTAACAGAAGAAAGGTTTTCTTTGACCATGATGGTATTGCTCATCATCACTAGTCCATAAGGTAAGACGGTAAACAAAGAATACTACCTGGAAGTTTTGAGATAATTGAAATAGAGTGAGAAGAAAGCAGCCTCATATCTGAAAAAGCGCTGATTGGCGGCTTCATCAAGATGGCGCTTCCGCCCACTCATCTCTTCTTATTCCCAATTATTTTTATAAAACACCCCATTAGTCACGTCCATAGCCTTCATACGGCTCCCTAAGACTTCTGACTGTTCCAAAATTGAGAGATCTGAAAATGTGGAGCGATTCAAAGAGAATGCGACGAAGTAGCTAAAAGATATAGCTAAGTCTTAGTATGAACATTACTTCGAGAAGTAAAGGAAGCGCTGGAATATTACGGCTATGGCTTCTCAAATACAATACTTTGAAGATCAATCTTCCTCGAGAAAAGAGAAAAAACCCCTATCGGCTGGCGGCATCGGGGGGTTCAATTTTTCTGTCGCGGATTATTTGTAATATGACAGATTTATACCATAAATAGCTATTACACTTGTTTGTCGCCCTCAGAAAATTCTCAGGTATCGAATATTAATCAATAAGCATCTGCACCGCACCGAAACAATGTACTTGATTTCACCTTTTCAAATATTTTGTAGGTGGTATTTACGAAATACATATATAAGTCGTTAGCTTCCCAAACTAAATATAGAGCAAATTACAAATATTGAGTACCTAAATGTTTTAAATTATTTATGCACTCCATTAAACATTTTTAGCTAGTAATGTTCGAAAGCATCGTTAATTATTAGTCTTGTAAGCCGTTTCATGCCAGAAACTCGGGAGTGACTAGAGAGAGTACTAATGCCCGCAGTTATTCACGTTTCCTTTTTATTTGTTCTATTAGCAGAATATGCATTTGCGTCCTTCGTATAAGATTCCGTCTGGCGTTTTCTAGGAATGGACATTCTTCAGGATTATTTAGGTATTACCGCAATCCTTATATTTCTGGCATGTACAATATTTCTCTATACCTTAACAATAGGGATAACAAATCGTGTGAGCCCCTGCAGCAGGAAATTGCGCTAATAAATTCGTAAAATCTGCAGAATGTGCATGACTTCAGAAACAGAAATAGTAGCGAAAAAACTGCAAAATTAGAGTTAAATCGACTGAATACATTATCAGCAACCGGGATGTGTTTAGCAGGGATAATCGCATGTAAATGAAAACATTATGCAATAAGTGTTCCAGTTCTCATTTAATTTACAAGTTATACCATTACTACAGCCGTTCGAGTTACAAACAACGTAACAATATGTAGAAAGAAAAACGCGTAAGCCGACAAAACCAGTGTTTTGCTCTAGAAACACAGAATAATAAATTTGAGGTCGTATTCGACATTCGTCGCACACCCAATTCCCAACAAATCCAAGACGGCCTACAAGCATACGAATGCTGTAAATGCAGACAACAGCAGATTAAGTTCACAACAAAAAATCGAAATTAAGTTATCCTCTATAGCCGATAATTTGCGATGTCCCACCTACGCTAATAGCACTCGGAGATTTCGACCACAGACACAGTTACAGATGCTACAAAATCGTGGGAGAAAACGTTGGTCATTGCCCAACTTATGTGATAAAAAAGTTACGATCCGTGCGGTTTAATTATAGTACTGCTAAATCGTCTAACTGTTACATCTATTTTTGTGGGTACTGTAAAAGGAAGCTTTCAATAAAAGCTGTCGGATTTTACAACCTACAAAAACTGGAGTTCTTATGTGTGAATGTGCTATATTAGTGTAGTATCGATTATGTAGAACGACAAGCACATCCGGAAATTAATACTAAATATATACGTTCTACGTGCAGCTCTAAATTCATAATTAATTAAGTGATTTTGAATAAGTAATGTTCAAACATCGTTTTTTTATATATGAGGCTTGTTCAATATAAACGCATCTTTACGATATAAAAATTATATTTGATAATCAGGAGTAATATAGTAAGTAGTACGCTTATTATCAATGATTTTTTGATGAATATTATAATTTATAATCTTCTACACACACGATTTATTTTCTTGGATTTGAATTATAACGAAATGACGTTCATTAATAAATTATGTATTATTAGGCGTACTACGAATTATATTTAGTAAGTGAATATAATGATTTAAAATATATACCAGAAGAGAGTAATACTATGTTATTACTTCAGTATCAATGATATTAGTCGATGATTATCCCAAAAATACTTGTAGTTGCTTTTTATGATTTAAAAGCATGACATACCTAAAAATACCAACTGACATTTCTTAATTATCTTATTTAACAGGTGAAACAAATTATTCTTGTTAACAGACGACTATAAATAGCTCCACATCGACCTTCAGTTCTTAGTGCAACTTTCAGTTTGATGATGCAAACGTTAGTTAATATTGGTGCACAAACAGCAACAAGGTCAAATCTACCTAAGTATCCTCGTTCTCAAGATACTCAAACAACACGAGCCACCAAAGATCATGGCCATCGCGTGGATCCGTGCTCGAGTTCACAAGGCACAAGACACATTAAGCCAGAGAATGCTGGATGTTTATCCACAAAGATTACGACGTCTAAGCCGAAATTGTATGTTAAAAAGAACAATTCGAGTAACCGTAAAAGCCTCAAACAGTATATAGTTAAAACAAAACCAAGTTAGCTTATAGTAGAGACCAACCCGTATAAAAAGGTCTCTAGCTTATACCAAATAGCGAGTCGCTACATTGTTAGTAGAGATGATGATTAGCTCAACATTCAACGAATTACATCCTCACAAAAATTCTCCATGCGACACATACCCTGCTCATGTTTCGTAGCTGCTGTTAGAAGAAATGTTGCACAGCTATTCTCTCTCTCTCTCTGTCTCTCTCTCTCTCTCTCTCTTTCTCTCCCTCTGACGTTTTTCCTTTATGGGTTCGTGGTCTTCAGCCTCCCAGTCGCATTGTTCTGCTTTAATGTTTCAGCGTTCTCCACTCTTTCGTAGCTGTACCACAGAAGGGTTCTATTTTTTCGTAATGGGTCAAGTGATTCCCATTCCCCTGCCTTGTTTTTTATTGTTTTATCGTGTGCAAGAAATAAATGTTTTAGTTCTGTCTTCTATAATAATTCATTTGTCTTCACACATGTGGTCCCAACTTTCGCCCACTCTTACAAGGTATATACATATTACATAAAAGAGGCGATAGTGTAAATTCTTGTTTCAAACATATTGTTATTTCGAAAATATGCGTAAAGTTATGCTTTACATTTGTTTTCCCGTTTTTGTGTATATGTAGTTGTTTCGACACTTGGAGCTGAGTACACTATCGTATGCTTTCTCTAAGTCTATATATGCTAGATGCATCTCAATGTCCTTGTCTTTTGTCTAGGGGAGGATCCTTATCTTAACATGACCTATTGGACAGAAAAACACTCTGCCCTTCCGCTACTTCTTTCATATTTCATTGCATCTGATTTTCTATTATTTTGTCGAAGACTGTCAGCGTTGAAGGGGTGGCCCTTGATTCAATATTTCATAAATAGGGAAATCGTGAGGTATAAAATTCGTATTTACGCGTTTCCGTAAACACCTTTTTTGTTGTGTTTTGTGTTCCAACAAATCTGTAGTGGTTGAATACCATCAACACACAAAAATTGAATGATCACCTGCTGATCATGTTGAGTGAAGAACGAACGACATTTCGATACAACAAAATTTAAACACGAAATGATAAATAAATATTTTCAGTGTATTAATTACAAACATATAAAAAATCCAAAAGGATTATTGCATTTGTTTCCTAGGCTAATTTTAGCAGAAATGGGTTTCTGTAGAACAACCCCAGTATAACTGACGTATCTGAACAAAGAGAAGATAGAATAGAATAGAATATTGTTTATTAATTACATTAAATAACGTTGAAACTTATAATTATTAATAGAAAATTATTAACCAACAAAGGCAAATCATATTCGTAGGTTATTCGGTATAACAAAATAATAATAATAACAATTGAGGGTAGACTTTACAAAATACAAATTTAACAGAAACAGAAATAAGATAAAAGAAAACTACAGACATACGGTCTCATACATTATTTATTGATCGAATATGAACTATATAATTTACAGATTTCTGTTAAGTACGTTTTCAGCAGTTTTTTGTTTAATATCTTGTGAGGTAATCACGGTGAATATTTTCAGCAAAGTATCTATTTTGAACTTGTTTACTAACAACTTTACTGAAATACAATTACTTTATATCTCAAATTTTTGCCTCTTCATATAGCAAATTAAACGGATAGATATTTTCTTTGCGAAAAATATCTTTTGCATTGAAGATAATTCTTTTAGATACCCTTCTACAGCACACCCCCAAGCAAGTATTCCATAAGAAAAACGATATTGTACTAGCAGGACGAACAACTTTCACTTCTCGTAGTGGTAGAAATGTACTTAAATCTATTAAGAACTGATCTATGGTTATTTACTATACAATTGACATGAAAATTCCATCGCAGATGAGCTTCAAGAATGATTTCTTTAGGTAACTAAAATTAAGTATTGAAACGAACCTTATCTAATTATTGCTATACTTACATAGTTTAAGAAATCTAGTTACAATGAATGTAAGATAAAGACAATTCACCAGGTGGAATTGTAGGTTAGACCTTGAAGAAGTTAACGAATGTACAAAGCTATTTAGGCTTCCTTCCCCTGCTTAACACGTTGAAAAACGGCCTAAAAAGGGCCAAAGTTTTTCGCTCACTACCGTACATAGGCCCATTTCACACCAATTTCAAAATATTTTTAGACAATTGAATGTGAATACTTCTTTTTCAATTAGACACATCGTTAAATCTTACCTAATCCAAACCAAAGACAAGGTGGATATACTTGATCAGTCCGGCGTTTACAGACTCAATTGTGAAGACTGCGAAGCTCTTATATTGGTCAAACTGGTTGAAAATTTTAAATTAGATTTTCTGAACACTTAAACTGCATAAAAAAGAATAATATCTCACCTTCTAATTTTGCTTTGATGATCATATTTTAGAATCAGGACACTCTTTTTATTCCAATATCAATTATAAAATATTACACACTTGTAACATAGGTTTTAAGCTTGACTTATTAGAAACCAAAGAGATTCACAATTACTATATCAGTAACCCTGACTCGTCCCTTCATGAAGTTCGCAACTTAAATAAAAATCTATTATTTCTCAAGTAATTTAGTTTGTCATTCCTTATTACAATTGCCCCTATTATTACTTAAGTTATTGGCGCACTCCAAACCGTTACAATTTCCTACATTACCCACCCGATGTTTTGCGAGTTTTGTTCATTTCCGTCAGTTAGTCTGTCATTTGCCGCCTCACGACATGCAGATTTTTATGTTTTAATATTTAATATAAACTTTTCCCGTAAGTATATACTTAACAGCTTGATTATTGTTAAATTGTTCTACATTTTAGCCTAGGGGAGCAGCCGTTTTTCAACATGCTAGGCAGGGGGCGCCTAAATAGCTTTGTACATTCTTTAACCTCTTCAAGGTCTAACATACAATTTCACCTGGTGATTTGTCTTTATCTTACATTCATTGTAACTAGATTTCTTAACTATGTGAGTATAGCAATAAATAAGTACGGTTCATTTTACTACTTAATTAATTTTAGTTACCTGAAGATGACCTGTTGTCGAAACATGTCGCAACTGTATTTCTAACTTCTTTTTGAAAATATATACAATAATGGAGAAGGTTTCATAATTCTAAATTCCTCCTATTAGTATTTAGAATTTAAAGCCTGGCGCTTTATTCACTTCTAAAGATTTTATAAGTTGTGTTACTTCGTTTTGGTCAAGAGGAAAGAAAAATGCAGATCTATTTTATATTAAGAAGTAACGAAGGGGGTTCTTAGATTTTCTGTTAAAACACTTTAATTATATTAACAAATACATTTTCAAATTCAAATTCCAATTATACACCTTCAACCTGACATTTAGTAGTAAATCTGGCGTTGGACCTACTACTTTTTTAGTAGTAGCACTTATCTTTTTTGGGCCGCCTGGGTGGTAAAATTGAGCACGTGTCCGGTTTTGGTAACTAGGCGGACGTGGGTTCAGATTTGATCGTGGCCCAGATTTTTCGCAGACAACCGCTGGATTTGAAATCAATATTTAAGCTAGCTTTAAGATAAATTAAGGGTTGTTGAATGTGTTGTGAGACGTAATTCAAGTCATATGCGACTAACTTAAAACGGCGTCTTCTGCTAGACAATCACAGGCTCTACCACTATTATAAGTAAGACCAGTATTAGAGTAATATTGCAATAAAACGAGAGGACAATTTTCCACTCAATGTAGCATTAAAAATATCACCATAAAAGTGACAATTTAGCTAAGTAGAGTATTAATCAACAACTTCACACAAACAACAGCGTGACCATATTGTATCCGCGTACGGAATAATAAAGCGGTAAGAAGGTATTTGTAGAAAAATAAACAAAACTGAAGATTTTTTATGTCAGATAAACAAAACAAAATAGTTTTTGTTATTTCAAATCAAAACACAAAATAGAACTAACAAATATTGGTAAGTAAGCAGTGGATTTGCATACCGGGTGTCCCACATAGTACGGGCCATGGGGCGACTGCCATGTTAAAAAAAATCTGTAAAAGGCTTTACCCAGAACTTTCCTCGTCGACATTGTGACACTAAATAATTTAAAAAATCAAATTAAGTTAGAAGTAAAAATATCTTCACATTTCTAGTAAATTGAATAAATTTTCAAATAAAAAAACATTACCGGTGGTCAAATTCGAACGGCAGGCGGACCGCGTGTGCAGCCCCAACGTCATGTTGGATATTCTAAGGGACTGGGCAATTTTTACCTGCGCCACGGACCACCGACCTTTCGAATTTCTGCGTCGCTGTTATACAGTGTGTCCCCGGATGGACCTAACTATACTTGTAAAATTCCTTATTTTGCATTTTAGAAAGAACAGTCATTCTTTATAAAAAGTTTTGCTTCATCTAGAAAGTCCGCAGCCACTACCAAAATTTCGAAATAACATTCAGGGTGGTTAGAAAACGAGACAACGTGAAATTTGGTTAAGAATAAAGTAGCTTTTATTTGAAAGGAAAGCATAAGTATCACTGGGAAAAGATGTTTGAAATTTCAATAGAAGCTCACATATCTAATCTGAACGTTGTATCTCAAAGTTTATTTTTTTATCAAAATTTATACTAGTATAAATTTCTCTATTTACATACTTCTTTCAATAAAAAATAAAAAAATCAACTTTGAGATACAACGTTCAGATTAGATATTTGAGCTTCTGTTGAAATTTCAAACATCTTTTCCCAGTAATACTTATGCTTTCCTTTCAAATAAAAGGTACTTTATTCTTAACCAAATTTCACGTTGTCTCGTTTTCTAACCACCCTGTATGTTATTTCGAAATTTTGGTAGTGGCTGCGGACTTGCTAGATGAAGCAAAATTTTTTATGAAGAATGACTGTTCTTCCTAAAATGCAAAATAAGGAAGTTTACAAGTATATTTAGGTCCATCCGGGGACACACTGTATTTAGTAACGCGCTAATTTGTGCCTCCTTTTTGTATCGTAAAAAATTTATTCTGTATATATTGGCTCCCATTTTTGGTAAAAATAAAGTCTGCACTATGTACAAATTATTACTTGTATCTATTACTACGTTAAATAAAAAATAAACAAAATTTTATTTTTTAAGGTACCCTGTATATATACTTGTCTGAAATTTTCGCGGTTTCATTCCAGGTATATATACAGTGTCCGCCAAAAAGTCGGCATAATATGGGAAAATGTTTTATTTTTGATTTTTCAAAAAAACTTTTTACGTTAATAATTTGTGCTTGTCTAAAAACCTATTTAGCCCCTATCATATATACAGAGTGATTTTTACTTATTTAGAAACTTTAGTTTCTCGAAACTGTCAAAATCCAAGAAGTACTATTTTTCGGAAATTAAGTAAGATTTCAATGAGCTTTTTTTAGAGTGTGTTATTTTTAATCTCATGGCCGGAAAACACCCACTTTTTTAACTTTAGCTAAAAAATTTTTTTTCAATTTTATAAATATTTTTCAAAATTTCACATACCAAGACTTAATATTAAAATTCTATTTTTTTTATGTGAAGACCTTAAAGATTTGTAATTGGAAAAAATAATATAAAATGGTAATTACTTCTTTAGATTTTTTATTACTTACGGAAAAGTAACATGTTTGCATAATTTTTACGTATTTTATGTAAGGCGGTTTTTATGAGAAAAATTTTTCAATTCTAATATATATTTAAATGGCTTCTAGAAACTCTAATCTAGTACTGTTAATAAATTACTGTTACAAAAATCCTGTAAAAGTTCTTTTACAGTTGTCTAAATGAGTAGATTTTTTAGAACATATAATTGGATAAAGAAAAATCTCCTCATTCAGACAACTGTAAAAGAACATTTACAGGATTTTTGTAACAGTAATTCATTAACAGGGCTAGATCCGAGTTTCTATAAGCCATTTAAATAGATATTAATCAGAGTTGAAAAATATTTCTCCTAAAAGGCGCCTAGTATAAAAATGTAAAAATTGTTCAAACATACTACTTTTCGGTAAATACTAAAAAATCTAAACAAGTAACTTACATTTTATATTATTTTTCCAAATTATAAATCTTTAAAGTCTTCACATAAAAAAATGAATTTTAATATTAAGTCTTGGTATGTAAAATTTTGAAAAATATTTAAAAAATTTAAAAATTATTTTTTAGCTAAAGTTAAAAAAACATAGGTGTTTTCTGGCCTTGAGATTATTTAGTTAGCTAAAGATAACATACTCTAAAAAATTATCATTGAAGTCTTCCTTAATTTCTGAAAAATAGCACTTTTTAGATTTTGACAATTTCGAAAAACTTTATTTTCTAAATAAGTAACAATCTCTCGGTATATATGATAGAGGCTAAATGGTTTTTAGACAAGCACAAATTATTGACGTAAAAAGTTTTTTGGAAAATCAAAAATAAAAAATTTTCCCATATTATGCCGACTTTTTGGCGGACACTGTATAATATGTATGTAAAATATCATCTTCCTCCGACAAATAGTTTTTGAGTTATACCGGCGACAGACAGACAGACAGACAGACAGACTGACGGAATTGAGAAAACCTGTTTTTCGTCGTCTAAGGGCCCTGAAACGTGAAGATCTGAAGAAATCTCGGAAGGTGATTTTTTCGTGATTACAGTACTTCCTTCGTCTTTCAGACGAGGGAAGTAAAAGTGCAAGTCAGGCTCGGTAGCTCAGTGGTTAAGCAGTCTGACTAATGATCTAAAGGTCAAGAGTTAGATTTCCGATCTCGCTGAAGTTTTTAAAATTAAAAAACGCGGATAAAAACCTCTACAGAATTCCATCATGCGGAAGTGATGTGTAATATAATATACCTGTGGAGACTTTATCTAAATTTGAGCATGTCCTACTCGGTTAAGTAGGGGTTGCAACGGAGGATTCCTTAAGAGAGAGCTAAACACTAAGTCAGTCACGTTTTGCTAATACATTTGTAAATACCTGTAAAGGACATATTGCTAACTATTAAACGTATTAAAAGTCTCCTTGTTTTATTACATTTGCCAAAATACCTTTGAAGATGAAGCCCTATGCAGTTCATGCAAAATGGTGCCCTAAACAATTATACGCTAGCATTGAGGCAAAGGCACAGCGGTGGATTGCACGTGGAAAACCAAACATTTGGTATTATTATGACCTCCGAAGATTTCCCTCAATTTCTTGAGACCATTTCCAAGAGCCTCTGTATTTTAGATACACTAAAAGAGACCACCGTTTGTTAGCTTGTTGAACTAATGATTAGTAATTACCTCCTCATAACAAACACCATTTAAAATTTAAGCTGAGTCTACATAAACTGAGGAGTTGCAAAACTTAAATACTTCTAATAAACATCACAAGTTGCTGCTACTAAATCTCGCAAAAACCTGTGGAAGGCGAGATATACTGTATAAACTGAGCTCTGACAGTTCAAAGGTGCAACCATCAAGCAGAAATTAGCCTATTTGTCATTACGCACATTCGCATGATAAGTGAGAATGGAATGAGATGGATTATACCGACCAGTACCACAATCCGTAGAAATAAAACTATTCCTCCCATTATAACTAGTGCAAAAGCGCAGTACGTCTGAAATGTTCCCGTGCATGCTGTGCGCATATCTCGGCAGGTCTTCTCAACGTGTTACAAGCTTTAATATGCGACAATGACTTCACAACGCGAAATGCTATTAATTTACCGTTGCAATCTAATCTACTACCAGGCATACAGTGCCAGTCAAACGTCTTCATTAGTTCGCTAGAAAAAAGGTGCTAACTAAAACAATATTTTCGAATCTTTCCATTAGTGGATGAGGAATATTTGAAAAGGCCCCTTAATCACTTTTGCTTATAATAACTGGCAGTTATTACAGTACATACTAATTGCCTAGTTTTCCACAACAGTTAGAAGATGACAAGCACAGACTACGACAAAAATTAAATTAACTTTTTTATGTAGATTGCCATTGCAAATATTTTTGTTATACAGTTTATCTCAAGAATCTCTTCCCTGGTCCAGTGTGCATACGGAAATTATCCAACACTAAGTCTGCATCGGTTTAGTACTATTGTAATCTTACTTCGTACATATCCAGTTATGACGTCAAGGAATATATCGCCAAATATCGGTAAAAGTAATGAAAACTGATAACCATTTATTCATTAATAATTTGTATTGTAATGTGTTGTTTTTATTATAAGCGTTGTCCTAAAATAATTGGTAAAAATCAGGTACCAGATTAAGCGCGTCATAATAATGATAAATGTTCCGATGAACAACTGGAAATCGATTCGGAAACGCGCCCTAAGAGAGATACAGCTCCGAGACGAGTAATAAAAAAACAATTTTTAAAAAAATTAAATACAGATAAAGTCAATTAGGTGTAATTTGGGATATCTACACAATTTTATATGTTGAATTAGATAACGTTGAACAAATTTGGTATACGGTTAAGAAGGGGTAGTTTATGCAAGGGTGGGAGGGGATGTTTTAATTTATTATAACTTTTTACAGTCAATTCTGGTTAGACATTGGAGAACGTTGTTACACTTTTTCGCATAAAAAGGTAATGTTTTGAGAATCAGTGAAAGCAGTAGTTTTCGAGAAAAGCGAACCTAAAGATTGAAATTCGCTACTTCAGGGGCGTAATCCACACACAGCGATGCATTTTCTCCTTACCCATCTCGGAGCTGTAGCTCCCATAAGACGCATTTCCTGGCCGTAAGTTTATAGGAACATTTTTCATCTTTTATGATAAGCTTCGTCGGATCATTGACTTTGACCAACTATTTCAGGAGCACCCTGTACAATTACTACAAAGAACAAAATATGGTAAAACAAAACAATGCAAATATCGAGAGACCTTCAAAAAGAGAATAAAAAGAAAAAGTACACTATAATATAATTTTTGCTCTGCCAACAACAGATATTTTTCTTTAGGGGCAAAATGCAAACATAAAGGACCTAAAATAATTTAAAAAGGACTATGACCACGGGAAATTATCAAATTTCTAGCCCACAGGAAATTTCGTGGATAAAATTGGCACTCCTTGGTCATTGGTCTCATGAAGTGCTGAACTGGTTGCCGCCGACGATCGGACCCGGCTTTTCTGCAGAGAAATCGCAAGAGATTTCCATCACGTCATGCTCATTCATTAATAGTGCATATCCACGTCATATTATATCAATAGTTGTTTATCCACGAGTGAATCGTTTAACGTCGAGACGAAGTCGAGACATTAATGATTCAAGAGTGGATAATAATAACTTTATCGTTGTGTACAATACAAAATTTTATTCAATTCTTATAATTTCATTAATCAATAAATAACTAAAAAACATAATAATTTTATTGACAATTTGGAAAGAACCGAGAGATCAAAGAAATTTATAATTAGATTTGCCTATGATTCGTATTATACGTTTGGCAGTACCGAAGAGTAATGTCAGTCTATGTTAAATTCGAGGTTAGGTTTTGTTTGTTATTTGACACAGACTGACGCAAAACGTAACCTGCAAATCTCGAATTTCACATAGCTTGATAGTGCTACCAGCAATGCAGTACTGAGTGACATAAATATATAAAACCCTATTTTATGCTTCTAAAATGAATAGTTAAACTACAACTTCAATCGTCAGAATTGAATAAAAGTTTGTTTCTTCAAACGTCAGTAAAATGTGACATTATACTGCTTGATTGATGATGCTAAACTGTCACTTCATTGCCATGGCATCTGAACACTCTATCTGCCGCTCATCAGCGGCAGATAAGCGTATTATCTCCGCCGACGAGATGAAGTAATTTTGTACGGATTTTGTTCACAACGTTGTAAATAATTTGTTATAAACTACTACTATATGTAGTATTTTCTTCAAACGTTTATAACAATTTATAACAATACTTTATTTTTATCTACGACCACTACTAAAAGTAGGCCTTTTAGCGCTAGCTTGTTTTACTAAAAGTGACGTTTTATAGTTTACCGTGGTTAAAGAAATCAGCTGTTTACTTTTAGCACATGGGCTAAAAGTGAAGTGAGGTTATAAAACTACAATTTCAAACTGGAAGTGAAGTTGTAAAGTTACTCTAGTTGCTTCTTGCGTTACAGGTAAAGTGTTTTTGAAATAATTAAAGCATTATGTAATGAATACAGTCAGATGTGGAGTATCAATAATTACAATTCGTAACTCACCTTGACAGTACTGGCGTGGCAAACAATCGCCCGCGCGGAGTGGCCTACTGTTTATTATGACATAAATTAAAAGTGTCGCAGATGCAAACCTTTGTTAAATCGATATTTATGGATTAATAACGGTAAAATTAAGGTCGTAGATAAAATATTGTATGCAACGCGTGCTAAAAGTCGTTTATGCACGAGACATGTTATGAAACTCAGCCTTCGGCTTCATCTCGTGCATAAACGTCGACTTTTAGCACTTGTTGCATAAATAGCTATTATGTGGCTCGGCTAGACTTATCTGTCTTCCAAGCTCAGCAGAGAAACCGTCCAGCCACGCCATATAAAGTATAACTGTTGCTCCTAATAACATAATATACGATATTTTCTAATCGACAGTAAAGAACGTCGAATGCGTCATTAAAATACAAGAAATCGGCAGTGAAGTACTCCATTGTTTTACGACTTTATGTAGATGGCTGGGTGACAGATATATGACAGGAAACATCAACATAACCTGCGAGAGTTGGTAAAAATAAAATAATACTTCTTCGTGCCTTTTTATCTCCCATGTGGTTTATTTGCCTAGGCCTTACGATCCTCGGCAACGAAATTCCACCTTCCTGATAAAAAAGTTAAACTTCAGTGTCTTGGTATACAAATAACTAATAGAGCACGGTATTACTATATTAGAACTGTTTATTATATAAGAAGTATATCCCACAAGCATTCTGATTTCTCAGTATTCAATACTAAAATGTACACGTATATACTATAATAGTCTCTTACATTGAAAGGCGACGGGCGATGTGGATGTGAAGTAGGTTAATCTCCTTCTAAACCGAAAATCATTCTGTAATTTTAGCGATATGTGTGCGAAACGCTGTGTAATTCTCACCAGAAAAATGTTATTAACACGGATATAGTGTGACTGAAAACTACGAGTGTTAACGTGCGTGAGTTTAATAGCCCTATTACAACAATTTGCAAGAGTGGAAAAAGATAATGAGAGAAAGCTATTGTTGATTAAAAATACAAACTAGATGAGATATTGCAAAATAAAATTTTGTTCAACTATTACGATGCTTCTTCGGTGATCATTATAACAATTTGATAGTTAGTTATTCGAATTTTTGATACAGAAAATCTCAAAAATTAGAATTTGAAAAGTTTGATACTATTGTCTTCATGGTCCAATATTTCATTAATTGGTGTTAATGCTCTATTATTATAATTATTAGTAACAACCTGTTAACTACAAAAATATGTGAAAAAATAACTGACGAACCCACCACAGATTAAAAAGTGGAACAGCAAAATACGAAACAGAATTTCTCTTTACACAACCTACCAAAATATGTGCCTATAAAATAAGCACAACATTTGTCATCAACCGATTCAAACATTAACGGCATAAGATTTTACAGTAATGAATTCGAATAGGAAAGTATATGTCAATGTTATAAGTAAATAATTTATGCTGTATATATACAAGTGAGTAAATTTACCAACTATTTTTCGTCGATGCAGCAGCCGGCGCCGCCCTTAAACAATAATCGCGTCTGTGTTTCTTTAAAATCTCCTATAGTAAGGTTCCTGGAACTTAACAAAAAACGTTTAACGATCGATGTAATCTTTATACTCGGGCAAACGATTATAAAAAGAAGGCAATTTAACGGTGAAACGCGCTTTGAGGTGACACATAATTAACGTTTTTAATAGTGGAAATGGGCAAAGATAGTGATATAGGGGGTCGCTGCAAAGTATGGATACAGCTAAATATTTTTAGAAGAGTTTAGCAGAGCTCGTTGATATTTGGCACACAGAAGTGTTTAAATTCTATCATCTGAAAATTTCTCAATTTTCTACCATCATTTATTTTGAAGATACAAGACCAACTTTTTTTTAATAGCATGGGTGTCAAGTTTGATATTTTTGAAAAGAGTATTTTTTTCTGAATTCAGTGATGTAACAAATGCATATATTATTGTAATTGAAATTTTAAAAAATATCAATCTAACTAATAAAATTTGGATTAATTTCATTAAAAAGGGTCACTACTTGAGCACAACTTCGTCTTCTATCGCCATATCCAACCATCATCAGGATTTCTGTACGCTCAGATTCACTGAGATGTACCGTTGTTAAACTAATTAATGCACTAAAGTTTAATTTTTGGCTAATATGCAAGTGAAAGATTGCCAATAACAGCATTTTCAAAGCTAACTTTAAATTTTTTTACCTTTTAATAAAAATAAAGGTGGGCATGTGTTACCTACATTACTGAATTCAGAAAAAAATACGTTTTTCAAAAATATCAAACTTGACCCCCCTGCATTTTAAAAAAAAGTTGGACTTGTATCTTCAAAATAAATGATAGTAGAAAATTGAAAAAAATCTCAGATGATAGAATTTAAACA
Organism: Agriotes lineatus; assembly: GCA_940337035.1. Lineage (NCBI taxonomy): Eukaryota > Metazoa > Arthropoda > Insecta > Coleoptera > Elateridae > Agriotes > Agriotes lineatus. Next base: position 106,263,107 of record OW679194.1, on the reverse strand, counting down.
CTTCTAACTGTGTGCTAAATTTCCACGAGCTCTGCTAAACCGTTCTAAAAATATTTAACTGTATCCATACTTTTTAGCGACCCAGTATAAGATCCAATAATAACAACTCGAACATCATAAGAGTAATACTAAGATCAGACAAATGCAGTTTGAACGAGAATGTGATTATTATAAATAACGTTAAATGGAAGCCTTTGTAAAGTTGATAATTAGTCAATATCTGCAGCGAGTTGGTGGTTTCTAAGTGGGGTGCTAATTTAAGGAGGAAATTCTTCAAATGATTTTACGAAATCCTTCGTTTTCAGGGTAAAAACGTAAAGATTAACTTTTTTTGTAAACTTCGTAGGTAGTGATCTGAAATTCACAATGTGACTATTTCTTAACGAGGACAGTTTGCAATACTTGATCCGAGCTGCGGGGTGATATTTTACTAGTAGAAATGTGCCATTTTCTCGTCCTGTAAAATATTTTTTCATAACACCTACTTGTTATTTGTCAATAACAAAACTGTCAACCTGACTGAAAAGTTTCCCATAACAGCCATGGCTGTTATACACTTAACAGCCTAGGCCGTTAAGAAATAATAGAACAGTAACATTTTAACATTGGCGATACTGAAATGTATAGTTGGCGACACTGTAAGTCTATGTCAAATTCGAGGTTAGCAGGTTAGGTTTTGCGTCAGTCGGTGTCAAACGTAATTTTTTTCCATAGGTGACTCTGATAAGACGAGTTTTCCAACCCCCGTTACTAATACTATTTAAATTGCCCTAAAATTTCAATTTTTGTAGGTGTTAAGAACATACGGCCGTTATCACATCTAACTAACAGTCTTATGTCGTTAATAACTATTACCGTACGGTAATGTTTTCTGTACCGAGTTATGTTTATATATTAATTAATATTATAACTTTTCCCACCCGGTGTCAAGATGGTGTAGCAACACTCTGATTTTCAAACAGCATGCAGCTGTTTACTAGTTGTTTCTACAAACCGCGGACAAAATAAACAAAAATATGGTGACAGCTGCATACTTGATTGACAAAACATATTAACAACTACATCGTTGATTAGAAGGGATAGCCGAGAGATAAAGCATTTGCGCTCACAATCGGCAGGTAGTGGGTTCGCACCTCATATCCGGACATTGGTTCATTCACGCCCTCCGGCCACTATACCAACACCTTTGGTGGTCGGGACCCCTGAAAAGGGGCATTCTTCCCTAATTCAAGGGGTTAAGCCAACCACCTGCCGCGGCCGAAGATGGCTTATAAAAACCACACTTTGTGTGGGTATGAACAAGTTCTCAGTCTACATTAAGAGGAAGAAGAATTACATCGTAGTTTCTCTTTGGAAGGTTATAGTTTGTTAAAAATCTGACCGCTTACTTTTTTGAGTAGTTTATTATGAGAGTCTCAACACTGGAATTTTGAGAACTAGCAGAAATTATGAAAGTAGAAAAAGAATTTATATATACAGAGTGTTATGTAAATGAGTGCAAATATTTTAACCCGTAATAGAACTCGCTAAACTAAACAACTTTTCTATTTATAATTTTTTCGAAAACCCCCTCAAAACTGAGTTAAAATTCAAAACAATTTTATTCTAAAAATGCATAGGTACCCGCCTATGGAATAATATTTTAATTTAGGCCCTGAACACACGGGGATTCCGTATCTGAGATTCGGTATGCGGGATACAGAATCTGAGTCTGTTGAGACACGGGGACTGAATCTCAGACGCGGGCCTTCAGTCACTTGCAGTGCCGTGCTGTTATGGACCTAGCATTGCTGTTCTTGGTTTCTGTCGAATTAGTCTAGATGTGCTGTATTTAAAGTCAGAGATTGGGCTCTACTAATCTAATACATTTTTCATTCTCAATTAATGTACGCTCTATGATCGTTGCATAGTAAGGAACGCCTTGCTTATTCGATTTAAATAGAAGTTGAAGAAAATCTGCTACGCCTATGATATGATATCATATGTTCTGGCTGGCAAAAGTAGGCGTGTCCAGGCCCTGGTACAAGTGGACTCATATTCTCTATATGCTCCAATGGTAAATCGGTATCCGAGATACAGAATTTATCGCCGGCGCGGCGGCCGAAATGGAGAGATAAGGAAAATCGGCCGCCGGCGACACATTCTGTATCTCGGATACCGATTTACCATTGGAGCATATGGAGCATATGAGTCCACTAGTACCAGGGCCTGGACACGCCTACTTTTGCCAGCTTTTGCTTAGAAAACGATCTGCAATTTTTGTTCAAGGAAATAATGTAATTTCGAAAAATACCTTAAGCTACAACTGCTTGGATAAGAACTTGTTACGTCATTCATTTGACACTATTTCCGTTAGGTAATGAAGTTCATTACCTAAGGGTGTCAAATAATGATGTCATGACATTTTCCTACTAAAATATTTTTGAAAATGACAGATCTGACATTTTTCTTAATGCACTTTTCTCAATTTTGGGCAGTTATAGATAAAATTTTGTACAATACATGTGTGATAATGCATCACTAATATACTTGTGTGCTTACATAACTCGTGCTACGCACTCGTTTATAACTTACACACACGTGTATTAATGATGAACTTATCGCACTTGCATAGTAAATAACTGTTAAACTATTACGGTACCAGAAATTTGAATAAAATATGTGTATTCTACGCAAAAATTAACAAATGTTATTGCTGAATTATTTCGATATGGCTTATAACTAATTTATATCCTAGTGAATATCTAGCAAGCAAAAACAAAACAGTATTAACCTGTACTGAGTCAATTCTTTGTCTGCTAGTTTCCGAGATCCCAGATGTTGCTATTTTCGAGATTTAACCAAGGTTGTTCTCTGTTATTGAATTCTTTTAAATGGAATAATTTCATTTATAAACAATTATTATCGATATGTGATTAAACAGTTTTAATATTTATTACTTTATGTCTTTTCGGTTTTTGCTTCGTTTAGCAAATGAAATAAAATTTGTCATTTTAGATCAATCTATTTTTAAGGGCAACCATATGCTCGGAAACTTGCAGATACACGCTACAATGAAGTCACGATCAAAAATTTTTACAGAACAGTAAAATGTAATTCTTATTCAAATAGAATAGGATCACGTGCCATACGCAGATACACGCTGCGATCAACTGATAAACATCAAAATATGTACCCTGTCATCCACAAACAGCTAAACCGAGTAGCATTAACCATTTTCCATTTCGCTATCCCATATTTATAAATAGCTATATAGTTTTGCCGACACAACAATGAAAACTATTTTTTAAGGGAAAGCATCCTCAGAAGGCTATCATATCTATCGGTACTTTACGGCGTGTTCGTAAACATATACAGTTACACGTTCACGTATCTTTGCGGAAATCTTTCTGAAAGTGGGTGTTATAAATTTGGACTGTGAGATACCGACCTCGCTGCAATTACGAGTCACTAACTGGTCATTTTCTTCTTTTCCCACTGCAGAAAGCACATTCGCTCAATCGCCACACGAATTAGCGGTAAAATCAATCGCCGGTAAAATAAAAATAAACCGCATACCTAGCATAACCGAGATTGACTCGGAAGGCCACGAATTTATATGGAAGTAGTTCGCCTTTCCCATTTTAAGCAAAAGTGCAGTTAGATAATTGAATGTGTCGCGGATTAGATGTTCCTGCGCCAGAGGGCGCATTAACAAGTGGTGCTGATTGGTTCCGTGCCGCAATATGCTAACACCCTCATCTACATGCTAATCTTGATAAGCTGCTAGATTTCGTGCCGTTATCATCAGCTATAGAAGCTCGCAACTAATAACGGAGGATCGTTCAAATGTTCGTTTATAATCTCAGTGTATTGAAGCAAACCGGAAACGGCATTACTGAAAAATCCCGCACGCCATTCGAGTAGGCGCTTAAAGATCGGCCGCATGATTGATAACCATCATTCCCACACGTTTAGTCAATACGTTGCTGTTATGACATTACTATCGTTCATTAGTAATTGAGCGAACAAGCGCACTTGTCAAGCGAAGCGGAGGTTCGCATAAATTCATCAAGAGCTGCAGCGTGCATGCATAAGCTGCCGTGAGCTCGTTTCACTTTCGTTGCACCTAACTCACACGGTTGGGAGATACACGCACGGGTCAAAGGGCAAGGTCTATTTTCAGCAGCAATGACCGGCAACTAACCTCGCGAGTTCCTTTGAACACCTTCCTACCTTAAGAACGGTGTTTGACCATTGCTCGTTCGAGTTCATAGAAAGTGAAAACAAAGCGTGTACATCAATGCGCCTTTACACTTTCCAACGACCGATTGGTTACCGGTAATAACAACCTCGTAAAGCTTGCCGAGAAAATTACCTTCCGCACTGCAACACTCGAAAATGAATAAATTTTACAACTTCTATTGACATTAAAAATATTACGTTCGCCGAACTAGATAATTTATGAGGACGTTGCTGAATCTTGGTACGAAATATTAATACCAAAACCTAAAATTTTAATGCGCAATAGACTAATTAATTCATTAATTATATAGTATTAGTAATATTAAGGGACTTTAATGCACAAGTCGGCAATGAAGGAAGACTACTTACTACTTACTAAAGATATAACGGTAAAGTTCATCCAGCGCAAACATCACAAAGTTACAAGAATAAATTATAGAAAATCAAAATGATGACATGTCACTATCAAAACTACTAATAAAGAATGTTTATGACGTGAGATCATATCGAGAAGCAAATGCAGACACCAACCACTATATAGCCTAATCATAGCAATATGAGAAGAGAAAGAGTACAAAATCTGAGATAAGAAAGACATGGAGAGTGAATGTGATACAAAACAAAGAAATACAGAATAAATATCTAGAGACAATGTTAAGTAGGGAAATAAATTACGAGGAGGCATCTATTGCAGAACAGTGGGACACGCAAAAGACTGGTATGCTACACGCTGTATGGAACTAAGAGAGAGCAAGCATTACGCAAGAAGAAAGTGGTTAAGTTCAAAAGATGAAATAGATAGGCAGCAATACAAAACAGTTAACAATGAAGCAACAAAAATTAACACAAATAAGAATAGTTAAATAAGAAAATGGAAGAAAGTGAAAAAGAGAGACGAGACATTAGCAGAACATTCTTCCAAAGAATAAAAGGAACAAAAATGAAATCTAAGAGAAGTGAGAGGAATAATTAATAGAGGCGGAATATTACAATATGATGAAAATGAGGTTAGGAGAATACGGGAAGAATATTTTACTGTATTGCTTAATGGGAATGTTAATGATGACCAGTGGAAGTAATGCTGGAAGTACAGAACAGAAACGAAAATAAAATGCAAATACCAATACTGGAGGAACTAAAGACACCATAAATACAATAACAAAGCACCAGGAAATGATTCTTCTTCTAAGTCGTGTTTTTCCCATGCTGGAAATCGTGATTTTCAGTCTTGTAGGGCCTTATTAACGGTTTTCTTCAATTCGCGACGATTTTGGGCTGCATCTATGGCTTACTTGTGTTGTAGTCCTGGTAACTGCTTCACTTGGTCGAGCCATCTGGTTGGGAAGCGTCCTCTTGGCCGTCTTCCGTTTGTTGTGCCCGGAATGACTAATCTTGCTAGCTCTCCCTCGGTGTTCCTCATTACATGCCCAAAGTACTTAAGAATTTTCATATTCATTTTGCTAGACAGGTGCTTTTGGTTGTGTAATTGATCCAAAATAGATATATTTGTTCATCTAGCCGTCCATGGTATACGTAGCATGCGTCGTCAACAGAATCAATTCTCCGTCGCGTCGGTCGGCTGCATTTATTGTCTAGGTCTCCAACGCATACATACATTTGGGGAAGATTATTGTCTCTACTAATCTGATCTTTGTGTTTCGCGTTATTTGTCTGTCCTTCCATATTTTCTGTAATCTACCCATAGCTTGTTTTGAATAATATGTTGGTGGCACTGCAAGTCAATGTCAAATTCGAAATTAGCAGGTTAGGTTTTGCGTCAGTCTGCGTCAAAACTGACGCAAAACCTAACCTGCTAACCTCGAATTTGACATAGACTTACAGTGCCACCAACATATTATTCATACGTTTGAATTTCCACAGCCCACTGAAGATCAGTTTTTTTTTATCCCTCGATATTTCAGGTATTGCGCTTTCTTCATTTTCCGACCGCAAGTAGTTGAACCTATCTATAACTTCATATGTACATCTGATTTATTTCCTCTAGTTCTGTCGATTACCATCATTTTGGTTTTGCTCCTACTAATTTTTAGCCCTAAGTCCTGGCTATGTTGGTCTAATTTGACAATGACTATAATAATGGAATTAATAAAATAATGAAAAGAAAACTTACACGAACAATTACATAAATATGGGAACAAGAACAAATGCCACGGGAATAGAATAATTGCATCACAAGAAATAAAATAAAGAGGTGTACAAAAACGACAGAGGATCACATTACTGAATACCTGCTACAAAGTCATAACAAAAATCATAAAGAAAGAAATATAAGAATAAGCAGAAAATATAATTGCAGACTACCAACAAGGTTTTAGACCAGGCAGATGATCGGTGGATACAAAACATGTACTGTAACAAGTTTTGGAAAAATCAAATGAATTCAATATTAATTTATCTACCGGGTGACCGGTTTTAAAACATAGCAAGTTTATAATTTTTAGTAAACAAATGTAACGTAATCGTAATTTTCTATCTAAGGCCTTCAGCCTCCTCCTTTCCCTATAATTTAAAGTTCTGACATTAATAGCACGAACTAAGAAAGAATTGATAGATAAAGTAAACAGGTTTGACGAAAAGGCAACAAATGGTGTATCAAATTATAAAAAAAAAACATAAAATGCATCAGAATTACAAGAAACTCTCAAAACCAAAAGAAGCTAAAAGCAGGTCAATATAAATTTCAAGAAACAAAAACGTTGAAGTACATAGGAACTTTAATCTATTCTAGGACCGCTTTTGTATACTATATAGACATGTAACTTTTTCAAAGCGATAAAAAATTGCAATTATCACTTTTATGCGGACGATACTCAAATTTATTATTCTTTCTCGCTTAGTCAAATAGATACTGCAGTAACTCATATTAATAATGATTTAAATAGCCTAATAGATATATCCAATAAACATTCGCTTAAAATTAACCCCGTTAAGTCGACAGTTATAATTTTTGGCAAAGATAATTTAAGAAAGAGAGCTCAGGAAAATACAGTTATTAAACTTGGTAATAATATTCTGCAAATACAAGACTGTGTAAAAAACCTTGGTCTTCACATAGACGCCAAGTTGCGATTTAAAACTCATGTCGATAGCCTCATATGTCGAGCTTTTTTAAATTATCCGGTGCGGGGGGAAGAACAGGGTCTTCCTGACCCCTCACCCTTTGATTACCATATTATTATTATTATTATTATTATTATTATTATTAATTACCAAGCTAAAGAGACAAGAAAAAACAAAAGAAAATATGGAAAATGCAAATAAAGTCTATTACATTGATAAGAAGATACAAAACACTCAACATATATAAAACATCTATGCGGCCAATAGCTGCGTATGCAACAGAAACATTGGCACTAACAAAGAAAGGAGACGAGGAAATTAGAAGATATGAAAGAAATATATTACGAAGTTGTATATGTATTAGGACTAATTAGATTAGATAATTCAGTAAGGCATCATCAGACTTACAAAAGCGAAAAGAATAAAATGGTTCGGTAATGCGAAAGAATCGAAACAGAAAAATTAAACGAATAACAGAATGGAAACCATACGAAAATAAAACAAGGGGGAGGCCAAGGCTTCTGCTTTCTGCTATGAGATGCCATCTTAATCACAATAAATAAATCCATGCCAACATAGCTTCACTTCTTACCAAAGAACTCATATTAACGTTAAAAACAGAGACCGGACATTAATGGATATAGTGTACGCAATCAGACAAGACCAAAAATGATCACTACCTGATCTTCTACAACTTCAAACAAGCATTTGACACAGTAGAAAGGGAAAAGCAATGAGTGAAATGCACAATAAATTAATACAAATTAATACATTGCGTAAACACTACACTGTAAGTGATTGAGTACGAAGTAACCAGTGAGCGGAATATCTAAAAAAAAAAATATTAACGAGGTGTAAGACAAGGGGATTCACGCATCCCCTGCCAACAACCTCAAACAGTATACCTATCACTTTAGAAATTGCGATGTTACAATTTCAATGTTAAAATCTTACGCAAGGAAAAAAAAGAAAAAAATTACTAGCAACAATGCAAACTTCAAAATTCACAACCACAAAGTGAAAACAACACAACTTCATTTTGTCGTGCCTAGATATTTCGCATGCGATCAACAACAATTTCACTCTATCATAGCCTGCTAGGAGAAGGAAACATCTTGTTTTGTTTGAGTAGAATTAATTACTAACAAATGAATCCAAATTTAGGAAAAATACGAAGTACACGGGATGATTAGTACACATATTTAACTAAAAAAATCTGTCAATAAATGCCAAGAAGAGATATGTATATTGAACAAAAAAGGAAAAGAAGCATTCGAATACTGAGAAGGGAAGATAATCAGGAGGGAAGAAAGTAAGTTAGAAGTGAGAAGGACGAACAATGGCCTAACAACTACATGAACAACCATCGATATCCAATGTAATAAAATTATCTATAATAAGGGGAAGAGGTAAGACACGGATGCAACGGTTGGACAAAGTGCAGACCTAAAGAAAATGACAATGTATGGTTGCAGAGGACTGACAAGCAATAAACAAGATATGCATGGGGTTACTCGGCATGCACCGCTGACTGAATATACAGAGCTAATTAGTCTGCAATATTTTTTGGTGCTATACATCATTTTGAGCCGAATTTATTCATAAACAGGTGTCCGATTTTAAATACAGTGATAAAAGAATAAGTGTTAAATTTTTAGAAACATAGAACTGAATTAATAATCGATACCAACTTAAGTAAGTACATAATACCAGGTTTATAATATAAGTGCTCAATGTGGCTACAATTAACAGCTAAACATAACTCAATGCGACGTAGTAGTGAATTTTGTACTGCTATTAGTTGTTGTGAATTCTCTCGTAGGAATTAACAACATGATGAGTTCTTTCAAGTAATTCTTCTGGGGTTACAGATTCATTAATATAAGCCTCTTATTTCATTGAACCGCATAAAAAGTACTCCATAATCCTGCTACAGGAATCGGTCCTTCACGACCGATCCATCTGTCCTTCTAATTCTCATTCATAAACATGTTACTTCCCGGTCATAATGCGCTGGGGCCCCATCATGTTCCAAAATCATAATTTGATAAACCGGCAGCCAAAGGAAGGAAGAATATTAATGGAAAAATTTGGGTAACCGTTTGCATTAACTCTTGTTGTCAGTTCTACAGATGCTATCAAAAAATTTCAAACCATACATTATCTGCAAATCTATGTTAAAAATGTGAAAGTCTTAAAATTCGCGGGTTTTCATTTGCCATGCACGGTTCTACAATTTCCAATGCTGTTTCGCGTAAATATTAATTTATCTGCCCATAAAATATTTCGTAATAATTGTGACTTTGATAAATCTATTGACAAAATTCGAACTAAAAATTTCCATCCCACTCTTGAAAAGCCTGGACGCGCTGGAAGTGATAAAGATGTTGATCCTGCTCACGAAATATTTGATAAAATTTAAGTGTGTTTATTCACGAAGAAATCATTACTTCCCTCGTCTGAAAGGCCAATTTACCTCTAATCGGAATAAACGCAAACATTAATAAATTTACTTTTCCATTACGTTAAAGTTTTTCTGCCGCACCTGAAAAGTTATTATCGTATTGTTATTTTTTTACGGCCGACCAGAAAATATACAGTTTCTGAAGAATTTTTTCGCCAGAAAGTAAAGTTTTACCGGCCAAGATCGGACACAAGTTTGTGTTATTAGCTGTATTCCAAAATGTGTTCCTAAAAAAGAAAATTAGATGGGATAGAGCCACGCAAGATTTTCCTCTTTGGTGTGATGCTACTCCCGCTTATTCCTGTATGATTAAATGACAAGCAGCAATATGCATACACATAATTTCCAATATAAATTCCCTAGTTTGTTCCTTTTTGTTCATGGCGGCATAAGAAAAATGTTCATGGACGCACAGTGTTGTGCAATAATAGCATTTATAGACACCAGTTTATTACCCTTATTTGTCTACCTGACAAGAAAGTAGACAAACGTCACAAATTTTAACTACATATAAGCACAATTTTCAGGGTGTTAGTTTTCTTAATATATTTCTTGTAAAGATTTGATGCTCATTTAGGACACAATCACGAGCTAACCCTCAAAAAGATTACTTTGTATAAACTACTTTATCACTGGCAAAGATGCAATATTTTCTTTCTAAAAAATAGGTCGTAATTATCAATATTTAATTGATCACTCAAATTTTTATTGTTGTCGGATAACAATACCACTTTACAATTCTGTAATAGATTCTACACGTAATACTATCACGATAAACTAAGATAGATCTGTTACTAGTTTTTCAATCCAAATTTATCTATTCAAACTGTAGGCCAAACAGCATTCACAAATCAAACAATGCAGAATACAAAGCATTCAAAGAAAATATACGTTACAATTGAACGATATTACTATATTATTAAAAGTACTCAGTTGATAGACACACGAAATGAAATTCAAATATAAACTTTCAACCTCGCTAAATGTTTCGAACTCTTGACTTGTTATTGTTACATGATATGAATGTAGAAAGTGGGTTACAAAGACTACAAGACAAAGCAAGCTCGCAAGGGCGTAGGATCAACCCTTCACCAAAAACGTACAGATTAAATCAGGGATCTTAAGACCGCCAAGATTTAGAGCAACACCCTCCCGGCAAAGCCGCCAATATTAAGGTAGGCGGAGGTTTAAAATAAGCGCCGTTTGAAATTTCAGCTTTCTGGGATAGCTAATAATTTCGTGCAAAATAATAGATTTTAACGTTTGATATTAAAATTAAACTTATGGAATAAAACCATCTTTTACTAAATGTGGACTGTCTCTTTTATTTGTCTTTCAACTTCACCTTCTATTATTTGAGAGATTTTGTAGCGTTCTATGATTCATGCTGTTTTTCTAGGGTAGTCAGTGTAGTAGAGATGGATTATTCGTGAGCTCTAGTAATAAAAACTAAATAGTACTGTTAATTTTTAATGCATTACATGGTTTCGTTAAAGACGGGAATCTATTCGCTCCCCAGAACGTTCGTTAATATTTGCAATTTCGTATTATCGTGAAATATCCAGAAAACAGCATGAACCAACCTACTATGTCCATGTATTTAAGGAAAATAGAAGATGACACCAAAATCAGAAAAATAATATGTGAGGAAATTAAAAGAATTTGAAAACAAAAAGAGTAACCATAAAATAGAAAGTGAACAATTTATATCCTGCGGTCACACAATTAGAGTAAAACAAGACAGAAATAGAAATAGACATGGGAATAGAACAGGAGAAGAAAAAAAGCAAGAGGGAGGCCAAGAATTATGTGAAATGCTAATATTACAGTAATTTTAACACACTGTAGATATCAACTGAGGTATATCAGCAATCTCTGCATCCAGAGTGGGCGCTCTTTTACCGTCGGGTCGAGAAAAGGCGGAGGAACTACTAAAGTAGTCAACGGCATAAGGATACAGAAATCAACGAGAAACCACTGTATTAAACGCCCAAACGGGCATCTCTAGTATAACAACATGGCTTCAATGTGCAATACGAAATTAAGTTCCGGAGTAATTAAGGTAATAAAGGTAAGGTAGTACTGAAGAAGAATAAACCCCCTCCAACTGGGCGGCTCAGTACCAACAGGTCAAACAAGTCCTTGGTTCGAATCCCACAGTGGGAACCGCAGTCCGAGGAGATATAGTAACAATGTCAACCCATCACCAGCACACGCACCTAACATAATGGTTGCTACGCAAGCTCAAAAGGCACGCTCCAACTTTGTAACTCGAAACCGGGGCAAGTTGAGCACTGCACCGCCAGATGCTAGTGTAGAAAGCACCAGCCTGTACATCGGTAGGTAAAAGAGTATACAAATTATATTTACATGCATGCATTAGAGATATGTACCAATTTGGAAATAAAAACAAAGGGGTAACTTTGTGTTATTTTTCGTCATTACACACATGTATACTCAATTTCTAGAAAACAATAAATAAATAATAAATAATAACTTCGGCGTGTATTAAAATTTGTATCTACCTGTTGACATTGCGACCATTTTTTGCACAGAATTCCTGCTTGACTGCGCAAATAAGCATAAAACATTGTTTACTCTACGGAAACGCCAAGTCTTAATTATCGTTGAGCAAACTGAAACGCTGTTACTAAGTATACAAGTCTCTTTGTACTTCAAATTTCTAGAAGACGCCGATGCTACACAAATGACGACACAAAAAGCGGATCGAATCTTAAATCGACGCAAACGAAAACGAACACAGCTTCGTATATGAGGTTACAGAACTGAAGTTACATTTAGTTGTAGTTTTTCAATTAACTTTATGTACAGAGCTCTGAGCTAGTGTTTTTCTACCTCAGTAAGAAGTTCTCTCGCTGTGAAGAATTGCCTAGCAGCAATCTAAAATTAACTATACTTTCATGACACTAAGGAGGTGTTTAGTGAAAATGCTCCTGATTAAATTAAATTGGTGACTGAATATATTTTATACATTTGCTTCGAAGATATATCCTGGGTTCCGGTTCATTTTGAAATTTGTTCTTTTTCAATATAGTCTATTGTACTGTTATTAATGTTATAATATGTCATTGCAGAAACCTGTACCGCAACCACTAGATTCTTCAGTAGGACAGCATTATTTTGGTAATTTTTTATATTAAAGAAATTATTTTATTTGCACAGTATTACTACATTTATAATTGTTTTAAATTAATTTAAAATACCCAGATAGTAGAGTATGTTTGAAGTAAATGCTTACAACTTACCATTTTAGAATAAGATTCACTAGAAATAAGTTTTATTTAAAAGCAAGTTAATCGATGCAGAGCTTTGAAATCCAATGCCCGGAAATATTTACTGTTAAGTTAACTTTAAGAAAGCTCCGGATTTGGTTTTGTGTCTATCATATCAAATAAACAATAAAGAACTTATAATCTAAATAACAAGAACTTATTTTTATCTTTCATTTCAAAACAGTCGTTTAGCAAGCGATAAGATGATAATAAACTTTATAATTTGGAACGGTATATTAAAAGAAACTTTGCACTTTGTACATGAAGCGTATCTACCTAATTTTAGAATATTTAGCAATTTGACTTATCTTTACGTCCTTTGTAGATCGGCTTTAATAATTATCAAATCCATGTCAAAATTATTTGTTTTGCTTCATAAAAAAAATAAGAATATTAGCTTCACGTTTCTTAATTTTGCAAATCCCCACATTTAGTTAAAATTTTGTTGTCGACAAATCTACCTTTACTTTTATACAATCGATTATTGCATAACCGCCTTACAACTAGAGCGGAAGTAACATCAAGCTGTATACATTTGATTTTTTCCCACAAGTCATAGAATTAAGGATTCAACAATACATATTAATTTCAATCATCGTTTACTTCTAACTTCTTTGAATAAGGTACTCAATAACAATTAATTAAGAAGTATATTTTCCGCCATCCGTAAAGTATAACATCTTGCAATCGCTTCAAAATTAATTAGGAACAGAGCTCGCCAAATTAGCTCTCAGTAGATTCAATAACGTTCAAAACAAAGCACAATGATATGTCTACTAAATTAAAAATGTAAAGGTCTCAATCTGCTATATAGCGAAAAGCAGCCTTCACGAGCGCTGCGTATAAAAACAAAATTGCAAGTTAAAAGTGGAACATTAGACAAACAATTATGTAGTCCGTTTTAATTGAATTCTCTTGCACGCAAATATTTAATCAGGTTCAGTTTACCTTTTCCGCCTCGAATAAAAAATCCATCAAAAAGCGTTATGATATTAGAATCATGCCTTTTCAAACATTTTCTCCGTTGATTGTTTCGCGTTCAAAAAACCATGTCTTTAGGCAGCCTTTACTCGTTACCTCGTGTCTCGGATAATCGAGCAACATTAAAAAGTTACCATGGGCTTAAAAATCGTTTATACAACGTATAATTTAGTATTTTGTAACTTGTAACTGGCGTACTAAAAGCATCGTGACTAAAAATCCAAATATTTCAACAATTTCGCTGCGAATGCGTATATACAATTCGTCGTAAACGATAGATCATCAACAGATAACCTACTAAGTTCGTTAAAAACAACCAATTTTAACTTTAAAGTGAATGACGTGCATGTTTCATGTTCTCCATTTTTACTACCATTACTAAGAGACCAATTACTTAAAAATTGGAAATTCTCTCCTGTCAAATTATAACTATGAGATTTGCAGATAAATAATAAGTATATAAAAAGGAGAGCATTGGGGCAATTTCAGACAATATCTAAAGCATTACATAAATTTACAGTGGACACAAATAACTATCTGCCTTTTGCTTTATATTTAATGCAAGCCAGAAGCTGTCTCACAATCACGTCTAACAAGAACCACTCTCCAATGCAAACGATTAACAAAGTATAATAAGCAGTTGTTAGTAAGTGTGGATTACAAAACATAGTAACACGTTTAATTGCACCATGTCAACTAGGGAAAGGCTGCTTCTTGAACACATGTAAATTATAACACTTCATTACAACTATATGATGACATGAGTTAGCTGGTGAAGGAAATGTATGAACCCAAACTTAACAAGTTTTAAACTTCTAACAAAAATCAAATGTTTAAACATGCATTTAGTTGAAAGTGTCGTTCTATAAAGTACGAGTATGAAATAGTAATAAAGTTTTAATAGTCAAAATATTAAATAGATTGCGTTCTTATTCGACGTAAATATATAGGCCACGAATATCTGAATACTATACCTATCATCGTTTCAGAAGTTAATGTGCGCCGTTATCTTTATACACTGCAATTTCATTCACAATCTGAATAAGATAGGCATTTCTATGGTAATTTTTAAGTTTGTAACGTCTACTTGTGAGTTCACCTTTTATTCTATAGAGAAATATGGCTTTGGTTTCCATTTAAATATGTTATTAAATATTGTTCAAAATTTACGTGTCAAATCGCAAACCGTGGCTGAGTTAAGGTTTATACTTGCTCTTGCCTAAATCGTGTTAGTTTATCGCATAATTAATTGAGCGAATAACACTAAATTTCTTTCATCAGATACGCATTCACAAGAGTTAAAAATGCAATGTAGGTGAAATTACATTTTCACATTTCTAAAAATAATATATGTACTACTATATCAAATAAATGTTAACAATACGTAGTCATCAGTATTACAAAAAAAAACTAATTTCCTTACATGTTATGGATAAAATATTTTAATATCTAGAAATATTGTTAATAATCAACGATTAATGCTTTAAAACTTACATAACTAAGCATGCTGAAAACGAATAACAAGAAACGATTGATTCTGGAATGATTACTTTATAATTAGCTTACCATGTTTACCAGCAGTATGATATTTGCACACGTTGATAATAACGGTACGTACCTGTAAATAAAAAAAATACATTAAACAATTTTACAAAAAAATGTTTATTAATGATACCATTGCAAAGAATATATCATAATACAGGGTGCCTCGTCTTCGAGTAGATAGATAACGGTTTCTCTTATCAACGATCCATGTTGGTAAAATTACAGCAAAATTGACTAATTTAGTGTTGGTCAACGTTATTAAATTTCATCTAGCTCACTTGGATTTTCATATATGTGCATAATACTACGAAATTGGATTTGTTTTTCACTGATGCTGTCTTTATTTTGATTTTCTTTAATTTTGTGAAAACAATCGTGGTAACTTTTTAGACTTGATCTTATAAAACGAGTTACGAAGCATGTAAAGCAATGCTCAAGTTCGACTTTTTATGTAATATTAAATTTGTGTGAATTTTAAATAGTAGAGCTATTACTAACATATCCTTGAAATCAGAAAAGCAATAGGTATATACTGCCACAAAAATGTAAGCATCCTATAAACTTGTGCATAAAAAATTGCTTTCATAAAACTAACTTTTCTAAATAAAGGCAGCACGAGCAACAACCGTCAATCCAAATGTCCAATACGTCCCCCGCCCCATAAACAATGCTATGAGTGTATAAAAAAGAAGAATTGATTGGCATGCATCAATGCATATAGAATGTGATTAGTGATTACAATTCTGCCACAGTTAAAGATCGTTGGTCTATTTGGTTTCAAAAGTTTAACGATCTTCAAAGAAATTTGAGGTGCTGCTAATAAAATCCATGGATCTTCAAAAAATTAGTAACCAGACGAGACGGTGCAAGCCCCAATTTTAATTATTGTTTATAATCAATAAATTAATTACTATACAAAATTATTTGTATTTCAAAAACAAACACGATTATTAAGGATTAAAAACGTCCAGTGTGGCTCATTACTTCTTTCTTTAAATTACAAAAGCTGAAACAACGTATGATATGCTTTAGGACACAAGTGATGGTCAAAAAAGACGTAATTAAATAATAATGTTGACTGTTGAATTTAAAAAAACGGAAAAACTTTTACATTAGGGAATAAGGATCGTATTTAACAAAGTGGTTGATGATGGTTGCTCAGAGACGAAAGATGAGACAGAGATGAAAAAAATGCTACCGTAAGCTTTAAGTCCGTTAAAAGTTACTATCAAGAAATTTTGTCAGTTTCGCTATAACTTTAATATTAACACCAGAAAAAATTGAAAATCCATAAATTCGGTTTTTTAAGATAACTCGAACACGAAAACTCGTGCCATGGATTTCTACGCATCATTTTGTTAGTCCGTTAATTACGCAACTTTTTCCCTATTTAACCAAATTTTTATCTCTTACTATAATGACAGACTATAAAGAATTCGCAAAGAAGACGGGAACTAATTATTGCAAAGGCTAGACGGAAGAAACCAATTTAAAATCAAATCGGCGATTTATCAACACCGTAAGGGAAGCGTGTAGATGGAACCAAGAGCGCAGATACGGTGGCATTTCAGATTGAAACGTGACATGGAATAGAAATTTGCATCCGCATCTTTCGATAAATCGAAAAATCTAGCCGGGACCGAGATTCGAACCCGCACCTCAAGTTCTGCCGTCCAGAAGTGTGCCACTAAACCACCGTGACAGGTTAATCACGAGACCGCTTAGCATCTATTATTGGTGAAAAATCTTTCACAAAAGCTTTTCCGCACTTGCCGTACACAAATTAGCGCAGAGATCGTTCTGATAGATTATGTCGTTCTGGACTTCTCAAACACGTCACATCCATACGGCGTGAAATACTCGTTTTTATTAATTTTCAAACTTTCCGTTAACTCCAAAGCGGTTTCTGCTTTCATAAAACTTAAGTGAGATGAAACTTATCGTATAATTTTGGGTTGGTTGCGATAGATTGGACGATTGCAACAAAAACTGAAAACTGCTAATAATGGTCGAGGTTGAAAGCATATATTATTTATGGTACATACTTTGTAATACAATAGCATTCTGGCTACGATCATTCTTTTTTTCTATTATTTGTACAGGGTGGGTAAATTTTGATGTTTTGTAAGGAATCTCGATAACTATAGAATATATGGGAATATGAAGTCACAGCCACCTATCCCGAAAAAGAATTATCACTGATTTTTTAAATATTTTCCTTACCACCCTGTGATTGCGGAAAACGGTATACTTTAAAGTTATTATCGGTTATAATAAGTACGTATTGTGGAACTTAAGTTTCGCTCACAAGTCACCAGTCAAAAAAACAGGTAACTTCAAAAAATGTTTACATAACAAACGATCCGAACATTAACAAGAATTCAAACAAATTTAAATTTTGAACTGATATGATAAAATAAATACTTACAAAGGCATTTTTGTGTATTTTGAAAAATAAGAGTACCTTAATTGAGCCATATTCATATTTTCGAACCTCCCCCATATACGAAAAGAGATATTTAAATTTTGAAAAGTGCAATTTGAGTTTTAGAAGACGCATGGACTTTTTATCAAGAATAAAATTTTCTGATAAATTGATAATAAAACAATTTTTCATAGATATCAAAATGTATGACGGACAGTGTTTAATATAACCAAACGTGATTAATTCTATCAATCAAACGGTCAATATTGTAACAACGTAATGATAAATACTTGGTTTAACCAGGTATATTCTAAATGACACAAACCATCAACTAGAAAACGAAGAAATATTAAAAGCTACTTTGAAATTTGTGAGTTTATGCTATAATGTAGGAAAAGTGAATAAATCGTCCCCACATCATATAGTTATATCACCGGAATGGAAAAACATTCCTCTTTCACATGATGGCATCACCAACTATGAGGTTCACATAAAAAAATACAACTTTATGGCATAACTCGGAATTCGAAACCTTTTTTGAAAAAATGATTCCGCCACTGCATTTTCATCAAAAAACGCCTGCAGAACGTTCAAATCCATATATGTAATAGATTTGTGCGGGACGCTGTTTCAGCAGCCAAACCGTAAGAGATAGAGAAAAAAGTTATGAAAGTTATATGTTTGGAATGGTCATGTCAGGTCCGGAACCGAATTTCAGTCATGTGACACTTCCGGTTTTCGAGAAAATAAAATATTTTAAAAAATATTATTGTTTTTATTTAATACGCGTTATATTTGAAAAACGGTCTTTTTTGTTTTATTAAATAAGACATTTGTCTCACTGGTTGCTAGTTACCTTTCTCTATTTTCGCAATTAAGCGAGTTATAGCCACAAAACAAAAAATCGAAAAATATTTTATAGCTCAAAAACAAAAGACGATAGTCAATTTTGGTTTGTATCATTAAGCTTTTTTCCCAAAAAAAGATCTCGAGGATGGGAGGTCGACTTTTCCATATCTTATATGGTTATCGGGATTCCCTAGGAAAACATCGAAATTTGCCCACCCTGTATAGTACACCTATGTTCTTTTTATGGGCCATATATTGATTTTAACGTGGAGGGAAAAATGCTCATTTTCTTATTTCAATTTATATGACAGGTTATAACGAAATTATCACTTAACTTTATCGCGGCGAGATTTTGCAGCGATAGTCGGGGTAGGGAACCATTTGCTATGGTATTAATATCCACTAATGAATAGTTACATAAAAGAATTGAATATAAATAATTTCATATCATTTTAAAAAATTCAGTTGCCCACAGAAATACACAGACCGATTGAAAACCTTGGTGGAAACCACTACCAACATAAGTATACCTTTGACTATGAAATTTATAAAAGATGTTTGACTTCATGTCATAGTAAAACGTACACTAATATAATTAGTAATGTTAGCCTCCTCCCTCACACCCTCTAAGATTTTTACTCGGTATGTCATTATTTAATATTTTTAAATAATAATTGTGGAGTGTGAAGAGCTAGCAGGTCATCCATCTTACATTAAAGTTTAAAATCGTTTAGCTATGCGGATATTACACATCAAAGGGAGATTACACTTTGGACCTGAAATATTCCTAAACCGCAGCGGACTAAATAAGCCATAACGCGTAACCTGTATTTAAATTAACGTCATATTCTTCCACCCGTGAAGAAGCAATTACTCTATTTCAATATTTCTCACTCGATTTGTTTCAATTCGACCGCTAAAGGGGTGTAGCGATGCCAATCACATAAACATGATACATATAATAATAATAATAGTTTATTGCCATTAGGTACCAAGTACTATGCAAGACAAAAAAAACTGGTACAACTCTTAATAGGGATTTTAGCATAATTTGATTAGCTTAAACGAGGCTTTAAACAATTACATTTACTCACGGCCTGCTGAATTGTTTGACAAATGTCACTTTGACGTTTGTCAAACAATGCAGCAGGTCGTGCATTTATTATATCAATTTTGATTCATAGTGACAGCTACACAAGTTGACAATTAAGTTAGAAATTCAAATGCAAACTTTATTTTTACACACAATTAAGATTATATTTACATTAACTACAAACAATCAGACACAAACAATAATATAATAAAAACGTATTAATATTTTGTAGCACCGCCATTTTGCGCTATTACACATTGAAGACGTCGTGGCATGGAATGAATTAAATTTCGTATATATTCTGGATTAATTTCTTCCCAAATGTTTTGGATATCTTGAGCAAGATCTTCTGCATTCTGTATCCTAACGTTAACTTGGTATAATTTCCTTACCATAATTGCCCACACATTTTCAATTGGATTAAGATCTGGGCTGTTTGCTGGCCAAGGAAGTGTTCGTAGTCCATGGTCTTCCAGCTACTGCAAAACAATGCGTGATGTATGCACTGGACAATTATCCTGCTGAAAAATAAAGTTTTCCGGAAATAACTGCGTCACTGATGGAAACATGATATTTTCCAACAACGTACTATAGACTTGTCCAGTAAAGCGTTCATTTATGGCCCAGCAAACACCTGGACCGTGAACACTAATCCATGCCCACATATTAACTGAAAATCGCCCACTTCTTTTAATTTCCTTCATATATTGTTGGGAATATCTAGTATTTTGGGGCCGATATATTTTAACACGTCCATTATGATGCGACTGGAAGGTCTTTTCATCGGAAAAAATTACGTTGTTCCAAAAATTTTCGTCCATATCGATATACTGCTGTGCAAATTGAAGACGCCTTTGTCTATGTATTTCTGTTAGGAAGAATTTGGATGCTGCAGAATAATTGTTTAATTCAGAGGACTTCAGACGGCGCAGAGCAGTCCTATGCGTTCCCGGAAAATTTGTTTCCAATTTGGCTCAAATAGCTGTTTCAAACGGATGTTCTCGAAGATAATTTACAAGTGCTTCATCATCTTCTCTTGTAGACGCCTTTGGTCTACCAGATCCCTGTTTCCTACTTAGTGTCCTTTCTTTGGTCCATCTTTTTTTTATATGAAGAACTGTAGTTTTACTCACATGGAACTCTTGCGCTATCTGTCGTATTGACCATCCGTTTTCCAATGAGGTCACAATTCGGGATTTATCAGTCTCTCTCAAATGGGGAGCCATACATACAATATTTTCAGGTACTACCTACTCAAATTCTGACAGATAAATAAGTAATGTTTTCGAACACTTTCAAATTAATAGTAGAGTATCCATAGTAACCATATTAACGCAGTCAGATTCACAGCAGAACATATTAACTGTACCAGTTTTTTTTGTCTTGCATAGTACATCAGCAGCGTCACAATTAAAAAAATAGAAATTAAAAGGAAAATCTCAACTGGTCAAGATACACACAATTCAAATAAATCAAATAAATAACAAATATAAACGACACACAGTGGTCCAGAATCGTAAAAACGTGATCGAAAATCATATCTATTGGTTATAGAGATTAAGGCAGTTGAAATGCATAGTTCTGAATGCTGTTTGGTATAAAGAATTAAAGTTATGCACAATTTGGGTTTTATGATAAAAATCAACCCCCAAAAATGGGGTGAAAGTGGAAAAATATTGTTGTTTTTTAATAAAAGATTTATATTTTAAAATATTGTGTATTTGTTAATGTTATGTCAATAGCAGGTTTAAAATATAAAAAAACCACCCTTAAAAAACAACATAAAAGATAAAAAAATACATGTATTTGTAGACATACAACAGTTGAAATGAACATTTGCACATCTTGTTAAGTACACAAAAATAAAATATTGCAAAATTGTGGTTGTATAATAAATATCAACCCTCTGGAATATAATAAGTTAATATGCAAAACAATTTTTTTTGACATTAGAGTTAAACATTGTTTAGTGTTTGGTTTTGGTTAGTTTGCGGCCATAAACAATTTAAAAATAAAAAACTACCCTTAAGCAACAACACAAAATAACAATTTATATCAGGTGTTTCCAGACCTTACGTTACTTAAAATGCAGATTTCCAAATGTTGTTGTGTAAATAAAATTTAAATAGACGTATGTCATATATGTAGTAATAAAAAAAATTATATTTACTTTTTGCGGTCACTACAGTGTATTCGTCTAATTTAATAGTGAATAGTGATGGATACGGTATAATCCGTAAAAAAATATCAAAAATTACCTTCAAAAACTCTAAAAAAATTAATAATTAATAAGAAATCCAAAATATATAATATATATATTATATTTTTTTGTTTGTTATCTCTGATGACGAATTAGGATAAATTCTTTGTCATATCGGTTGGTGGCCTTGAAAAGGGCCGTTTGTGTGTCTAAAAACAAAAAAAAATCTTCAGTTGTCGGAATCAGAGAATGCTTCCGAGACGTCAGAATCGTCATCGGCCTCTTCTTCGTCGGTTTCTTGATCAGGAACAGGAACTACAAGTAAGGACAATACTTCCGGATCCAATCTTCTATTACCTTTGGATGGATCAGATCCAAACGTGCTCATCTTTGGATCGGAGCTCAGCAGCAAACGATGGAACAAATCTTCATTTGTTGTTAGGCGCGATATTTTCCTTGTATGATGCTCCCGATATTTCCGTATGTCCTTATTTTTTGCTTCTTGGGCATCCTCTGACAACTCGCCTATAGGTATAATGGTGTTCTTAATGACTGAAGCGCCATGAATTAAAATTTTATGCACTGAAGGTGGCATGTAGTACCAGTTGTATAATGATACATACATCAACAATGAGACCCATCTTTTCTCGAAATTGTTTCTGTACGTGCCGTTTTCGTAGCTCAAAAACTTTCTTAATCGCTTTTGCAACCTGTTTAGTACATTTATGTATATTGCAATGAGATAGAAAAAATAATTAAAACTTATTATTTACCTTCCAAGACTTCAGCTCGAGTCTATATGATATGTGCAGCAAGCATTCAAACAACCGTGAAGGCATGAAGAACAGATAAGCCAAATTTAAACATTTCTGGGCGCTCTGGTTTTTCCCTAACCGATTTAATCTCGTTTAATTGAGAAATTGTTGCGTTGCATATGTAGCAACGCATACTGGACGCACTGCTTAATGCATTACAAACCTAAACAACTAATACGTTCAGAGACAATTAGGAAATTAAAACAATTGTACTACCTTTCCATCCACCATAGTTAGTAACAGGTGAAAACTTATTGGGCCTCGGGCAGAGGGAAAAGATTGCAATGCAGCAATCTGCTGGGAAATATGCTGTTCTTCTGCTTTTGTAATTTCTTCTGTTTCATGCACCCATTGCAACCTAACAGGCCTGCAAAACCGCGTTGATGCAGGTCGGAGATTTTTCCATATAATTTTGCCACTCTGTAGCTCTACTAGACGGAGAGGTACAAGAGATGTAACAAAAAGACTCTCGTCCGTAACACCTTCTGTGGCAAATTTTTGCTTGTAGGCTGAAAATCCCGAGCTGCCATCAAAACCCCATTTGCAATATAATTGCATAGGGACCTCAGTATCGGACGGAATAAGCCCTGTGATGCTCACAATACTTTCACAAGTTTTGTTTAATAATTGTTGGAGCGGCACTTCACACAGAGCTTCAGTTATAGTGATGCCTTCCGGATACACATTTTTTTTGCATCCAATACCTTCTGATAAGCCGGATACAGGTCATGTCCATGTTTTTTTGCTGCTGTTCGTAAGCGCACATATTGATGTTTTCGCAAGTCTAAGGAGATGAGCATAGCCAAAGCCTCCTCTGCTGTAAAACACGTTTGTTCGGTGTTTGGCGACTTCCACTTTTTCAAAATTCGTTGTCCTCTACTGGGCGTTATTGTCGTGGTTTCTGTGAGTAACTTGGCAGCAGCAGCATCTCCTTCTTCACGAAGCTTCATTGCTGCAGCAAAAGAAATTTCTGCACTTGAAGTTGTGCTTCTAAGTGCTTCAGTTTTTCTTCGCTTCACAACATCGGAACATTCTTGAAATTCTTTTGGTGGACGACCGCGTATTCCTAAACCAAGAGGCATATTGCAGAAACCCATTTTTAAATCATTGACAGTGTTATAGGTACACATGTAGCTATTTTTGTGGTCACCAAATAATAAAATAAAATATAATAACTACTTACCTTCAGATTCTGAAGTAGCAGCAGATGAACTAGGTAGGCAATAATACACCGTAGCCGGAAATTGCATTTCCTGTCCGAGCCATGCACTATGCTTCTCCAGAAACATATCATTCCTTCTATGCGCTTCCTTTCACATTCGCCAATAAGGTGCAAAAAAATTATTTCGGACATATTGAACCAATTCGTCCGTAGCCTTTTGGTTTCCATTTATAGTAGGGAGGCCAAGCGAATTAATAATTATTTTCGTGGGACTGAGTAGGTTTATACCAACAAGTGATACCATCGTAATTAGCGGTGTTTCCTTAGTAGAAAAACTCCTGTTGTCGCTTTCTTAGCCTGTGGAGTGACGAGCTATGACGTCACAAAGGTGGCAAAATGGTAGGTTTCAACAGTTTTTTGCAAATATCTCGTTACCTGTGAAGTTTAGTGTGAACTTTACCTTATACAAAATTAATCTACATTTAATTTACAATAAAAATGGTCTTATGCATTTTTGCAGTCGAGTAAAGGATTACGGATATATGGAGGAGGTAAAAATGTAACTTTTTCTGTTTGGCAAACATTCTAAAATTGCGCCTATGAATTCGTAATATTCGCTCCAAGTGTATTATATGAAGGGTTCAAGGAAGTGGGGAGGCGAGATGGTTATGGTGAAGCACCCAGCACCAAAGACGACATACTCGTACATTTGCGCAGATCATCCACTACTACACATGTTGAAGTGAAAGTGGAAGATGGAATTAATGTCACTCTTGGACAAGCAAAATTTCTAACTAATACTAAAAACAAGATGAAACTGATTGCTCTAATCACTGTACACAACAGCAAGCTGGCTGCAAAGTGATTCAGGCAGAAGGCGGTGCTGACATCAAGATCGTTTTTACAGTAATTGACGAATCAAAGAAGGAAACAGAGGCTCTCGTAATTGGTAATGACATCGATTTATTGGTCTTGTTGGTTGTTCATGCTCCAGCCAACAAACAGTTGAAGATGATTGTACCGAAGAAAGGTAACCAAAAAGAAAAAGTTTACTACACTGGTGCATACAGCGTGGTATCGAGGAAATGAAGGATGTTGTCTTGACAGCTTACACTTTCGCCGGATGTGATACCGTTTCTTCAATTTATAGAAAGGGAAAAATAAAGCCTTCTGAAAAAGTGCAAAGTGACAAAAAGTTTTACACAAAGCTGTTGACTTTTAACAACCCAAATGCAGATCCAGATGCGCTAGCTGATGCTGGAACCATTTTTTCATTTCGATATTTGCATAAAAAAATGCAGATAATTTGGATAATCTGCGCCTTCAATGTTACTTGCAGACCATCGCAAAGGAGCCTGTACACACAAATTTGAGGTTGGCTGTACTTTCCCCCACTTTAGCAGCTGGACAACAACACTCTTATAGAGTTTACTATCAAGTGCAGCAATGGCTCAATGTCAATAAAGATTCGCTAAAGTGGGGTTGGAAAAGGATTGGCGGTTATTTGCGTCCAGTTGCAACCATAAGGCAGCTGCTCCTGAAAAATTGCTTTCCCTCATTGTTTGCACTTGTAATACGGTGTGTGTCAGAAACTGTGAGCGTCGTCAGAGTGGCTAGAAATGCTCTAATATGTGCAAGAATTTCTCCAGACATAGGTGCACCAACAGAGATGCACTAATTATTGACGACGTCATCGATGAAGATAATCTTCAACAAGAGAAAAAGCTTAACGATTTTTAGGTTACTGATTGATGTAATTTATTATTATGTAACTACCATGTACGTTGTACATACCAATTTCCATTTAAGAACATTGAATTTACTGAAAAGCATGTATTGTGAAAAAA
Source organism: Agriotes lineatus (assembly GCA_940337035.1). Lineage (NCBI taxonomy): Eukaryota > Metazoa > Arthropoda > Insecta > Coleoptera > Elateridae > Agriotes > Agriotes lineatus. Next base: position 106,237,128 of record OW679194.1, on the reverse strand, counting down.
AAATCCATTATTTTTTGTATTAAAGCTTATTAGATAAAGTTTGTAGTTTGTTGTTTCAATGCTATTCACATGATTTTATATTTTTAGGAAAATATGACAAAAGATGGAAGTAATTTAAGTAGCTGTAATTCGAAAAGCTCAAGTGGGAAAGAGGAAAACGATATGATGAATTATCTAAAAGGAAAAATAGGCAAAATTAAGATAAAAACGACAAGGGAGGGGAGCAATGTAGATATATTGTCAGATTCAAACACATAGGCGTACATACATACATACACACATACAAATGTTCCTATGTTAATGATGCGTTACTAAGTATTTTTTATAACGAAACATACTCATTTTCAAGTGATTACGATGAATCCCAAGCTAACTAGAAAATAATGACATCATTGCCCCCTCAATATCTCCGTAACTCTTGTCTAGAAGTCAAAAATGCATAAGACCATTTTTATTGTAAATTAAATATAGAGTAATTTTGTATAAGATAAAGTTTGCACTAAACCTCATAGTTAACGAGATATTCGCGAAAAACTGTTGAAACCTACCATTTTACCACCTTTCTAGCTTTTGACCCCCTTCCGCCTAAACCCGAAGCGCAATGTTGCGCAACTTTTTACCACTTACTAAGAGGAGGGTACTAAACAGTTTGCTGCTGGGTAAAACTTTCTTTTTGGATGTTTGGGTTAAACCCCGGTTTCTGTACTAAAACCTGGAACTACGAATGGCCATCTTTGTGACGTCATAGCTCCTCACTCCACAGGCTGAGAAAGCGACAACATGATTTTTCATAATCAGGAAACACCACCGAATAAGAAGATACCACTTGTCGGTATAAACCTACTCAGTCCTACGAAAATCGTTATTTGACGAGTTAATTTAGTTTGGCCTCTCTACTATTACAAGGAATACGGCTTTTAAATAATCCAGAAGACGCTCCTTCTTCTCTTCTGTGGAAATATCTTCATATTCCAACAGTTTTTCATGAAGCATTAAACGTGTAATTTTAAGCGACATAATTGTACACCGTTCAAAAAGGCACACTTTAATGCAACACACCACAAACTCCCAAAAACTCAAAACACAAAACGCAAAACACTTTTAATTCGCAGACTGGACGGTAACGACCGCTAACGCACGGTACTCGCAGTCGAATAAAAATTAATATTTTCCAAAAGGCACATAAGGGCAAGTCAAGCTTTTCTAATTACCTACCCCTACCCTTATGCTACCTGATAAACCTCATTTAATGAGTTCCCCGTAATTCTAATATTGATAACAAATGTATGGATTTCATCACCAAGGGTAATCGATATCCCTGCTGTGTATTATGTATGCAATAATATGCAGTTCTCGGCAAAATAATAGGCGCCAATGACAATTAAATCCGATGATTTAAATCATGATTTAAATCTTGATTTAAATCAAGTTGATTTAAATCTTTGCACCCTGGATCTGATGCTAACGCACGGTACTCGCAGTCGAAAAAAATTAATATTTCCCAAAACGCAAAAAGGGCAAACCAAGCTTTTGTAATTACCTACCCCTATCCTTATGCTACCTGATAAACCTCATTTAATGAATTCTTCGGAATTCTTCCGTGTCGTAGAACTATTTTTATCCAAATATTTGTTGTAAAACTAGTATTCTAATATTAATTGCTACAGAAGTCTAGGTATAAAATAAAATGCAAGTAATTTCTGCATATTGTACTTAAAAGAATGCTTAATATGACTACCTATCTCAATTTATCCTAATGTGTTTTGTAATAGCTAGTATTAGTCTGACAAAAACCTCTATTTGGTAACTTTCTCTTCGCAAATAGTCTGTTTTTCAGCGACTTTAAAGGCGTGCTACAAATTAATGCAACTTCAAAATAAGTCATAAGTCTCTCAGATGATGGTACACTTTTAAAAAATACTAGACAAAATTTTCAGGTTTTTAAAATATAGTTGAAAAATTGATTTTCGATCACGTTTTTACGATTCTGGACCACTGTGCGACAGTGCTGTAATAACAGTGATCATTTATGAAAACTCATGCTGGAGAAATTCCTCAATGGAGTACAAAGTTTTGCTTAACAATAAACTTTTTACTCGTTTTTAAAAAGTTTTAAAGACTCAATAAGTTTAATTCATAAACCATCAGTTAAGTGAAATATAGTACAAATTCTAGAGCGCCATTTAAATGCAAACATACTGTTAGAAAACTAATAACATATTTCAAATATACAGTTGCATAGAGCCTAGTACAGATATATTTCTTCTTCCCTATCAACCAAAGAATGTTTAAAACATCGATAATGGTATTTTAACAGTGGCGGAGCCGTTTTGCTTTATTCATATACTAACGTTTTATTTTAAAAGTTGTTTCAATTGCTCTTTGTTTGGTTATTATAGCAACACACGTTTTTAAATAAAATTTATTTTTCTTTACGACAGTCTATTTCCTATACGGTAATAAAATATTAGTTGAAGCCTGTATTAACAAAATTACAACTCAGAGGTAGATCTATGAATTAAAAAATTAATAGTAGTAGTAGACAGAAAACAAAATTTAGATAATAATTCACGCTTGTTTTGTCTTCGGTTATTTTCAAACTATGAATTATTAATAAATTTCTAGCTATCTATCTATCTAATCCGCACTCAGCCAACAGCCGTTAGGCCAATTATAGGCGTCGCTGTGCAGTTATGAGGACTTCCAACCCCACTAACGACTGTCATGATGTTCTATGACCGCCGGAACCAACTTTTTTCCGTGATAGCCGTACCACGAGGCGCCGAGAGATGCAGCCGTGGAACTCCCATCCAAGTTCTGACCAGAGACAGCTATAAACCCTCCATAGAAAAAATAAAACTTTTGCGCCATATGGCATACGTCTCACTCCCTTTTAAACATCAGAAATTACTTCTAATTAATAGATAATTGCATATAATAAAGTAATACAAAACACATAGTTATTCCAAACTGTCTAATTTCTAATCAATCTATTTCCTGACCACCTTCTACACCACTCTAAATGTTTCTGGGTAAGAGAAGGCCATGCTTTCGTTTTGTTAAGTTGCAGTTTCAACATTTACATTGTTTGAAATTTGTCACACCTGATTCGTTATTTGAAGACCTTAAGATAAACATAAATGGTGAAAGATTAAACCGCCTTAGATATGCGGACGATATAGTCCTGCTATCAGACAAGATTTAGAATTAAAGCGAATGCTAAGAAAGCTAAACAATAAATCACAAAAGGTTGGTGTAAAAATGAACGCATCAAAAACCAAGGTAATAACGAACACAGAAGATGGGAAAGATGTAACAGTAGGAGAAAATGTACTGTTCGAGACAGGCCGTAAGACCTAATAAAGACAACCAAAGAGCTAAATTAGACAGGAGGATCTAGCTGGGCTAGACGATTTTTGGCAACTTAGCCGAATCTTGAAAAACATAAAGATCTTACAACGGCTTAAAAGAAAAGTATTTAACACCTGTGTACTACCTGTACTTACATATAAAAACATGGATCTTTACAAAGAGAAATGTTGACAAGCTGGCGAAAGCACAAAGAGCCATGGAGAAGACAATCATAATAATTCGAACGGAAAACAAACTAACACATGAGGGACACCACCAAAATACAAGACATACCGGAAACGATAGCTAAACAAAAATGGAGACGGGCAGGACATATCAAAATACATAATGACAATAGATGGATTGGAATCATTCAGTAATGGAGACCATGGATGCCCAGAAGACCAAGAGAACATCTCCAGATGCAAACAACAAAACAATTGGAAAATTTTAGAGAAAGTCTATGTTCAGAATTGGACAAACGGGTTTATATAAAAAAACTATGGATTGATAGCCTACTATTAGTTTTTGCTCTATCCCATGTAAAATGATCAAAAAAGCACTATTACCGATTGCTATTAAAGCTTCCGTCATCAATAGTAATTATTTCAAAATAGCCATTCACTAATGACACTGACAGATTTGTTGTTTCAATTATGGCAGGAAGGGGGGGGGGTATCGATTTGCAAATTATTTAGATAATTAGTTCACTACTAAAACCTGAGAGAAATAGTCTTCATACTCTCATAATGGTTAAATTATACACAAAAGGACAAACTATGAAGTTTTAATTTTAAGAAAACATTTAGTATACGGGTTGCGAACAACGAAAGAAAACAAAGATCCTATTTGACGAGCGAAGTACTGATTTTCCTTAATTTAGAGCCAAGGCCAAAACGTTGATAAAGAGATTATGACATATGCTACTTCATTTGCGCCTTTGTAGTTACTTACTAACAAACTTCGCATATTTACAAGCTCAAAATTAATAGAACTGCAACTAATATATCTTGAAGTAAATAGAAGATAATAAGAGCTTTAAGAAATAAGTTCTTACTCTTAAAGTAATTACTGTTAGTATGCATTTAGAGAAAGAATAAATTATCACATTTTCTTAGTGAAAAATCCAATATGCCTTTAGCGAATGATCAAACTCAAAATATTATTATCATATTTAATTTCGACTTTTCAGTTAGTATACCAATGTAAATTAGTATTTCCGATAGTGTCCATAATAATCAAGACTGAATATGCATAGTACTTGTATAATGAATATTGTGAAATATTTAGAAGGCGAACTGAAGCTTTGATAAGTGTATACTTATAACATACGTCTACTTAAAATGAGAACTGTTATACTATGAAGAGTGAACGTTTGATGTACGGTTTCGAGCCCGTCTTTATGGTTGCCCCACATATTATTATGAATAAACAATTAATTTTTAAGCAAAAACTACTCCCACAGGAAGTCTACGGATATACATCTAATAACTCAAGCTGTGCATCAAAGGGAACTGAATTATAACAGTTAGAAAAAAAGAAAAATGCCAGATTTCCTGTCCAAGCTACCGCACATAGCCTGCCGCAAAAGGAAACAAATATCGGTAATTATCCTTATGCAAATTGCTTTATCAAATCACGTACGGACTTAGTCCTTTTCTAAATGCCGTAAGTTTCCGAAAGCCATCTGTTATCGAAGATAGGATCGTGCAGAATAATATACGTACTACCTCGGCATTCCGAGAGTCCCACAACATAGCATAGTACAGTATTGATATATCATGATCACAATACCGTTACTACACTATACCTGAATTCATCTTATCGTATGTACCTCTAATACAAGTGATCAAACTCGCCATGAATCACCAAGCCGTGCAAATGTTTGCTAAGAATGGGAATTTTTTTAATCAGAAACAGAATGCACGAACGTAATGTCATTTATTCGTAATTCGATGCGGACGCTTCCGCATTTATCCATCATGATGTCACAAGCAATACCTACATGAAGTCGTTCAATACTTAATCATATCTGTTAATACCATCTACATCATTATTACGATATAAATAAAGTAAATCGCGAGTAATTGCCTTCTTGATGGACATATGCGGACCAGCGTAAAAACTGCCCCAGAAGGAAGTAACTATTCGCGTAAGAGCAAACTATTCACAAGGAAGCTAATTAAAGCTTTATCGCTGAACTCGAGCGACAAAAAGCACCGCTTAGTTGAAATTTTGTTCATAACAGCTCCGGAGGTGTTAAAAATAATTTACGGCCGTTTGTAGAGCCGTCAGGTTATTCTTTTAACTAAGAACAAAAACTGAATTAATATCGCCTGAACTTAACAAGATAATAATTAGAGGTTTGAGATAGTCTCGTATAGTTAAAGACGGCAGCTTCTTCAGGCACGCTGGTAAACAGACGCGAGCCGACATTCTACGTAAAGGACGCATGTAAAAAGCTGTAAAAATCTGCGTAACTCAACGACGCACGCAAAATTGTTAAGTAGTCTTTTTAAATTAAATTATAGAGATCCTTTTAAGTACATTTTAACGAGCGGAAATATCATTTTCTCAAAAACGTTCAGAATACTGATAGTTTTATTTTTTAAATCCAGTTACAGTTTCGTACAAAAAGAAAGTAACATGGCAGTTTCCGCATGAAAATCATTAACAAAATGACAGAGAAGTACCAATACTGTAACTTCGATAGCCAATGCAAAATCATCCGCAGATAATTATGTCATATGGTCGACGACAAATTGGTTGCTACGTCCACGCACATTAATGCAACCATAAGTATTGATATTATTGCATGGGTATAGCCGACTAAATCTTAATAAGCAACTGTAGCATATTTAGAAGAAATATAAATACATATTAAAGTAGACTATATTTCCAGCATTTTAACGATTATATCAGATTTCCTCCATAAGTAATTCAACTATTTAAATCTGCCAGTTGTTTCAACTATTTTGTAATGGATTATAAGTTAGCAAACTACTGATTTAATATAATTATTTCAGAAGTAAACTAGTTTATATTTCGAAGTTAAACAGTGAGGTAATTTTGTGTAAATAAATGATTAAGCTTGCCAAATAAGACACTTATTCCAAAATTAACTTTAAAAAGATTATGATATGCATAGTAAGGGGCACAAAACATTAAAAATGTCAACTTTCAGCGGAATGCCGTTTCATTAGAATTGTCATCAATACATATACATATTTAAACGGCGATTCCTCATTGAACTAGAAATCTGTAGATAAAAGTTTATGCGAAAACCTTGCAGAAATACATTTTGTAATTTGTTCCAAACAATAACTGCGCTTTCGCCTAATGCATATCATTTCAAATATTAATGTACAATTTCAAACAGCTTTATATTGTTATGTAGAAAATTAGCACTTATAATACCATGAGTCAAAGTTATGTCGAATATTTTTGCTGTGGTATCACGAATGTCCATTGCGCTTAGATTCGATTAGGACGAGTGCGTTAGCCAGGATCACTAGTGGTTATGCCAAAAAATTATGCTGATTGGAACCACTAGTGGTTATGTCGATATAATTCTTTTTTATTGGCTGAAAATAGAACAATGCTACATTGTCATTGGTCTATTTGAATTATTTGACAGAAGTGTTGAATTTTCATAATACATATAAGAATTCTGATTTACTTTAACTCTGAAATCAATAACATATAGATATTCATTAGTGTTTTGGCCATATATTTACCTTCATAGAGTAAAAATTTTTTTATTTATTAATCTTTATTAACGTTATAAGCCTAAAATAAGTATCTCGTATAGCAAGATTTCACTAGACTTCAGAACTGTTACAAAGCTTTTTCCTAATACTTAATAGGAGATTTAAAATCTGGTGTGATACACGCACACAACTTCCTTTTACAGTGATCATATAATTAGCCAAACATTTGATTTTTAATTTTTAAGCATTTGTCAAAAATTTTAAAAAATTACAAATTTTACAAAAACGGTACAAAATAGAGTGTTCGACAAATTTTCTCTAAAATTGTAAGCTGAATTCAAAAATGTAATAATATACCGGGGGTTCTATTTAAAATAGGAGTTAATAAAAAAAAACAAAAGAAACCCATTTTAGAAGTATTCAACTGGAAAATCACCTATCTCACATCAATATATATTAAAAATGTAATAAAAATGTAAAGTTTAAAAAAATCGTTAGAGCCGTTTTTGGAAAAATCGAAAAAAACTGAAAAATCACAAGAGTAAACACCTACTTCCGGTTATGCGATTTTCTTCAAAAGCTTGCTGTCGCATCTGCATAGTACACAAAACTTATATATGAAGTTTCAACGCCATACCTCTTTCCATTTTTGAGATATTCTGTTCACAGACAGACACACAGACGCACAGACAGACACATAGAAAGACCAATGAAAAAAAATGTTTTATGGGATCAGGGGATTCTAAAACGTGAATATCTGTTTAAAACTCAATTTAGAATTTTTGGGGTGAATCCAATACTTCTCGACCACAACTAAAGCTGGAACTAATATCAAACAAGAAAGATAATCCGAGGATCCTCGCAAAAAAATACAATCCAAGCTTGAGAGATCAGATTTTTAAGATTAATCACACAAGGAAATAAGATACATGATTTTTAAAAAACTCAGAAGTGGAACCCATATAAATTAAACGACAACAGTTACAATCGTACAGTAATATACTCGTAGTATACTAGTGAAGCACGGGAGCTCCGCTTCGGTTCGCTAATGTAAGAGAGATTCATTAATATAAACTTAAAAAAAGGATGCATCGGCCGGGAATCGAACCAAGGCTGCCCGCGTGACAAGTGAGCATTATACCACTGACCCACCATACTTTGTTGAATAACACGGTGTTTAATGGTATATAATGAATCAAATGAGCTACGCTTAGCTTCGTTAATTAAACGATTTAATTAAAACTTTTTTTAAAAATAAAAACCCGCCTACGATCTAAGTCTATCAATTAGCAAAATTTTACGCTATCATACAACTTAATAGGTCCAGTATCTTCGGAGGAGACAGCGAACAAAGATGCAAAGAGACCACTGGTTTTATGTTTATTTATTTATTTATTTATTTTGCATTCAGCTGTAAAGTATTGCAACCCTTATGTTAGGGGCTGCAACCCTTATGGTGGTCTTAGGGGTAGTTTTACCTCTTAGACCACAAATTTCGCTTCTTCGGAGGTTAACTCGATCGCTGAACCCTGCTCTAAATTTAGGGGTTGTAAAGCCTACTTTTAATAAAATAAAACGCCAAAGACTATTATAACACTATATTGGAAAACAATTATCAATTTAGCCCAATTACACTGGTTGTTCGCCCAAGCGGCTATAAGCTTAAGTTGCTATAGTTGCGTAATTATAATTGCTCAGAATTACGCTTAAAGTTTATGACATTAAAATTGGTTTGGAAGGAATAGAATAAATCTAGCGACGGCCCTTTGAGTTGGTTAATATAAAATACAACAATTTGGTCTGACCTGTTTCTCCTGCGTTGGCTACTTCCCCTCGATTTGGTTATTATTCAATTTAAGCGGCGCGACCGGGGTTTAGTTATGAATTAAATTGAGTTCGGCTAAAATTGATTGGAGTCCTACGGTTCCCTTTTTGGCACCTGGATTTCCTTAAGGTTGGGCACTGCACACTTAGTTTTAGATCGAAAGATGTAATTTTGATTTAGTTAGAATTGGCACCGAAAAATGTTTCGACGGGTTAATTTATTACTCGAAACCGGGACGTGAACTCCCCTCGCGGTTTGCGTTCCCTCCCAGGTAATTTTCTCTCGTGGAGGGCCGTATATTTCTCGGGCTTCCCCGTTTTGTCCAACTAGCATTTTGACTTGTACTTTGTGCGCTCTGAGAATTGCGAATTGGACATATCCCACACGGATTTGCGCTATGTATCAAATCGGCCTTCTCTGTTCTCAGAAATCTTTTACTTTGTGAGCACCGGATGTAATTCAATCGCTTTTCCTGACTACGACAAATGCAGCTTTCCGTTCTTGGTAAATGCACTTTCGCGTTCGCTATATTTGAAATTTACGCAGGGCCGGCTTTGATTTATTCTTTTCTTCTAACAACTTAAATTTTATAAGTCTTATAATTACAAACGCAATTTGTTGCGGGTTGTTACACAGCCAACAGCCGTTAGGCCAACTATAGGCGTCGCTGTGGATTTATGGGGACTTCCAACCCCACTAACGACTGTCATGGTGTTATTATGATATCCAGGACCAACTATTTCCGTGGCAGCCGTACCACGAGGCGCCGAGCGAAGCAGTTAATGATATGGACAGCAAGGGAAGGGTAAATCGACTTTGGAAAATTTGGTCACCTAAAAACTGGAAAAATCGCAAAAATACAGAAAAGAGAAAAGACATGGTCTAACACAAATGACAGACTGTAAACAAAAAAAAACTAGACACTGTTTTACAAGTGACTATAACCAACACCCTCGACATGACAAACAGGAGAGGGCTTTGATGAATTAAATAAGTAAAAACAACGAGATATGCCACGGCTACCAATCTTACGTTTATATATGATAACTTACAAAAAACCATGCAATTTAACTCTGTAAGTATCATTGAACGAACAAAGTAATACCGCGTGTACCTTAAACATTTTTTTTTTTCTAAAAATAATGCACGAAAGCATTCCTACAATTTCATGTACTGACATCTCGAGATTTACAGTAATTATTCTAAACCAGAGGGCTCACAGAGAATGAATGATTTTAAATTAATAAAATATATTTTTCAATTGTTTATTAAAATTATACGCCTAGAAATGACATTCTTAATTATTATGGCGAAACGTATGTAGCAATTGTAATTAAATGTTGTGCCTACCGACAACAATTTTTGTATTTGTAGGCATTATTGTGTAGTATTGTAGGTCCAGTAATTAACTATTCAGTATCAACACGCTAAAGTAAACAAATTCAGTTCTAATGAATGTTACATACGCCATCGCTACAAACATAGTAATAGCAAACAACACTGAAACGTGTTGCATCATTTTCAATAGTAAGTCCATTTCCAGATTAATTTAGTTCGTTGAAAATTTTAAGGTAGATTCTACGACATACATATCAGCAAGATATGAATTTGCCATACAAAATAAGTAAAATTTGTGTAGAATTGAACTAAAATAAATCGTAAAAGATCGCTGACGTTTTCAAAGAGCCGGAACATGTGTCACCCTAGGGATTCCTAACAAGTAAAGGAGAATAAATATCTTAAGCTATCTACATTTCCGCACAGAACTTCTCGGAAAGCACCCTCTCAGAACTAATGTAGTTAAATCCTCTATTAACTTCAAAATCTAGTCGATTTAACAGTTAAATCATTGAAATGCTTCACATAACCCGAGTTCAACTTACAAGATAATTCTTTTATGAAACAACGTATGCAAAGCTAGTAAATCAAATATACAAACCAGCAACCGATAAACGGTTTGCACTAAAACAAAGAGAACATAATGTTATTGAATATCAATATATAATAGCGTTTCGTTCGAACTCGGCTCGATTTCAAACTCATTTAGCATTATGCACATTATATAAAATAACAGAGAAAAAGGAAGCACAGAACGATGTGTCATGATCATAAATATTAGTTCAGTTGAAAAAACAATTATTGATCAAATTCATATTGTGTTTCTCAGACAAATTTCAGCAATCCCGCTTACTACTATTAACAAATATAGAAAATTAGAATAAAAATCACATAATACCTTTAATTATTTAAAAAATGATAAACGTAGCAGAGGATATAAAGTATTTACAGTTCATAAATGAACCGCAGGGTGCGAATAACCTCCCCAGTAAACAACTTGACACTGACTATCCATCTGAAAGATATAATCAAGTAGTCGGCTGTCAGTGTCAAACTGTTTACTGGGGAGGTTATTCACACTTTGTTACATTTCCAATACAATAGCCAAGTTCTCCTAGTTCATTTTTAATTTAATTAGTTAATTGTTGAAAACGAAAGTAGATTTGTTTTTCGAAATTTTCATGTTCTAATATTTTTCAGTTTGTAGTGTGGCGAAATACTCAAGAAATAGCATGATTATGGAAGCGCCACAAAAAAGTTTGAGTAAAAAAATGTTAAACCTACAAAAGCGGATTTACGTGGTCTTCTAAGAAAGAAAGTCGCAGACTGTAATGAATAATGTCAGTGTAAGACTAATGGCTTATACACTTGAGATGTTGCTGTAGGATTGACTTTGTAATTTTGAAAGATTGCGTATTTTCAAAAGTCCAATATTTGCAATATTGGGTCAGAATCCTTTATCTAATAGACGTGTCTGTCCGGGACGCTGTTTTGTCTGTCTGGGACGCCGTTTTAGCAGCCAAACCGTAAGAGATAGAGAAAAAAGTTATATGTTTGGAATGGTCATGTCAGGTCAGGAACCGAATTTCAGTCTCTAACACTAATTATTATCTTAATTATATCCTAATCCTAACTTTTTAGGTTAGATTCTAGGCAAATTTTATCAAGGCGAATGCGACTGGTAGTTTGCTACCAACAATGACGTCATATACGTACGTGTGGTGAATTCGCGTTCTATTTGCAAAACGGTCTTTTTTGTTTTATTAAATGAGACATTTGTCTCACTGGACTGCTAGTTGGATACTGAATAGTTTTATATATGGTACAAGTGAATAAAGAGGCATTTATCCATACGGGGAAACTTTAGCCTACTGAGATAATTTCCCCGAATGGATAAATGCTTTTTATTCGCGTGTGGCATATATATTATTTTCTTTACCTACATTTAGTTTGTATAAATAAGTTTTAAAATTAAATAAATACTTTTTTTTCTATAGCACATGTTAAAGTGTGCTTTTATCAACTCAAAACAAAAGGTCAAGTTTTACTTTAACAGCAAGCGTAGATAAAGTAGCACTTTAACATCAAGAATAGATAAAGTAATTTAATTTTCTAACTTTTGTTTAAAATAAATATGACAGCTTCGTATTATCGTAGCAACCCAATCTAGGTACTGACATTTTGAAATGTGATTGACTGTCATTATTTTCTTTTGAAATTGTTAAAGTTCTTGCTATAGAAAAAAATATTGTATTATACACGACGATAAAGTTATTTCTATCCACTCTTGAATCATTAACGTCTCGACTTCGTCTCGACGTTAAACGATTCACTCGTGGATAAAATTTAACTTTATCGTCTTGTATAATAAATTACTATTACTAAATATCATATTACCTGTTTTGTACTAGTTGCCCTTAGAAAACTGCCATCGGGCAAGCCCTCCGGACAGTTTTCATTGCAACCAGCACTCGATCCTAGGTGTGTGCAAAATTATCGGTAAGTATGTCTCGCCCTTGTTATATTACTATTGATAATATTAACCTGTGCGGCGGTGAGAACTATTAGTATAACCTGGGACAAAAAACAGTGCACATTAGATTAAAACGTAAACTGCCAATTTACCTCTTAAACAGTGACAGTGAGTGAAAACCTTACCTAATGATAGTGTGAGTTAACTGATGTTACGTGGTGATAGCTTGTATTTTAGACTCAACAGTTCTTAAATCAATGACTCTAGTGCATAGTGATGACAATGTGAATAAACGTATTAATTAACTCTGCCATGTATAGCAGTCAACTGGCATACAAACATTAAATAAATTATTATCTTATATCATGAAATCAGAATGCGAATATGTATTCTCGGTAGTAAATACTACAACTGTTAAATATACATGTTGTTCCGTTTCACTATTGAGGGTTAGTAGTTCTAAAACATTTTACTCATGTTTTCAAACTTTCAAACCGGGTGATAATGAGATCAGGGCCATGTCTCTCTCTATCTATTGAACTTACCAACGGATTTGAATGAAACTTGTTACAAGGATAATAAACGTAATTTTGAATTGAGAAAAAGATATAATCAAAATGGTCGACTTCCGGTTTCACCGGAAATATCATTAACTTTAATTTTTTTAATGGATTGTTCTGTATATTTTATGGTTTTCCGAACCTACGACTCAAATTACATACGGCAGTGTTGCCAAATTTGCTTAGGTATTTCCCAAAAATATTTTAAAAATATATCAATTAAACATTTTTCCGTTTTATATCAAGATAAAGTGGTGCATGATGCATATCGTTAGATTGGTAATTAAATTTTCCATCTAATGGCACGATGCCCCTTGATAGCTGCCATTTAAAAAATTTACTTTTTCTCAAAAAACACGTTTAGCAAATATTATTCCTTCATGAACGATTTGTTATTGATCAAATTAATGAAATATGTATTATTGTGGATTACTAGAGCCATTTAGAACATATTTTTTCTAATCACGGCCTTCTATGATAAAAAATAAACATTTGAAAAAAAGAACTTTTTGTTTAGAAAATGAAAATTTAGTAAAAGTCTCGTATGTAATTTGAGCTGTACATTCCAAAAAAACCTAAAATGTATAGGGTAATCCACTTTAAAAATTAAAGTTAATGGTACTTCCGGTAAAACCGGAAGTTCACCTTTTCAACTATATCTATCGGTCAATCAGAAATTATGTCTAGTGGAGATACGATATAAGCATGACCCCGGTCTCATTGTCATCCGGTATACTCTTCTAATATATCATTCATCAACTGCACTTTTTAAAAGATAAGAGCACCTTCCTGTGAAATTCATGTGCTAATATATTGACAATTTTTAACATACCTTTACTTTCCTTTCTTAAATCTAAAATTATCGACACAGTACTGAAATAGCACAAATGTAATTCCACTCCATACTGAAATATTATCTACGGCAATTATAATAGATGTATCTTTCTTCTATAAAAAATGCTAATTTCAAAATTTTGTTCTTTAACGTTTGATAATGGTAGTCGCTACTGTAGAATACTATCTTTAAAAAGACCGGTTATAAAAATTAAAACACCTCATTTTTTTTCTTCAAATTAAACAAAATTGACTTCGGTTTTGTGTTGCAGTCTTCAATAGATAATCTACTTACTTGTAATTGTTATGTTACAACCAAACGAGTGAAAATCAAACAAAATTTTCAAACAAAAATAATTATACAGGGTATCTGAAACCCCACTCGAAATATTTTAGAAGCCAAGGGAGCCAAAAGACCAAACAACATATTTCCTGTACCTTTTTGTTACGGAGTTATTCCACATTTCATAATTTAAGCAATTAATATTTAGTAAATCGCCATTTACCAAAGCAATACAGTTTTTGATTTATTATTTTCTTTACAGAAAATTTCAAAAAGTGCCCATTACCCAGAGCGGTGCATTGTAAAAATGACTGTTGCATGCTCAATAGAATCTGTGGACTACTTCAGATTATATCTGCGGGTTGTTGTATTAGCCAAACGTTTATATTTCAGTTACATGCGGTATGTACGAGGGTTGTTAAATAGAAACAAGTTTGGATCACGTAGGCACGACTTGGTCATCATGGCACATGCATGAGGTTATGAAATTGTTTATTGGCATATTAGTGAGGTGTCTGCCAATTTATTTGCAATTGTTTCTTTGTGGCCATTTTTATAGAGCTAGAAAATGGCGTTTACTATAGAAAATCCGTCCACTAGAAATCAATGAGAGAATGAAAACTGTCGATGGTGACTATAGTTATTTCCACATGGTAGTGGCTTAGTGGTGCAGAAAATTTCGACAAGAAAGAGAGTTGACTAAAGACTTCGCCCATCCAAGTTGCAACTTCAGATGAAAATATGAGGCGTTTGGAAACTACTTTACGTGCAAATAGACGCATTAAAATTCAGATAACTTTCTGAAATAATGAACATCATTATAGAAAGTGTTCGTTCCATTATTCATACTCCTATTATCTCACAGTTCATTAAAACAATCACTAAGGGGCAGCGATTCACTTCGGACGTGGAAGTGCAGACTGCTATGAGAAAATAGTTTCGTCAACAGCAGCAAGAATTTTACCAGCAGAGAATATGTAGATTAATACAACAGTGAGTGAGACTCATACCTTAATATTAAGAGAGATTTTTTTATTTGAAATACTAGATATTATGCTACCGCCTCCAAACGTCATTCTATTGAACAATCCTCGTACTACATTCAGGCCTGGAAAACGGAGTGGCTTTACCACTGGACCCCCTAATAGAACATGTCTTTCTAAAAAATGCGTGCCAAGCCGAGCTTTTAGAGGCAGACTTGCCTGAGCTGTTAGATAATAATCATAATACAAACCATACGCACATACAATGAAAATCTCGCACAAGTAAAGGAGCACATCGAGACAATATTTGTCAATTTTCAAGGGTAATTTTGTTTTTTTTTTCGTTTACATGCTAATTATTGCGTAATTTCTTGAAACCAAAACTGCGTTAAAATTCCGCGAACCGCAGGTCGAGTGGAATTTGAGCAGTTTTTGTTGAGAGAAATTTCCAATAATTTTTATGTAAACGAAAAAAAATCTCTTACAAAATTTTACCTTGGGTGGTACTTGGAATGATTATTCAACAATATGGATATATGACTGATTTTACCGTGTTCGACGGCACACATTTTTAAGGTTTTCCACTCTTAATTCAATAATGAAGCTTCCAACACGATTATTCTTCATTTTTAGAACGACGCCGATTTGCAAATTTCACTTTGACGTTTTCGCGAAATGTCGGTCAAAAGCTACACATAAAATTGAAATCATTGAAACCAATCGGGATCGCGTGAAACCACTGCGACATTAGGTGTTTTCACATACAGTCAATTTTGATTGGTCGTTTCTGACAAACTGAGCAATTTCATTGGTTCGTTTATTATAGTGTTGAATAATCATATACAATACCGCGAGTGGTCGACGAATTGCCGAAAACTTTTGTCAAAATATACGAGTTTATTGTTTCGATATAAATTGGTCGAGACTAATTTCGACGCAATAAACACGAAAAAACACTTTAACAAAAATGTAGGCAATTCCTCTGCTACAAGTGGTATTTAAAGAACTATTCAACAAACAAAATTGACATTTATTAGTAATAAATAAATTATATCACGGCCTCCTTGAGTAGATTAGGTTAGTTTAACAGCGCAATGGATCAATTATTTTGACAAACAAAAAAGATTCACATGAAAGTTTGTCAAAATTTGACATTTTACAAGTAGTGAAATAAATTTCACAGGAAGAGAAAATATTGTCGTTAAAGTTTCACTGGCGGAATTGTTGCACACTTTTACTCGGATTGGTGCAAATAACGAAAATACTAAATTATGATTAATTAATAGTTAACATGGCGAGTTGAATAGTTAGGAATAATCACATTCCTCCAATAAAAATGTTCGCTATTGATACTATTAACCATGAATGAAAACGTAAACGCAACATCAACGAGACGTACAAGCTCAAATTGTGACCTTGTGTTTGCGTGGTCTTCCGTAAAACAATGAGTACATTATAGCTTGTTTAGAAATAAGATGTTCTGTCTTCTGAATGCAACTATCAATTTAATTACAAATCAAATGTCAATTTTAATTTCATTGCCTGTTAACGAAGATTTTAGGATACACGTTACAACTTTCATGAATTAATACAGCCTTTCTCTGTCCTTCCCAATTTTCCTAGTCACCAGAAACTGTTCGTCTTTTCCATTAGGTTTGCCGTTAAACTTGCACTACAGTATTTCGAAGTGTAACAAATTTTATAAATTGTTAATCACAATCAAACAACAACGGTTACTTTATTTTGAGAATGTTTGACGAATCCACGCAATGGCCGTAATTGAATACTAAAATTGGATGAGTAAGCAAACAGAAGAGTTTTCTTATAAGTAAAGAGTATTTCAGTGGCCGATCACGTTCGCGGATTCATTGGCCAATCAATCACGGCGTTCTTCCTAAATTGTAATTGACTGTCAATTACCGCTGATGAAGCCTCCAAGCGCCCGCCATTCGCAATCGGAAGAATGTGCGCCAATTACCTCCTAATTTATTAGTGTTCTAAGTCTATCATTTTATCTTCAGAAATATCATTTTATGCTGCGATGGTCCATGTTTCAAGCTGTTCCATTAGTGTATTCATAAAATTGTCCCGGCGATGCTAGGCGTTTATTATTATATTGATAAAAAAATGACTACAGCAGAAAAGGAAACAGTTCTTAACATTTGGGTCACAGCACTTTAGCTTAACATTTTATTGATAATTTATATAGAATGCGCAAACGTACACCGCATAAAAACGTTCTTCATATGAGTTGCACTGATAACTTCTAACAAAAATCTTATATAATTTCATTGCTTGGAATTGCTCGCATAAAATTGTATATGTATACAAATAAATAACATTTTCTCTAAAAGAGACAGGAGAAACATAGAGCACATTTACATTATTTTCGTTCAGCCCACAGAATAAAGATGTATTTCCTGGTACTTATGATCAATACCAATACATTGTATGAAACTCAACCACGAGATATGCTTACTTAAAAAATTGAACCAGTTAGCTTCAAAAATTTAATGTCCTGTCGTATAAGTTCTCCGAAGAATAAATGGTTTGTTAATCATACTCAACGACGTAATGATCGTTAAGATTACAGATGAAGTTTAAACAGTCAGGTATTTAAAAGCAACATTATGCTATTTCACGTTTGCAGTTCGCTCTAAAAAGGCATCTTCAGGTCATAAACCTATGCTACCGTGAATTACGATGTACTCTCTCCGTTCTTTCCCTCTCTCAGTCTCTCCCGAGACTACTAGGTGTCGCAAACAAAAAATTAATCCTGTTCACAGCAGCTCATCCTGTTTTATATTTTAATTCCAGACATTATTGCTTCATGCGGGCGTATAAACACAGTATAAAATCAACACATATAATTTGCAATCATTAGTCTTCCCAACCCCTTAGTCACAATTATGTTAATTATACTTAGTAACTTTTCAAATCGTTTCGCGAATTTCAACCCCCGTTTTCGAAAATTTACATGTTTTTTTCGTATACTGCGTTAGTTGGCTATCGTATACTACATACTTGTAACATAAATACTTCGAATAAAATGTTCAATAAGATTATGAATTACAGGGTCTCAACATATAATAACATAATACTTAATAAGCGTAATTAATAGCAGGAGAGTGAAACAAATTACGGTAATTTATTTTAATAATCTAAGTTAGCGCAATACCGTTTTACTACTTATATACTAATAAACTAAATCCCAAAAGATACCACAATAAACTTTGTAAAAAAATAAAAAAGGATTAATATTAATCTAAGTTAGCGCAATACCGTTTTACTACTTATATACTAATAAACTAAATCCCAAAAGATACCACAATAAACTTTGTAAAAAAATAAAAAAGGATTAATATTAAGTGCAAGTCAGACCTATTGTCAGAAACTACAACTCGAAGGTCTCGAAAGTAAGCAAATAACCATCCAATTTGGAAATGATCCCCAATGAATACAAAATGTTTTAACTCGAAACTGTTAACTTAATTAGGACACATGCGGTTTCTCCAGAAATATTAAATCGAAAAATACAGCAGCTGCCGTTCCAGCAAGCAGTGATTAATTAGGTACCTATCAAAAAACAAATTGAAAGTGTAAGAAAGCGAAAATTTTGATTAAGATAAATTACAGCGATAAAAATAGTACCACACAAATTATTCAAACCAATTACGACTACATACAGTAATAAGTTCATGGAATTAATTTGTCAAAAAATAAAAACGCATACTTTATTCCATTTCCTATCACGCAAAATAAACCAGTACATAAAAGAATACACACAAAGTTAAAAAATCCACGAAATACATTTCTCGCATGCAGAACCATTCTAACAAGATGCAAGTAGCAATCGAAATGTTTATATTGGCATCAACATGGACATTTGGAATTTTGTTTTGCAAGAAAAATAAGAGCTTCCGTCAGAAAAAGGATATTAAAAGTGATTTTTAAAGAAAACATTGCTGCCTATGCCTATAACTCATCAAACGATTGGAATACATATTTCATTGAAAATGTTGCAAACATCGTCGATTTTTTTTGTACCCCCAATACACAGACCAACAAAATTCCACTAGAATACACTTCGTCCATAAAGCTGTTCACATTTGCACTGAAGGATTTCTGTAAGCAATTGGATTGGGATATTAAACAGATTAATGTTGACGATAAATACCTGAACCATCTTAGGTTTGCCGACGACAACATAGTCCCCGTCAGCTCAGGCCCAGACGAATTGGAACAAATGCCTACTGAACTAAATACAGTGGCTAAAAGAACTGGACTACAAATGCATTTAGCAAGAAACCAAGATAATGTCAACTAGCGAAAAGCAATTTCAACTGAACCAAAACAAAATTGAAACAGAAAGCGAATATATTGTTGTGAAAGAATAAATAATAATTAATTTTTGTTTTATATGATTGAGAAAACAACGACCCTTGCATCTACAATTTATTGTTGGCACCTAGCTTTGCATAAAAATGAATTATTATGGGCACACGTAGCAAGTTTTCCACAAAACTCAAATTATATGAGTCTTGTTCTACACACGTAGCAAACAGTTCGTGGTTTCCTGGAAGTAACTATAATAGATGATTTGAGAATCGAAAAAAAAACTTTGTTTTATTACTGACTTTTTCAAACACCCATTTTCCCCAACTAAATTATCATAATAAAGCTTTGTCGATGCCCTTTTGAAATCTGCAACCGCGCGACGCTGCATACAAAACGACTCCAAGATGGCCACTAACTCCAACTCGAAAACCAAATTCTTTCGAAGCAGATGTATTATTGCACAAAAATGAATAAATAAAGCGCTAAATTTGAATCAAAACACCATTCACAAATGACTGCTATTTATTTTCAAGTAAGCAAACGTTTCAAAACAAATTATACAGATACGTCAGATCACGGCAGATAAAATTATACCTGCCGAAAAACAACAGGTGAATGCTCAATTCTAGGCCCCAGTTGGCCGAAGCTGACGTCACCCCCAAAAAACATCTTCAAATCAGATTTTTAAACAAATGCTAATCGATAATTACCAAAATGCTACTCCTAATTGTACAAAAGCCTTACATCTAAACGCAAAACTAATAACATCATCGTCTTCAACACATTTCGGTGCATAAATGTCTAAAATCGCATACAGATTAATGCTGGTCTCGTGTCAAAGTTTTTAGCATGAGCCGGACTCATCACAGATGTGATGTCTTAAAGGTGGTTCCACAGCCTTACTGCATGTGTGTGAATATATCTACAGGAAGAAAATGGAATTACCGAAAATCTGCCTACATTGATCGACGTGATATGTGCATCTTGCAATCTTACAGGAAGCCGCGAAACCCCAGATCTCTACTAGTAGTTGAATGCCCCAATACGTCCAACATCATCTTCTCCAAGTATGCGCATGCTTTATAAATTGCACCGACTCCTCTGGAGCTAATTTGGATGCAATAATTAAACCCATAACCGCTTTAATGTCACTGGTACGTATGTTCATAACTTTAATGTGCGTAATATCCAATTGTCTGTGCTTGCAGGCCCCCAATTTTGAAGCACACATGCTCTTTAACTAGTGCCATCGAATCCTCCAGCCACGGCCTTAAATTTGTATTGCCGAAAGAACTCGGTTTCCAACTTTGACCAACTCGGATTGCTCACCAATACACACCACTGGCGCAATTTGCTTCGCCAGTGCACCGAGTGTATAAAGCTAAATTTCAAATAAGCATGCAGTACTTGGAACTAAGTAGTAATCATAACTATGGCCGTTATTGGTCGAAACAAAGTCATCATTGCAACCATTTGAAAATCAAATTTCTTTTTTTTTAATTGTCAATTTGTCAAATAGAAAACTGATAAATAGTGGATAAAAAAAGCTGGTCTACAACGTTTATTTGAATTACATAGGACAAAATTATTGTAAAGCACGAGCAGTCAAACAAACTTATATTTTCCTAGTTTGAGATCGGAGCGCCATCTACTGCATTCTTGTTTGAAATTTAGTATAGTGTTCTGATTCGGTTTTATACGCACATACGTGTTAGATTTTAAAACGCACCTTGACGCATTTTGAAACGAATGTTGGGCCGCACATAAACTTGTCTAAAATGTTTTATTCTGTGGCAACTAATACTAGTATGTGAGCCTATACGTTTGCTGGCTCCTTGTATGGCTAGAAATGAGGTCTCCAGATGAATTTTGATCTGGTTTTGCCAAAACAACCCCACATTATGTCGGCAGACAATTTCTTTCCTCGACATTACTTGGTGCGGTATGAAATGCACTTTACATGTGTGCTTAACTTAATTCAACTATGAGTTATGTGGTTACTATATACAAAAATCCCCCATATTTAGCTTTTCAAACAACGTATGCCTTAAAAGCAAATACTTCCAACGGTCCAATAAAATCTACGGCAAGAAACCTGTTTGCGCCAGCAATTTTCCTTGGACAAATGAAGGTTTGTTAGTTATTAATTACATCATTTCATTAAATTTCCACTGTAGAAACGAATATCACAGCAATATATTGATAAGGTTAAGGGTCCACATTGTTTATAATTAAATTTTAATCAATTTAATTGCCCTATTTATTTATTTTGGATATAAAAAAAATCTTTTCGGCTAGCTCCTGTAGATACACTTGACTGCACGACATGACTTCATCAGTTCCAAAGCTGACTAGACCACAAATTCTAATGAACACCCTTTATTTAACTGTTTCATTTAAATTGCGCTAAAATTTCAATTTTTGTAGGTGTTATGAAAAGTATTCAACGACATACGGCCGTTATCACATCTAACGGCCTTATGTCGTTAATAACTATTACGGTATTATCATTATTGTTTAAATGTCTCGCCATAGCAAATTTTCCAATTTCAAAATTACAGATATGTTTTCCATTATCGCCCAAGAGCATTTTGTGGATGTAATAATCACTCACACTTAACATTTAACTCGAAAACCATTTAATTTTTCGATAGAAAATATGCATGCCGTTTTATGTAAAATTAAAATACCTATCTCTTAAGATACCCATTCCAAAAATTTAGGTAAACATAAAAAATATGACCCTTAATTTAGGGCAGATCGAATTTCAGTTACTTGAAGATCAAAAAAAACGAATGAAACTCCATTACGTAGCGTTTGACTTGATCCGAATTCTGATCTTCTGAATTACTCAGGCGCGCATCTTTCAAAGGTGTATTTTTTACTAAAACGTATTTGGTTCTATTTGGATTAGAACAGTATCGTGGTACTTTATTCTTTTCGGAACACCCTGTGTAAACATCTAATCACTTGGCACGATTTGCCATAGTTACTACGTTTAAATACTCAATTAAATAGTAACTAAAAAGTAAATAAAACATTTCATTTATTCTGGAAATAATCATGCCGAATACCTCACGTGCACGGCCAATCTCCTAGACCTACGGTCTCAGGTTTTTGTTGTACGGCAATTACACCCACATTGCTAAACATGCTTTCTTCAAAATGTCAAAATGTAGCAATTATTTTACATACGTTAACGGTGTTACATATGAATATTTTTTGCATAATGATCATGAAAGTTGTCTTTTTTAAACGAAAAATCGTAAAGAAAGAATCACTTTTTTAACGCAAAATCGTTAAAAAAGAGTACACTTTTTCTAAGTATTTTATTGAATTATCAATTTGACAGTTGTAAATTTTTAAGTCCTTTTCGACAATTTCGAGTTACAAGGGATCACTATGTAAAAAAACTACGTGTACAACACGTTTTGAAAGCCCCTCCTTTTCATTCATTGGCTTAATTACTAATAATCAAACTGCAAATTCATGAAAAATTATTACTTTCAAAACTAGTTGTACAAATTACTATTACTAAATAAGAAAAGAATGACGCTCAAAAATAAACTGCTGGACAAAATTATCGCATCAGAAAAAATATTCTGAAAACTATTTGTTTCATATTATTATAAGTGTTAGCGCTTCGCAATAGTAAAAAGGACTATTTTGAAGAGACATTTATTGCAGCCAACTACACTTAGCAATAATCAATCTAAACAATTGCATCTGTTCGGAAAATACTAGAGACGTTTAAGAATTTTTTTTTGTGATGCGATAATTTTGTCCAGCAGTTTAGTAGAAATTACTGCCAGAGAATGACAACAGAGAAAATAAAAATTAATATTTCTCACTCAACGTCTACTATGCTAGTAACAATAATTGGCGAACCGCCCTAATATCAAAATACAGTTGGTCTCATACATACAATTAATATCTACTATTTATAGTAATTTCTCCACAGAAAATAGAACTATAGTTATTTTTATGTATGTATCCAGTTTCGTTAATTGTCTAACTGAAAACATTGTTAATGAAGTAGTAGATAGAAGGTCTAACAATACCTACTTTAGATTTTAAGTATTTCTCCACCTGTACTATCATATGTAATGCAACTAGTAGGTTCTCGATTATCAAATAATCATTTCTGTTTACACGAGATATATTGTTTGACAATAAAACAATATATGTCGTGTAAACATAAATGAGTTGATAATCAAGAAGACACGAGTTGCATTCGGCTAGATTATATCACGAGTCAATAAACGACGTTTAAACAGTTTATTTATTAATATTAAAAGTACAGTTAATATAGTTGTTAAGACAATTATTGTACTATCAGCAGATAACGCGATATTTGTGAAGGCCTGTGACTATCACTCATTAGTCAGGAAGGTATATGATTATCACAGTTGCTATGTACATTGTATCAAAAGTTAGTACATGCGTAACTATGCATTTTGCCGTTTTTCATTGGTTGATGTTAGAGGGAGTGAGTGGCATAATCAAAATGGGCGGTCATACTGGCAACAATATTTTATTCTGTCAAATGTCAGTAAATTTCTTGGAGGTTCTACAAGCTATACAACTACATAGAAATACGGTTCTGCTCATGCGCAACTTAATAGCAAAAGTCCAAGACCAACCTTCATGCAAAAAAGGTGTGAACTTATTATACATTGAATGAAAATGAATAGTTGTCTCTTATGTTATCCCTTTCTTCAAATTTATGAATTAGCTTATTTGAGTTAGAAATTATTCCCGATTCCAAGCTGCTGGTTATACGTACTACTGAATATATCAGAACTCCTGCTTTATTCAATTCAAATTATTCAAGTTTTGTCAAGAACCTTTTCAACGTATATCTGATTCTTCTGTGCTCGTTGTTCGTCTATTATTACTCATTTAATGTTCACGGATACATATAATGCGCTTTCTTGTGTAATATTCTTTTATTTAGTATTATCGATGTCGATTTTATCTGCCATATTACTCTGAAATAAAATGTATTATCTTTACATCAACGGCGTTGTTTATACTTTCCAACATTCTCCAATAACTCTCTAATCTTATCCTAGAACTAATATGAAAATTTCGGCACTCTTAAATACATACTGTATTGTCTTATTTTGCCCATTGCACTTTCCGCAACTCAGAGTATTGTTAACTCTCTGTTAAAATCAATTAATAAACAAAAACGCCGACTATGTAATCAAATATTGATGAATTTAATTTGCTGACAGTGTAAATTGGTGTTCAACTGTCACGGTCGCATGAGATTAAAACGGATTGACAAAGAATTCATGTTGTGTCCATTACATTATTGCATTGTTTAGTTTCCGTAATCGAATACTGACCACGACTTTCAATATATTTGCATAAAACGTGCTAAATAAAATGAAAAGGTCAAGAAATAACGGTACCGATCACCAATAGTTGCGAATAAGGATTGGAACATTGTATGCTTATACGATTTGCATTTTTGCACTTAGCACAATGGTAAGCAGCACACCACCTACAGTCCTATTAAAATATTTTTATGAGTGATCTATATTGCCATTTACGACGCACAGTTGCAGGCAGCAAAAGAACAAACCTGTTATAAATTAAACGCGATTTACCGGCAACTGTAAAGCCATCGGATAAAAACATCTAAATACGTTTAGGAAGTTTTCCGCTTGGAATAGTTTCGGTTTCTTGCTTGGCATTCCATAATACAATTATTACTATAATTCGCGGTTATCCGTGCACAAATGGAACAACTAAAATAAAGGATTTAATAACAAAGTGAACAGTTAAATGGAATTTTTTACGCTCTCAGCACTGATTCGTAAAACAGTGTCCAAAAATTGGTTAAGTGTTCAATTACGGCAAAGTATAAAAAGTGTGGGAATATTGGATGCCGACAATAAGTTGGGCAGCTGTGAGCATAAGAAAATGCGAATTGCCAGATATTTTTACGCGGGTATGACCTTGAAATGCGTACTTTCAACCTGATGATACATTAATTACACGTCGGGATCATCACGCTGGTGCAATGAAGGACTCTAATATTATTTCTACCTGAAGTAAAGGGTAACAAATCATTTGCGGAGTAGTCAAGGTAAGGTGGCCTAAAGCGAAAAAACAAAACGGAAAATCGCTACATGTTTTACGGCACATATTAATTTTATGAACACATGTGCAACTTAGTAAAGCGGCGTAGTGATTACTATTATTAAAATACAATTAACGCATCTTACGCCATATACAGTTTTTTAATCATAACATATTAAAATGATGCACTTATACAAGAAATTCCCTTGAATCCTAAGGTGATGCATTCTACGTAAATATCTAAGGTTAAACTAATTAGCCAGATATATTTCACGTAATGTAGTACGTACATACGACTCGGCTCCTTTAAAAATTACTTCAATTACGTGAATGAGCTCGACCAACCACTATTAGTAATATTAAACACGTTAAGCGTTAGAATATCCTGTAATTCGACGTACACTCTAACGCTAAATATTTATGGAAGTAGTCATAAATACAGGATTAACATAAAAGTTACATTTATATTTAGCAATTAGCTATACATGGCTGGCAAGTAAACCTAGACATAAACATCTTGAATCAAAAAGATGAAAAGAAAGTGCGGCTATTGATCAATGTTAATTTATATAATATTCCGCTAGAGTGGGCAGAGGTTATTATTTTCCTAGATATGCACACCGACGGTGTTGGAGAAGTGCAAGTATTTACACAAGTTAATTAAGTCGAATGAACGTTGATTTACGCCATGAAAGTGGAATGTTTTCGAGATGGCATGATCTTTACTTGTAGGTTCAACCAACTTTAATGTACAAACAAATCATACAACAATGAAATTTCTATCGGACTTGTTTGTTTGTTTATTTTCAATATTTAAATCCCCCTATTCCACGACAATGAAATGTTCATTGAGCTGTAGAAATTTATGAACGATTATGGAAATTTTCAGAATTCTTAATTGAATTTTTGCATTTTTCTAATGTGGATAATTTTAGTAACGTAAAATCATATACTGAGTACCAGGTTTATGCAGAAGGCATTGTAATTTTACTATGTACTACAATGTAACAATATTAGTACATATAAGCCGTTCACGACCTTTTTGGGACAGAGTTGGCTATGATTTTTTCTTTTCATGTTGGACTAACTGATTCGATGATGTAGCGGATGCAACTTTTTTTTTGTGTCAGTGTCAGTTCAACATTTTCTTGCCACCACATTGCCAGATTTACTCTTTTAATATTTGTAAGAAAATAAATAATTTATCAAATGTGTAAAAATAATTTTAATTTCCGTCAAAGGAAAAGTTAAAATGCCCAAAATAATTTTGTTACAACAAAAAATTTCCATTAAACAATGCTACTTCCAATTTAAAAAGGACAGACCAAATTTAAAAGAACGCGAGTCGATGTGGAGACTAGAGAATATCCGGCAACAATGTACTTATTCTGAAAATATAACCTTAAACTGAAAACAACCTAACCTCACACAAAAAGTGTCAATTTCCACGACGGATTTTAGTTGCAACGGTGGTTCTGCCAACAAAATTACTAGATGGTCATAGCCTCACCTGACCCAAAAAGATCGTGAACGGCTTATACAGGCTGCCCGGATTTCGTAGGGACAAAATGGGTAACTTTTGTATTTGAAGAGATAGAGAAATGGTTAAATTAGCAAAACGGTGCAGGTTTGATAGCTCATTAAGAATCCATTTTCAAATTTTACTTGTCATAGCCCACTTGTTTAAAATTTAAAAAAAAATCTCACAATTTCTTTTATATGCCGTAACTTTTTTGTTACTTAAGATATTGAAATGCGGTTTGAAATATACATGGTAATTTAAATACTTTTACTGGCACTTAACAAATTTTTAGTAATCTAACCTAACCTCAAAATTTTAAATTGGTACCGTGCAATTTTTTTGGCCCTTTTAAGAGAGGATTTTTTTAATGCAATGATGTATTACATGATACGGAAATTTCGTCAAAATTTTGAAAAAACTGCGCTTATTCTTTTTACAGGCACAAATCACTAGTGCCATGATCACAATAACTTTGTTTTTTTTATCATGCTATCTGTGAAATTATGCTTCGAAACCAAAGCACGCTTATCATCATACGTAGGCTAACTGTCAGTAGTGTCAGTGTTATTACTTCAACTTTTAATGGAAAATTTAGAAAAATATTATGTATTTTGTACGTATATCAAGTTCTACAAGAACATAGGACTTACACGTCAGACATACGGAACACACTCTAAAAAAATTACATGTATCAAAAACATTACATTTGTCAGCTATAGTCAATCAGTGTGATTATCACTTGATATTAGGGTGCAGAAAATGGCCACGTAATTTCTGCACCGTTGGAGGAAAAAATAAAAGCAATATCACCTGTACGACTGTAGTTTCATACTTTATTTTAACTATGCAAAACCAAAAATGTCACATCGCAGCTGTATTGAGAAAATACTGAAAGTCAAAAAACTTCAAAATGCTCTCAGCAATATTGTCAAACTATGAGGTTACAATTTATTATAACAGTTGATGACACACGTTTGTTCAAATGTTAGTGATGACGATAAAAGAAAACCGTAATATAAAATTTTTGAAAAAACGCCCGTTCTTTTTTATAATATGATGATTATTGGTATACGTAACAGTTCCAACAATTTGACGGGTGCTCATATAAAAAATAGTATCGCTATCTCCATGCCGGAGTGCATCAATCAAACGAGTAAAATTGCATTTCTACGTGTTGTACACGTTATTTTTTTGCGTAGGGATACCGTGTAACTCAAAATTTGGTCAAAAGGGACGTCGAGACGAAGTCGAGACGTTAATGATTTCAAGAGTGGATAGAAATAACTTTATCGTCGTGTATAATACAATATTTTTTTCTATAGCAAGAACTTTAACAATTTTAAAAGAAAATAATGACAGTCAATCACATTTCAAAATTTCAGTAGCTAGATTGAGTTGCTACGATAATACGAAACCGTCATATTTAATTTAAACAAAAGTTAGAAAATTAAATTACTTTTTCGCAGGCAGATTATCAACGTGAGGAAGGATGGCCCATCAAGAAAAAATGCAGCATATATCACCGCTCGCAGATCCACCGTAAAACAACTTTGGGAAGAATTTGAGGCCAACCATTCAGACCTGGCGAAGGAAGTCGAGGAAGAACACCCTTATTTTAAAAACAATTTTTTTCAGCAAACCAAAGACGTTTACAATGAAGGGGTTGCCCTGCTCGACAAGTGCGAAGAAAATCTAGCCACACTAGGTGAAAGTTCACAGCAGCCAGCTGGACCAAAAGAAGATACGACCGCACGTGCTGACAAGGAGGGACAGTTTCGAATAAGAAGGCTACAGATCAAGGTGAATTCACTCCAAAGCGACATTCAGGAAGTCTGGAATAGGTTGAATGAGGAATGCAGTAAAAGGTATTGTGTATACAACATTAAGAATTTTAAGGATGATTGGGATGACATCAGAGCTCTAAACGAGGAGATACTATCCCACGGTAGCTACGACGACAAGGAGTTCTGTGAGACCAAGAAGATGGTCAACGAAATAATTGTAGTCCTGTACCAACACATCCAGGATGGAGAGGTTCAAAGTGTCAAGGAACACAGCCATGCGAATATAGTGTTGCCTACTCTTAAAATTCCATTTTTTGAAGGGACCTACGAATCATGGCCTAGCTTTCATGATATTTTCCGAAGAATTGTTCATGAAAATTCACGACTAAGTAAGGCGGAAAAAATGCATTACTTAAAGTCACAGTTACGAGGGGAAGCCAGCAAGTTAGTGCAACACCTGGAGGCAACTGAAGCCAATTACGAGTCTGCATGGTTCATTATAAGGAACAGATACGACAACACCATGCTGCTACTTGCGAAGTATTTGGATGACATATTCAACCAGGCAACCCTGTCGAACGAATCTGCAGAAGGGATCAAGAAACTCCATGACACGACTGCAGAATGCCTAAGAGCAATTGAGAACTTAGGAATTTAAACGGCCACATGGGGGCCTATCATGTGTCATATAGTGACACGGAAGTTGGACAAGGAAACCAACAGACTGTATGAGCAGTCACTAACGGCACCAAGAGAAGTGCAAAAATTCGAGCAGCTACTGAATTTCTTAGAAACAAGATTTCAGTCGCTGGAAGCTGTACAAAGACGGAACAAACTCGAACCCAGAAAACAACGAATTGGGAAACCATGGGAAAGTCACCAAGATCGGTGGGCAGTGAAGACGTACCACACTGCTGACATATCGTGCTTCCACTGCGGAGGATCACACAGCATTAAATCCTGCCCAAAATTCAGCAATCTAAATATATCCGAACGTTGGGACTTCATAAAGAATAAAAAATTATGTTCAAACTGCTTCAAGCCTACAGGAAAATATAACTCCAGACACTTTTGCCCAGGGAAATGCAAGGTATGTAATAAAAGACATCATTGGCTTTTGCACGAAGATTTTAGCAAACAACAGCCTCCCAAGACCACAACGGCAATTTCCAGTGCGACAGCAACCAATAAGAACGAAAACATTGTTGCAAGCCTAGTAGGAAGACAGCATCGCAACGTTTTGCTTGCAACTGCCCTAATTAAGGTCCAGTCATCCTCAGGGAGTTTGGAGTATCTCAGAGCCCTGATAGACTCCGGATCACAGGCATCATTCATCACAGGAGATGCAGCTCAAACGCTGGGTCTACCAGAAGAAAAGGTGAGAGTGCACATTTCTGGATTAGGCAAGAAAGGAGCAGGTACAGCCCGAGGACGATTAACTGTAAACCTACGTCCACGATTTCCAAGCAACTACACAACCACATGTGAGATGCTGATACTGCCACAGCTAACCAAGTCACTTCCAGAAAAACCAGTCGAAAACTATCAACTTCAGGACTCTAAGAATATGGTGTTGGCTGATCCACTATTTCAGAAACCTGGACCAATAGACGTTATCCTAGGAGCAGACATCTACAAGGAAATCATTTTGGAAGGAGTACGAAAATTCAACGGAGGCCTGTTAGCGCAAAACACGGAACTTGGATGGATCATCACGGGGAATGCAACAGCACCATCAGAAGAAAGGAAAATTCTTAGCATGGTCGCATGTGCTGCAGAAGATGAACAACTCACAAAATTTTGGGAGATTGAAGAAGTTGTACCAGAAAAGATGATGTCCAACGAAGACAAGGAATGCGAAAAATTCTACAACTGCAACCACCAGAGAAATGCTGATGGTACATATACAGTGAAAATTCCGTTCAAGGAACCAATAGAAAAGCTTGGGGATTCAAGAAAAGAGGCAATCGCACGGTTCATTCAACTGGAGAAACGGTTAGAAGAAGATAAAGTTCTAGGTAAAGAATACAAAACCTTTATGAAGGAATACTTAGAACTAGGACATATGAAACGCGTTCAACCAGGAGCCAATATACGAAAAACCTACTTCATCCCTCATCAAGCAGTAGTAAAGGAAAACAGCATTCAAGTAAGTCGATTGACAGCCAATTCAAAGGTTGCACCTATAAAAATGAAGAAAACGTTGCCAAGGCTGGAGTTATGTGCAGCATCGTTAGCAGCAAAAATGTTGAAGGAAGCTATTAGTGCACTGGACATCCCCAGCATCTCCATCTTCGCGTGGTCAGATTCCATGATAACCTTATCCTGGACAAGAGCAGGCCCGGAGAAATGGAAAACATTTGTTGCAAACAGGGTAACAGAAATATTGGAAGTAACCCCAAGCGGAAATTGGCATCATGTGCGCTCAGAGGACAATCCAGCAGACGCTGTATCCCGAGGGCTCACTCCTGTCAAACTACAGCATCATCTATGGTGGTGGAACGGGCCGCAATGGTTACGAACTAATCCTTTGCCACTGACGGAAACAACTATTCCCATAACAGCTACAGAAGAGGAAAAAATTCACCAAGTCCAAGCATTTATCGCATCAAAAGAAGAATTGGACATCTTATCCAAATATTCGTCACTGCAGAAGTTACTACGGGTCACTGCATACTGTAACAGGTTTGCTCAAAAATGCAGAAGACAACCGTTTCCGACCGAATACCCTATGGCAGCAGAACTCAACAATTGCCTCATTCAAATCATCCGTATAGTGCAAGCACGCAGTTGGGCAACAGAGATTCAAACCTTGAAGAAAAACATCCCGGTTTACACAAAAAGTTCCTTGGCACCATTACGACCATTCATCGATGATGAAGGAACTCTTAGAGTGGGAGGACGACTTCAAAATTCAGTGTTGCCATATAATGAAAAACATCCTATTCTCATTCCCCATAACAGTCATCCAGACCAATTCATAGTGAGAGATGTCCATCGGAAGCTTCTACATGTCGGAAGTCAAGCTACAGCGGCATACATCCGAAGAAAATTGACAAGATGGAAATTACTTCAAAAGTTAAAAAACGACTTTTGGAAAATATGGTCTAAGGAATATCTATCTGGGTTACAACGCAGAACAAAATGGACTTCGAAAGAAGAGAATTTGCAAGTGGGAGATCTAGTGTTACAGAAGGATGACAGCAGTCCTCCTAATCGATGGCCTTTAGCAAGAGCAGCAGAAGTGCATCCAGGCACCTACGGTGTTGTCAGAGTTGCAGCTGTTAAGACAAAGGGAGACACAATTCTCAAGCGTCCTATTACCAAGCTCGTTCCGTTACCAAGACAGGAGGCAGAGAAAGGAAGAAGAAAGCAAAGCAGGGGTAGTGGAGTGTCAACAGTAACAAAAACTATAACACTCTTACTTACGTTATGAACCATAATTTCGGCAACCAAGGGGTCGTATACAGTAAAGTATCCGTCACCTGGCCTATTCATTGAAGAACTTGGCCACGCAAAACTCTCGAGGGGAAACTTCAGGATCGAAGTAGCAGTGAACATCTCCAGCATCCAAGTAGATGAAGAAGATATAAACAAGACAATCCAACAAATGAATAACTTATGCGACAAGGCACTGGTATTATCTGCAGAATCCCATTGCAAAGAATTAAATCATCACCTGAGAGAGCAGCAAAGACAGATCATCTGGAATATGAGAAGCATTTATAGTCAAGATGTCAGAACCAAGCGAGGATTATTAGGGCAACTACTAACCTCAGTGTTTGGAGTCAACGATGAAGTCTACCATGACATCGAATCATTGGAGAAAAATCAACTAGAATTAATACATTCATCTAATCGTCAGACGAAGATCATGTTGTCAACTGCAGCAACTCTAAATGAGACTGAAGCCAGAATATCCCAGAAGTTGGATAATTTTCGAAGAAAACTCAATGAAGGGTTGCTAGCAATCAATGAGATGGAACCTTGGTACAAGAAGACGGACGACAACAAGCTAAACATACATGTGTTGACATCATATCAGATGGCCACCAACTACTTATAGTCCAGTCGTTGAAGGTTTTCCGCTCCGAATTCTTTGAACCTTGACCGATTGACGTGAAATTTGGTAAGTGGTTAGGGGATGGCTCAAGGAGCAAAAGTGACATAGCGTCGATGTGCGCTTTTACCCTGAGAGTGGATGCCACCCCTCCTCGGGGGTGGAAATGTGTTCACTCAAATTAACCCCGTAAATGGTAGAAGGACAAATTCTAAGTAAAAAATGTTCTATATAGTTTTTTCGATAGATTTATATTTTTCGGGCTATTCGCGATTGTAAACTTCATTTTTCGTGATAAAAATGTATGTTTTTGGACGGTTTTTCGAGAATAAGTCGAAAACTTCGCGTTCTATCAAATAAGTTGTAATAACCAAAAATGAAGCTTAGAAAACAGCAAAGAGATTAGTTTTTTATAAATGCTGTAGGTCCAAAATAAAAGAAGTTATGGCTCGTTGAAGAAAAAAAATTTTTTGCAACAACTTGGTTGGAAGTAATCAACGTTAATTAACGAAAAACTGATGTATTGTTCGGGAAAAACTTATAGAATAATTTTTGTAGTGATTGAAAAAACCTTTAAAATGAGCACTGTCAAAAGTCGATTGCATTATAACTAAGCGAGTTACGGTGCAAAAAATGTGGGCCACTAGAATTCTTGAAAAAAAAATGAGCGAGAAAACCCCAGCCATTCCACCAGAATTGATATTGACCATTATCCCTTTACAAATTACTTTATTTTAGTATTACTCATGTAATCCAAAAGTTTGGGCGGGTTAGAATGCGTATTTTTCGAAAAAAATATGATGAAAATGAAAAACGTATTTTGTAAATTTCTTAAAAAGTACCTTATTTTGAAAATAACTAAAACTAAAGAAAAAAACGTAAAAGACAATATAGTACAAAAATGTGGATTTTTTCTTAACGAACATTTTAGTTTTTTTTAAATTTCTGTAGAAAAAAAAATAATGGAGATATAAATGTTAGAAGTTTGCATTATAGTGCGCGGACCACCTTTCGCAAGCCCTTTAAGCCTTTCCTTTTTGAATATGCAAAGCCTGAGCATGTCGAAAAACTTTTGGATTTCATGAGTAATACTAAAATAAAGTAAATTGTAAAGGAATAATCGTGAATATCAATTCTGGTGGAATGGCTGGGGTTTTAGCGCTCATTTTTTTTTTCAAAAATTCGAGTGGCCCACAGTTTTTGCATCGTAACTCACTTAGTTATAATGCAATAGAATTTTAGCACTGCTCACTTTAAAGGTTTTTTCAATCACTACAAAAAATGTTCTATAAGTTTTTCCCGAAAAATACATCCGTTTTTCGTTAATTAACGTTGATTACTTCGAACCCAGTTGTTGCAAAAAAAAAAAATTTTCTTCAACGAGCCATAACTTCTTTTATTTTGGACCTAGAGCATTCATAAAAAACTAATCTCTTTGCTGTTTTCTAAGCTTCATTTTTTGTTATTACAACTTACTTGATAGAAAGCGAAGTTTTCGACTTATTCGCGAAAAACCATCCAAAAACATTCATTTTTATCACGAAAAATCTAAGTTTACAATCGCGAATAGCTCGAAAAATATAAATCTATCGAAAAAACTATATAGAACATTTTTTACTTAGAATTTGTCCCTCTACCATTTACGGGGTTAACTTGAGTGAACACATTTCCACCCCCGAGAAGGGGTGGCATCCACTCTCAGGGTAAAAGCGCACATCGGCGCTATGTCACTTTTGCTCCTTGAGCCATCCCCTAACCACTCACCAAATTTCACGTCAATCGGTCAAGGTTCAAAGAATTCTGAGGTAATAGCATATTTTTACCTTCAACGACTGGACTATTACAAGAGATGGGTGAGAAGTACAAACAACTTCTAAATGTAAAATTTAAAAGGGCAGACATCATGCAATTTATTCCATCGTCACAATTTGACAGAATAATGACTAATGCAATAATCAATCTTCCAGCAAACCTAGAGATTCTTACTACGCCAACGCACAAGATGGAAGTTAGCTTCAACAATGAATCAATCGAGATCTTCAGTTATTTTCACATAACTGAGAAGCGGGAATACAACTTGATAAAACCAACTCCTATTCCAGTAAAGAAAGGAAATGGAACCTACGCATCACTGAACTTGCCAATGGAGTTCTTAGCTATCAACTACAACGAACAAACCTATTTTGAAATCCAAGAGGACAAGTTAAAGGAGATCGAGCCAATAGGAAAACATCTTTACCTATGTAGGCCATCCGCCGTTCGAAGTATTGAAGACAATCCTAATTGCATCATTGACGAAATCTATCAACGATTAAACAAGATCAAATGTTTGGTCCATCAGTTTACAGTTAAGACACTGGTATGGAAGAAACTGTACGCAGCGAAAACATGGTTGTTTATTCCCAATCAACCCACAACAGCAGCAGTACAATGCAGCGGGAATCGAGAAGATGTGAAGATTCAAGATGTTGGCATAATCCAGATATCCCCAGATTGTACTATATACACCAAACGGACTACCTTGCATACTCAGCTATTCACTACTATTCCTGTCGTAGCTGGGTTCAACAAACCAATGCAAGTAATTATTAACACTACTTTGCAGAATACGAGCACCCACCCTCAACTGCAAATGGAGGAACCTGTGTTGCTACCGTCCGATCATTTTCAACGCCTACAAGAAGAAGAAGACGAGGTGCAGCTACATCAGGAATATCCATTGTGGCACCATCAACATACCATCATGGTGAACACTGGTACTACAATCGGTATCTTGGTATCAGTTTGTATCATCTGGACATTATGGAAGTACTGGAGAAAGAATAGGAAACCGCAGCCACGCCCAAATTCAGACCCGTCAGAGAGCTTCAGGTTACAACCACTGCCACCTGACGAAGAAGATGGAGAGACAGCCTCAGCCACACCATCCCGGCCCTTTGTCGCTCGGCAGAATGTTTAGGAACCAAACATAAATTTTAATCCTTTTAATTTAATTAGGCGTATATTTCACAAACATATATTGCATACGGAAAATGCTTAACAAAGCGTCAGCAGTAATGTAATCAGTGCTCGAATGACCCGGTGAATAGCCTGCCATTCTGCACTCTGCAAGTTTGTTTGTTATGAAATTGAATACGCAAGTGCATATGCGAGCTGAAACTAGGGCAAATATTAAACTTTGTAAGCTAAGTCAGTATTTTTATATGTATAAATAGAAAAATATTCTAGTCAATAAACATACAGTTTGAAGTTTTGTTTCACTGTGTCACGCTGACCAACGGCCCCAGGTCTTTTTTGGTACATCATCTCGTGTGAGACCGCACGAGACCGTTGGTTTGCACCCCTTTTTAATTCCTGCACCCCTAAGATATTCCTGCAACTGTCCAAATTAAATTCATACAGTCCACTACAAGCTCCACCCTGAACACTTTACGATATTTTTTGTTAAAAAGGTGGTACTTTCTTTACGATTCTTCGTTAAAAAAAGAGGAATTTTATGATCCCTATGCAAAAAACAATAATTTAGTACGAATGTGAAAAAAACAAGATTGAGTCAGAGTCCTGATTCATTTTAAATAATTTCTCCATATATGATATAAAATAGATGAAAATAATAAATAATACATACATTATAATGTTGAAGTGATTGGCTTTGTAATTCTATATGCCTAATCAGATATAGTAACACTTTTACCTTGTCAATGTTACATAAGTTGTCACATTTATGACGTTAAGAAAAAAACTGTTTTAAGAATATACCGTGTGTAAGTGGATTCTGATAGACCTCAAATATATTCACTTATAATACCATGAGTAGTCAAAGTTATGTCGACTATTTTTGTGGTGGTGTCAAGAAAGTCCATTGCGCTTTGGTACGATTAGGACGAGTGCGCTAGCACGAGTCCTAATCCCAAGCGCAATGGCCATGAGTAGTGATACTACCGCAAAAATAATCTACTTAACTTTGACTAAGAATGGTATTCGAGGGACTATTTAATGAACCAAAGTACCTTTTTCAAATTAGTTTTCAGTAAATCTAGCAACAAACTACGCAATTTCTATAGTAACAGAACACTAATGTCGACTTTTTCTAATAAAAATCACATTTGTTAAAAATAGTCACTTGAATACCTTCTAGGAAGATATATCCACTGATATTTTTTTGATTGGTCAAGAAACGTCAGAATTCTGTATTTTCATTGGTTACTTTTCGACAGATGACAGGTGAATTGAATAGTCAGAGTTATGCTACTATTTACATGAAATTTGGGGAAGTGCTTATGTAAAGTAAAATACACAAATATTTATAAATTTCATTTAAATACCATTTCCGGTTTAACCGAAAATCACCTTTAATTTTTCTATTTCAAATGAAACACCCTGTATATTTCTACAAGTTCGATTCACTCTTAAATTTTGAATCTAATGAAGTACAACATGCCCAAGTTTGAATCGACATGACAGTCATTTGTTGAATTAATAATGAAAACGAAAACAAGGTTGCTATGAAATTTCACGGCTTAAAACAAATAAATGTTTGTTTACATATTTGTTTGTTTGCCTGTCATTGCGGTGGTGGACAAATTGCAGTATTATTAAGCAATTAAAACCATTGGCGGTGCGTAAAATGGAACGTTACTATTATACTCATACTGAAAAGGTAGATGTTTGATATTTGGGGAGTGCAGAAGAAATGCACTGACAGCTTTCGCTTTGTATGCAGAAAAGTACCCTGATCGTCGTCATCCTGCTGCAAATTATTAAAATAGACTTGAGACGCAATTTCGTACAGAACCAGACAATAATAATCCAAGAGAGCATTTCCATATTTCTGAAGAAACAGAAACGGATATTTTGGCGTACACAGAGTTGAATCCTACTTCATCAACAAGAGAAATTGCTAGTGTTTCAGGAATTACTAGTCATCAGTCTGTTTCGAGAATTTTAAGGAAACATGGATTTCCTTCACTTAAATATTAACTACACCAGCATCTTTATGACAATGCTAATGCAAGACGCATTGATTTTTGCAATTAGTTATTACAGAATCAAAACAATTATAATCATTATAAAATTCTCTACTCCGATGAAGCACGTTTTACGAATAATGTTCAACAGGAATAACCTTAAGCTCGGTACTGACTTGAGCACTTTTACGCGCACGAACGTGTGTGCGCGTAAACCGTTCCTGCGCGTAAAAATGCTCAAGTCAGTACGCAGCCATAAAACCGACAAGCGATGGATCGTGTTTGTGCGTGTTGCCGCGTACGCGCACGCAAATTCGGGCTGGTACTGACTAGAGCAATTTTACGCGCAAACTGTTCGTGCGCATAAAAATGCTCAAGTCAGTACCAAGGTTGATACTGGGTACGTGGAAATCCTAGATTGGTTCGCCAAAGTTATTTTCAAGTAAGATTTGGGTTTAAATGCTGGATGGGTGTTTTCGGTACGCGAATAGTAGGCACAATTTTTTTTAAGGCCAATTAACTGCCGACCGGTACCTTGGTTTCCTTCAGAATCAAATAGAAGAGGGTTTAGATGAATTGCTATTAAATCTAAGAAACCAGATGTATTTTCAGCAAGACGGGATGCCCGCCCATAATGCTAGAATAGTTGCTCAATACTTTTAAATAACAGATTCGGCGATCACTGGATAGAAACCAATGGACCTATTATGTAGCCAGCTAGATCACCTGATTTAACCGTGTTAAGCCGCCTCCCTACAGCGCGAGGCTCTGCGAGCTTTCACCTGCTTAAAGACTTTTCGTGCTTCCTCACTTAAAATATATAGTCTACTCAACACCACCAACGACTTAACAGAATTTACAAAATCGAGTCATAGCGGCAATAGCTACTATAACTACTCAACAACTTCATAACGTTATGCGAGAAGTAATTCAAAGAGCCAGGTTATGTCAAGACGCTGATGGTGGCCATTTTGAGCGACACACATACATTTTGTGATAAGTAGGTACTATTCCAGATTAAGCAGTTGGAATTTCTTAGTTTTTTCTAAATGATACTGTTTTTGAAATATGTTTTTCTTATTTTCAATAAACGATTCAAATCCTTTATTCTAATTTCATTTAAATTTCAACAAAAAAACTGACAACTAAAAGGTCACTTATGATACATCTATACACTCAGAATTTAGAGACGAATTAAATTATGTAAAAATATACAGGGTGTTCCATTTGAAATAGAAAAGTTAAGGTAATTTCCGGTTAAACCGAAAATGTAATTTTTATTAGAAGTCCACATGTTCACACACTTTATTCCCAAAAACCACCATACTAAATTTCATAAAAATATATCTAAAAATGTAGATGATATTTGGAGTCTACCAGAATTCAGTTACAGGTATACGCGGTGAGTCAAAAATTGTTTCCACGCGCTGAAAAACGAATTCTATGTATAAAAAATAAGAAGCTGAAAAATATAAAAATATTGCCTTGAAGTTTGTTAAACACGGTATATTTTGTTGTGTCTCAAATTTCCTTAGATGGGAGCTAGATTTTTTGCTGTAATTTAGATTCGTGTATTTAAGTTTGAAATTATGTATGTATTATATGCATTGTCGGTAACCTTGTGATGTAGAGGCTGGTGCTCTATACGCTTGCGTCTGGAGGTACAATGCTCAACTTGCACCGGATTCAGGTTACACAGTTGGAGCGCGCCTTCATTCATTGTATGAGGTATGTGTCTTGGTGATGTGTTAACCTTGTTTTTCTATCTCTTAGGTCTGTGGTTTTGAGTAGAGCACAGTTAATTTGGTGCTCAACTGTGAACGGTCTTGTCGAGCCCGATTCCAATCGCTAAGGCTAAGGAAAAATTCCGCCGGATTCGAACCGAGGACTTGCTCAATGCAAGCCTAGCGGTTTCCCAACTACGCAACCGGGTTCTTTTTGAAATCATAGATCAATTAAATAATATCAAATACAACATTTATAGTTATCCATAACAATACGTTTATAAAAACATGTTCTTTTTCGATATTTCAGTGTTCGCTACTTGCATTTTATTTTTTGTTCTATAATAACAGAAGCGCTGAAAAACGTGCTTTAACTCTATAGTTTATTTCAGCCTTTATTATCATTACAAATTGCGCATGCAGTATCTGAACTTTCAATACTTGTATCATTGCTCCTATCACTTTTTAATAACAAATTTCATATTCTAAACTGGAAATAAGAGAAATATGGGCATCAACAACATATTTTTTTCTAAATAATAGATTTTGGAGGACATGCTCCTACATTGCGTCATTAGTTGAAGGAATTAAAACTTCAGTAGTGATTTCTTATTTTTTACTTTAATTTACTAATAGCAATAAATGGCTTGTAAATGTATATTGGTGTAATACAAGAGATATGACAGATCAGCGTTTTAGCTAATTAAAAAATCAAACTTGTATTATTCCGAGGATAAAATTTATGATAATATCACTGACCGTTTCCGTTAGAAATTGGTTACTTTGAAATTAAATAAATCGTAAAATATGTCTTCTATTATATAAATATGACATACAAAACTGAAAATGGATATTTTAATAAATAGTTAATTATTTCTCTTATTTTCTAAAAATTATCTTCATCCCTTCAATTTCTATAATCGAAATACATGGAAATAAAGACAATTTTCTAAAAATTTGCAATTTACCAATCTTCCTCAATGCATTGAAAATGAACTTGACTAATTTTAAGTCTAGCATAAAATTTGAAAAATCTAAAATAATTACAAGGGATATAAATTAAAAAAAGTTTTAAAATTATTCACTTCTTTATTATTATTGTTTATAATACGCCACGCTAAACGTTACTGCAAATTTCTACTGCATAGCAGATCATTAATAAATAATAGGTACGTACTACAATTTTTAACCTTCTCAGCTTCTTGGACAACTTAATATTAATCTGCAATTAGATAAAGATGTACAATTCGATATTACATTCAAAAATGTTTATATAACTTTAGAAGATTGATTGCTTGTATGAGTCATTCTTTATTACATTTGTTAGCTATTTTGAAGGAGTGCTGAGAATTACAAGGCATCCGCTCGGCGGCTTCACATATTATTGTTCATAGTTTATTTTGTTTACTCATGAAACGTGCTTTAATAGCAAATATAACAACTGGGGCAAAGATGCTTTTATTACGGGGAACGGGGCAGTGTGAAAAAGGGATTAGATGCGCATAGATCTTTGAGTTGTTCAGTCGATATGCATCTTTAGTTTTGTAATAATTGTTCAATAAATACATTTTAAAAGGATTTATTGTTTGTGGAGCTTTTACATTGTCTAAACTAAGTAACTTTGCATTTTCCGTACATATACATATGTATATGTATTTATATTTTTAAAGTTCCCACCATTTTTATCTATTACAAATATCGTATTAAGTTTTAGTACAAACATCTGACACTAACATCCCAACCCTGCCAGTGGTCGTCTACCATTCTATCACCGTCTGCCAACAAGTGCAGTGCGGCAGTAACCTTAACCCCACGAAATATTATTCATGTTAGAGAAAAATACAATCCGAGATTCCGTTAGTATCACGCTATTTAATATTTACTTGCACATTTACAATTTCACAAAGGGCCGGAATTAGTTGCACATTTTTCTTATTTAAAATTTGAGAAAATTAAACAAAAAATCCTCCGCCCCCTCTCCCAACCGCATCCCGAATTCTCTTTAAAAATACAATCGGCCAGTAAAATGTCTCCAAACAGCGAATTTCAGACCAATATTGATTTTAAGGTTTTCCTGATAATTATAACGTTTTCCCCATTTTGCAACCGCCCAATCCACCTGAGCCGCAAAATTCCCACATCCCGAATTCTCTTAAAAAATACCATCGACCAGCAGAAAGTCTCCCAACCGCAAATTTCAGACCAATATTGATTTTAAGGTTTTTCTGACAATTATCACGTTTCCCATTTTGCAACCCCCAATGTCACCTGGGCCGCAAAATTCTTAAAAACGTACAGATTCATCCACATACTGCCACAAACAAAATTTGATTGCTTCTTCTTTCCTCCGGTTTATGTGAACATCCAGTTTGCTATAGACTACAAAAAATGGGTTTGTATTACTCCAGCCACACAAGTTGACTGTACTTTTTTAGTAATAGAACAATACAACTTTTGTAAAAGGTTAGAACGCCCTGCATATACAGGGTGTTCCTTAAGTCGCCCGTGTGGCTTCTGGAGATACATTGCAATATAAAAACAAATCGAAAACTTTTAGTTTAGGATTGCTGCTTATAACAATAGAACACTTAGAAATGACACCTTGAACTGGTGTAAGTAGTGTTTTGAAATTATATTGGTTATTATGAATGGACAGAGAGAAACTACAAGGCTGAAAACTTTTATTTTTTGCAGTAAGAAACATGCATCGGTATCTTTTTATATTTTTGATATCTTTTACGATTAAAAATATAATCTGAGTAACTTTTAGAAAACTGATCTAATTGCGTATATGTATTCTAGGAACCAACTAAAAAGAGACAATTTGATAGAAAGTGTTGTTAATCCTTTATCTAATAGACTTGTCTGTCCGGGACGCTGTTTTGTCTGTCCGGGACGC
Source organism: Agriotes lineatus (assembly GCA_940337035.1). NCBI lineage: Eukaryota > Metazoa > Arthropoda > Insecta > Coleoptera > Elateridae > Agriotes > Agriotes lineatus. Next base: position 106,194,384 of record OW679194.1, on the reverse strand, counting down.
TGTTTCAGCAGCTAAACCGTAAGAGATAGAGAAAAAAGTTATATGTTTGGAATGGTCATGTCAGGTCAGGAACCGAATTTCAGTCACGTGACACTTCCGGTTTTCGACAAATCACGTAATTTCTCGAAAACCGGAAGTGTCAGTACGCTGTTTCAGCAGCCATACGGAGCTGCGACCCTCTGCGCCTTAAAACCTGGATCTGTTAGGCAACCACTTTGACAGCTTCCAGAATGTTCCGATGCGGCGTACCACTTTGACACCTTCCAGGTCTGGGTACAGTTTTTATTTAATACGCGTTCTATTTGAAAAACGGTCTTTTTTGTTTTTTTAAATGAGACATTTGTCTCACTGGATTGCTAGTTACATTATAATAAATATACAGTTAATACTCAATTTTACCTGAAGTTTCCCGAATAAAAAACTTCATTATACTTATGCAAAAAGTTGAACTCAACTTTACTCATTTATTTCCTACCATTCAAGAAAATCAAATTACACCTATTACATTACATATTTTCACATATAATCTCATAAGAGCATTAATTCTTTCCGGAAATTTTTTTGAGTGCGTTCCAACGACGTCGTATTAATTTGCCCGAGCGGGACGCGAGGGCAAATTAGGACGTTGTTGGAATGCACGAAAATAATTTCCAGTTATGAATTAATGCTCGAATGCAGATTCGGTAAGAAAATCGTAACGCCACAAACCCTCACAGTTAGGTTGGTCTACCTACAAAAAATTTTCAAGAAATTTTTTTATTGTCTTGGTTACGGCTCGTGAACTAATTTTTCTATTGGTCATTAATGAGTGTCGTACGATTTTCAGTCTAAATTGTAGTACGAGATATTAAAAATTACAAAGATAGGAAAAATAGCGAATTTATTTATTTTTCAAGATGTTTTTAAAGGTATCGGCTTTGCCACTAAATAGTTTCTGTTTGATTTGATCGTGATACCCGTGTTTCGCCCACTAGCCGATAATAACCAATATCATCTTAAAAGATGACCTGAAGTCTCACGCTGAATATCATCTAAGCGCGTCCTGCGTATATGCAAAATTCAAACGTGCCTTTAAAAGTTGAACACGCTGTATTTCGGAAACGGCAGATATACGGCAAAACCCTAAATCAGTTTTCGAATTCCTTTTATGTTACAGTGTAACTCCAGAATCTACACGGTCAACTTAAGAAACGCCCAGTAGAAAAACTGTATTAAGCTCAAGAGTCTTTAGTCTATACAAATTATATTGCAATTAACCGGCATAATTCTGCTGTTAGTATTAGCGTCTTTAAACTGCATCAAACAAGGCAATGAATAAATTATTCCTAATTAAGTAGCGTTCTCGGCAGAGTTATGATAAAACCCTTGCAATTAACAATAGCAGAAGAAGGATACAATCGGTGTAAATGTACACAACAAACAACACAATTATGCAGCAAAATAAATCATAAGTATAATTTACTAATTATAATATGTAGGATAAAGTATACCTAATCAGTATTCAAGATGATGCTAAATGAGTTCATTCGCTTTAACAAGTTCACATAAATAAATTTATAGGCGTACTGCTATAAATACATACACGGTAGTCTACGAGAGGTGACAGAAAATAAAGCGAAGAAAATCATCCTGATTATATCTCTGAACAGATTTCAGTAGCAAAGCCACAAGAAGATGGGGCAGGCAGTTAAAATAACATAACTTGGTTGTTAAATTAATACGTGAAATGTAACCGTGCAGATTTAATATATCCATGCTGAAAACGTAGTAATAAACTGGATATCCTGCAAGAGTTATGACTTATGAACGTCAGCAAGATCCAAAGTGGCAGATTATTGGTAATATAGAATGAGAGCGGCTCATTATAGGTAATATAGCAACGTAATTAATCTTACCCTTTAATCGATTTTCCACAACGTGTTGGGAATTACAATAAAATAAGCTACAAGGTCTGAACAGGATTTAGGTGTATCTGAAAACTAGCAAGCGCTACTCCATATGATTTATTTGTATCAACAGCATGGGTGAGAATGACTTTCATCCTCGTTTATATGATTTACGAGTTTGGAAACAACGTATTGTGAAACTGTTATAATTGAATAGCTTGTACTTACACTACAGTGAAATTGTAATTTATGATTATGGTTTAAAGCCGTCTATTTCAGCGATTATACCATGTGGTACTGACGTACGTACAAGGTCAGTTGGCTGAAGATCGAGGTCGCTGCAATCTGCTTTTAGAATAGTGCCAAACACGTCGTTCGTATTATTAGCAGGAATATTAAGAAATTATACAGCAACGTAAACAATTAAAAAATTGCACCCTTCGGAATGTGTATTATGTTTTATTCCTTCTTTTACTAAGCTTGATTGCTTCTCATGTTACCAATACTAACAAATAGTAGTAAACAAATTTAAATGCACATAAAATAATAATCATCTGCACCACCCACTACCCAACACTAACAGCTGCAAACAGTCCTAATAAATCTGTGGATCCAAACTGCACGCCGTAAGCAAAATGGCGTGACAGTTTAGAGTAATGAATGCTTCGAATTATTTTATCAAATATTCAAATTACACAGTGTACACCGAGCGGCATTTAATGTCCCGTCGCATAAGCAATTTTGCCAACACGATCATAAAATAATCATATCTAGGATAGCGGCAACACGCTATATTCCGCAGCTTTGAAGTATTTATTAGTCAACCCCAGTGGCGGTTCATTAGGAAGCTCGTTTAATTTTTACAGTAATTTATGGCAGGTATGACCGGCCATTGTTGATTAAAAGTTATCAGATAAATACCTACTTATTGATTTCAAGATTTAACAAAAATGGAAGGTGAAAGATTAAATAATTTAAAAATTTCTGCAAACGATTTGCTTTCGTTTTCATTCTTATACAGAAAAAATCGGGGTGTAGAAGATGAGTTATTTTAAAAAGTTTTCGGTCATTTGGCAAGTATGAGTGAAGTGGAAGTGTATTCAAGGTCGAGCAACGCATTGCTATTAAATTTCTTACTAAAGAAACTACCAAACTATCACAAATTTCTGAAAATTTAAAAAACGGTTTCGTGCGGAAATACTGTCAGACAAAAGCGTTTATAAAAAGAGTAAAGCGTCATGATTCAAAACCGAACATTTCAAAAGCGTGGTATATCAGAAAGTTCCTAGAAACATTTACTTTAATATAAAAAACAAGGTTGCCTAGATCAGAACTTTAAATTATAGAAGGGGGAGGGGGGAAGCTGAAAGATATAGAGATATAGCATTTGTTTTCTAAAAATTAAAAACTTGCTATGTTCGGTTTTGATACCGGTCATCCGGTATATATTTTCTAATAGAACGGCGGACAAATACTGCAGAGTATTACTTAAATTTACTGTTAACACCAGTTCTCTCTCCGCTTCTTACAGGATACCTAATGTTTGCCCCCATATCGCTGTCCATACAGTGGATACAATTCAAAAATTAAAGTAGGCTATGTTACCCTATCCGTCATAGAATCAATCCATCCCTTGCTACATCAGCTTTTTATTTGTCTGGGCCCTTAAAAGAGTTTCTAAGAGGAAAAAATCGTTGCAATGGAGAAATTATCCAAGATGTTTGGGAGTAGGTGTGTCAGCCGCCAAAATAATTCTTTCTGTAGTTTCAAGAACTAGAAAAGAAGTATTCATTTCACCGCGAGTATTAAATGCTATCTTTCTGCAAATTGAAAATTAATTTAGAACCTACACTCCAGGCCTGAAGGCCAATGGCTTGTATTATCTTCTTCCACTTCTTTCTGTTTCTTGCAAACGCTTACCAGATTCTGATATTATGTCTTTTCCACGTCCTACTACCAGGTTCTTCTGGAACTTCCTATCCTATTCTCTCCTACTAGGTGTAGGTGAAACATGCGTATTGTCAGATGGCGCTCTGCTAGCCTTGTAATATGCCCCAATCATCTGAATCTGTTTCGTTTCGCCATAATTACGTTCTCAGGTTCGCCAACAATTTCTGCAAACTCTAGCTTGTTTCGCCTTCAACATATATTTTGCTGTTCAACTCCGCCCTATATAATTGTCAATACTTTCCGTTCCCAAACTTCTAGCTTTCTCGGCTCTTTCTTGCGTCGTCACCCACAGTTCACTGCCAAACAGAACAACCGGCCTTATCACCGTCTTGTGAACTTCACTTTTACTGCTCTCGATACGTTCTAAAAGTGGAGTAATTTCTTATAATTTTCTACACATCGTGACCCTGCCTCTCCATAATTTCTGCAAACTAATAGATCAATTGCACCATGAAAATCAAACTTGCCATGGAACAAATGTTTGTTGTTTTCTAGTTTGACAGTTCAATTTTAGTTTTGATAATTGTAACAGTTATTAGACAAGTTATTTTTGAAATAAGTGTTGTGCAGCAAACATGAATTTAACGAAAGAAAATTTTAGAGCAATGATTTACTAGGACTTTAAAAGTTACGTATCTCCGAAAGAAAGCTATGTACAACTTCGTACTGCATTTGGTGACCAAGCACCTTCACAGAGGACTGTTGGGTTAATGGATATAAATTTGGACGAGTTTAACTCAGCGACAATTTTCGTGAAGGAAGGCCAATTTCAGCAGTTACAGAAACCAACATAGATGCCGTGCGAAAAGTAATTCAAGAGAACAATGATCACATGCAGAATTGTTAGGAGCAACATGGGTATTGGCATGACTGCAATAAACAACATTTTTACATACTCATGTGGGAGTAAGAAAAGCTTGTTGTCGGTGGATACCACACGGTTTACCAGAAACACAAAAACAACAGCGTGTGAAATGGTGTAAGAAAACTCTTGAGAAATATGGTGAAACTCTGTGTAAAGCAGCGTACAACATCATAACTGGTGACGAAAGCTAGATATATGCATTTGAATCCGAATCTAAGCGGCAGTCTGCACAATGGGTGTTTCCAACAGATGAAAATTATTGCTTACTTTTTTCAAATATAACAACGGTCGTGCTTAAAAATAAACGACATTATTCAAAAATCTCGTTTACGGCGCCCAAGAAGTGAGATCGTCCTGTACCATGACAATGCTTCAAGTCATACTGCACACCATCATTTTTAGAGGCTTCTGGGTTAACATTGCTGAGTCATCCCCCATACAGTCCCGACCTAGCACTACCTTCCGATTACTTTCCTCAATTAAAGGATAAAATGCGTGGTGTGCGATTTGGAACTCCCGAAGATGCAGTGGAAAGCTTGAAAAACCTTGTTTCTCAAATGACCCAAAAAGGTGGAGTTTATGTTTTTAAAATTGGTTTTATCGAATGCGTAAATGTATAGAGTTTAAGAGCGAATATTTTGAAAAACAATAATAAGAATAATGTTTTGCTACAAAGCTTTATTTTCTTAGATTGCAAAAATTTACGGTGCTACCCTCGTATATCCCATCCCCCTCCCAAGATAAATTACACTTTTTTCTTTCTTAAAACTGAAACACTTACTTGATCTTGCACTTTTAGCATTTAATTCCTCCCCAGCTTGGAGTTTTTTCCTTCCCAGTATTACATATTTGGATTTCCTTTCATTAATCTCTAGGCCAATCTCGCTTGCCTTGCTTTCTAAACGTTTAAAAAGTTCCTTGAGCGCTTCATTTGTTTTTGCTAGTAATACCAAATCGTCGGCATATGCCAAACACTGATATGAACTTCTTAACACATTACATTGTATTTTAATTTTGCTTTTCCTGAATATAGTTTCCACTGCATTGAACAGGATGGTTAATAGGGGTCTCCCTGTTTTAATCCTTTATTACTCGCAAATTTGGAATAAGAAAATTATTTCATTAGGTAATTCCATGTAAGTCAATGCCTTGTAAATCTCCCGATATTACGGGTGTATCGTAGGTTTTCTAAAATCTATAAAAAGGGCATACATAACTTTAAATTTATTTTCGATCTTATTTTGTATATGTTTAATTAAAAACACCTGATCAATAATAGATCTTCATTTCTTGCAATCAGCCTGGTACTGCCCTATTTTCTTGCAGGCTTCTTCTTCCATTCCTACTGTAAATAAACTTGCTAGCACTTAACATATTATAACACGTAACAGGGATATGGGTCTGTAGTTTTCGGGTGACGCAGCGTAGCAGATAATACATTTTTATACGGTGCCACAATATGGAAAGAATGGATCCGAATGAAGTGGTAGAATAAAATGGTAGAAAAAGTCCAAAGAAGGTACTCTCTTAAAATATCAAAAGCTTATCGAACGGTGTCAACGAGAGCCATAGAAGTGGTGGCAGGGGTAGTCCCTATCCATCTACTGGTGGACGAGAGGAATTATAACAGAGACCAGAATACACGATTTAGGAAAACAGCTTGCGAGAAGAGGCACTGAGAACATAGAAGCAAGAGTGGGAGGAGGAAGCAACAACTGGAAGATGGACTAAAACATTAATAAAAGATTTAAATAGATGGATAGAGAGAAGCCAAGGGGAGATTGATTATTTCCTTTCACAGTTCCTATCTGGCCATGGATGTTTTAAGCAATATCTACATAGAATGGGGTATTAGAGAGAACGAAAACTTTGACTACTGGCAAAGACATGACACGGTATGGCATACAGTTAAAGAATACGTAAGATGATGAGAAGAAAGAACGGGAACAATAATGAGCAGAGATGATATAACACCTGATAACATAGTGGAATACATGCTAAGAGAAGAAGCTGTATGGGAAGAGGTCCAGACCACAATCACCACCATACTGGAAACTAAAGAACAGGAAGAAAGGATAAGATAGATAGGAGTAACAGAGCTCTGATAAAAAAATAGCATAAGAAAAAGTGTAAACAGAAAGAAAGACATAGAAGAGCACATACACAAGGAATAGCGTGCGATGAAGAAATGCCTTAAAGGCGGTGCCGTCGCAGCTATGGAAAACTGTAGAGGAGTTAGCAGGTAGGCGACTAGTCCAGATTGCCAGTTGAATCCATCACTCCTGGAAGAAATGTTCAGAGTCTTTGGAAAATTTCTCCCCCTACGCCGCAAAACAAAAACAATATTCGGGTGACTGCTTATTTCCATTCTTATGAATTAGGGTTAGTAGTGCCGTAGTCTATTCATCTGGCATCTGCTTTTCCCACAATACTTTAACTGTGAACTCATACATTTTTTGGTATAACAGATTTCCACTCATCGTAAACAGATCTATTGGTAGTGTGTCTGCACCTAGACTTGTGTTGTTCTTCGTTTTGTTCATTATGTCTTTTTTTCTTCCAAGATGGGGGAGAGGGGGCTCTGATTATATTTTTTTACTTGAATAAAGCCTTTTTCCGGTTGTAGGAAAAATATATTATTTATTTAGTGGACGAAATCAGTTTGAATAAGTTTTTTGCCTCGACCTAACGGTCTCGGCTGCAAAAAACAGTGATTTAGCGCACTTTATACAAAAATAATTAGTTTTCTTGTGGAATACGCAAACTACCGAAAATATGACACCAGTGCATTCAAATTTGTCACCTCTTGTTTCAATTTCAGATAAGAGAGATAGTCCCCAAACGACTTCCTGCATAAGTTACTGATGCTAGTAACATCTAAAGGCTGATTGATGATTCATAACCTATGTGGTTTGTTCAATAGTTTATCGGTTTCAGTACGGTAATGGTTGCCATGTAACATAATAAACACTAGACTATATTGAGAATGGACGTTAGGAATTAATATTGTTTAATCTTAGCTTAGGGTCAAATATAATTATGTAAAGACGAATTTAGCATAATATCTGCCCTGGGAAATACGTGCCGAACGGTGTGACGGGTTCCTTCCAGTAAAAGAGCCGGACATGAATTGTAAATATTATTGCTTTTACGTGCCACTTTTCGTGGGATCGATACTATTTTCAGGGTTACATGACCTAAATATCCACCTGCAAGCTTTCTTGTAAAAACGGAAAATTTGGTGATGGCAGATTTTAGCTGACATCGGTAGCGAACAGTCGCTCCCGAGGCGAATAATTTGTAAATAAACATATTTTAAGCTACTGAAGTCTTTAATTTCTCAAGTAGAGTCTTTAATGAGTGTAACGCGTAATCTGGGTTGAGCTGAAAACCCCGACGTTAGGCGCATCGCGACAATATGTAAACAAAGGCTTAATATCCTGAAACCGGTAAAAACCATTTGCAAAATACTGAATTCAATTGAAGAGTTACATTTTTTAAACTGAGAAACCAAAATAAAAACAAATCTGTGTATGTGTCCTATAGACACTCAGGTGTGCAACTTACTGTTCCTTCTTTTAGCATGAGAAAAATTACCATGGTGCAAATAGAAAATTGTTCTACAGGGGCAACGGCAATTTTAAAATTGTGTAACCTATATACAGAGAAACTAGTACATACTTTCTCCAACCTACCATATAAAACCAAAAAAGGATTTTTGTACCGTCCAAAATATATACAGAAAGTAGTGATTGCAGGTTCAAATGGAATGTTTAATCACAGGAGGACACCACATTACTATAGCATAAGCATTATATCATATAATAAGTCGTTAACACCAAAACAAAGCAAGTTGATACACTACGAGTATAAGGTATCGAGGCGAATATACGAAAGCACCAGTAACGACCATTTGTCAGTTAGGTGGCGCTGCATGCGCCCAGTCGCTAATTGTTTGTTACAATTTACATTAAAATTGAAATTCACAATTTACAACAATAATCACTGTAACTACCTTTATTGAAATAATTAATAACACAACGATTTTTTCCCTCAAATGTAGGTAAAAGTAACAGTTAGCAGTGTAAACCACAGCAGTACCTGGAGCAGAGGTTTGATCGTTAGAGGTGCACTGAGTTTAGTTAAATATCATTCATGTCAGTACAAATCAAATGGCGCTGAGCCAAAAATCTTTATTACTGACACCTATTATTGCAACGTAATAACTTATGCTGGAAGAGTATTGTAATTTTGTAACACTGAATATTACAATTATAGGTATAGACTCAATTCATTCATGATCCTTTCCGAATTAATCTAGATTTTGATCGTGCTAAAAGGTGGTGGGAGTTGACAATATTGTTTACCATTGACGGTTGTCATCGTAAATTATGTTTCTTTACGGCAACAACTTATTTAACTGTACAGTTAGGGAATGCCTATCTTAATAATTCTATAACCGTAGCCTACTTAAGTAATTTTGTATATTATATTAAAAGAAACTATGTGATTTCTGAGGAACTTGTATAAAAAACAAATATAGCGACACATCTACGTTTAAAATTTGCCTGCGATAGAAGTTCCACTAAAATTCTTTCGGTTAGGTTATGTTTCCCAGCGAGAAGATAACTTCAAAACATGAAGCCTATATTAGCACATCGATTATACTGTACAAAAATATGTAAAAAATAAAAATTACCAACACCTTAAGCTGGAGAGCAGTTGGTATACAAGTGCTATCTGCAAGACAACACTACAAAATAGGTCATCTTAGCACAAGACAAAAACTAGATAGAAAACCTGCTTAATAAGTACGGCGATATTAGTCATCAGTCATCACTCTTCATGTCCGTATTAAAATTATTGCATAATTGCAATAGCAGGCGCTATTTATTAGGTGTACTTATTAGGCATACCAGGATAATTTAAATTTCCATGCTATTTAATTATTGACACGGTTTTAACATGTGCCTTAGTTACAAGTATTTTAGTCAACGGCATCTCCGCATTTTAATTGTACGGAAAAGTATCTTTCAATCAATTACCACGATCTTCATTAAGATCACTACAACTGAATTTTTGTAGCTGGAATTCCATATATTTTAATTTGAAAATTACATAAAACTTAAGAATTTATTACAAATAGGTAGGTAGGCGAAGTAAGTATAAAGGATATTTACAACTATTCGAGAATAGTTAATGTACAAGTAATTATGATAAGAAACAAACGCGCATTGTTTCTACCTCTTTTCCTTCCTTAAAAGGAATGTAATAAAAGCTTCGGCGATACTGGTCTAATCAATCACGGAGTGTCTAATTTACTACTTCGGGCAATCGGTCGATATTGCCTTGTCACTTAAGCTTTTTATTATTCTACAAGCTGTCTCCACGGATCAATATTAGTTATAATTACGAGGGGGCATTGATACTTAGTTAGCCTTAATAAAGTTTCTGATGAAATGCGGTTACCATGAAAACGAGTACAATTGTCGAGAAATAGTTACACCAAGTTTGGTAGCAAAAAGTTCAACGTATTGAATTGCAGATTTTGATAGGGGAAGAACGGAGGTTAGAGATGTACGTGTTGTAAAACGTACATCTGTTTAAAAATGCTGTGCGTTACATGATTTTCGAAAATCTACGACATTCGAGTACACTTTGTACCGAATGGACAAATTTCGATGTTTTCATAGGGAATCTCAAAATTAAAAAATTGTCCCTGTTCGATCCACCTTTTCAAGAGAAACTTAATGTTGAAAACCAAAATTCGCTATCGCCTTTTGCTTTCCAGTTATACACATACGTTCGATTTTTTGGCATTTTGTTTTATAGCTTATTTATGAAAATGGAGAAAAGTCCTTTCTACGTTCTTCATGTACTTTTTTAATAAGAATGCAGGGACTTAGCTTTTTCAGAAAACAAATCTAAGCTAGAGTTATGCCATACAATTGTATTTTTTATATGGAACTCATAGTTGGCAGTGGCATCACGAAAACGAGGATTTTTTCCATTGCAGTGATACACAGTGACAGACATAAATTTGGACAAATTTTGAAATCCTATTTATTATCCATTTATCAGAAAATCCCAATTTTGATTAATATTCCCGTATCTTTTCACACTCAAAATGCACTTACCAAAATTAAAATATTTCCTTTCGTTGAAAATATGCAATTGGCTCACGAATAAACTATTCTTATTTTTCCAAACGCCCAAAAATGTTACTTAGAAAAGTTATTTAGAATTGATAGGAGGTGTTAAATACCAAGTTACAGCTACTTACTTTAAACAAAAAAGCATTGGTGTTTCTTAGTTTTCCTTATCATCGTAAGTATTACGGAAAATAAGATGTTTCAAAATTAACTTCTTATAGATACGGTAACGATGTACTATCGAACTAAAGTTTTGCTCACTAAGCAACCATAAAATTACGTTATTTTTTTCCCAACGTAACAACTTAGGTACCTTCAAAAAATCTCTAACGGGCCTTGCACGGAGCTTCCCTCGCAAGCGCAGTTCGCATCGCTCGCTGTATATTCTGTCCGGGATCAGTGTGGTCTGTAGCGATCGTTGCACATTTCTGTTCCTTTTACGATGTTGGGTTCCAAATATGCCTATTTTTTTCAAAAGTAAGAACCTGAACTATGTGCAAAATATTACTTTTATCTAACAATCTTCAGTTAAAGCAAAAATAGACGTTTTATTTGTGTTAACCCAATAGATCTTCTCCTTTAGCAGCCGCTTCTTCTCTACTCCTGTACATAAGCCTCTCCTCTCTGTTTTCACTCTCTATTGTCTTGTGCCGCACTTTTCCAGTTTTTCCATATTTTACTTAGATGTCGTCAGTCCATCATTTTTATGGCCATCATACGTTGCCCTTGTGTAGCCTTGATCGCCACTGCAAAATATGTTTTGTCCATCGTGTCGTCCCCTGCCATGCCACATGTCGTAACCAGCTCGACTTTAACCGCCCTATTCTCTCTGACGTCTTCGCACTTAGTTCACCTAATTTCATCATATCTGACGTGGCCTCTGAGGCTTATTCCCAGCATGATACTCTCAATAGCTCTTTCAGTTGTTCTTAATTTATTTACTGAGCTGACGGTTAGTGACACGATCTCCATACCAGAAGTTATCATCGGAAAGATGCTCATATCGAATACTTAATTCTTTAGGTTTATTGGAATATTCGGATCTGTAAGATTAAATCCTAGTTTTCCCGTTGCTGTCCATGTCATGCAAGTTCTTCTGCTTACTGCGCCTGTCTGATTTTCTTTGCCTAATTTGATGGTATGTCCCAGATAAAAGTATTCCTCGACTTTTTCTAGATCTTGGTGACCGAGTGTGAGTATTCTGTCTTCTCTAGTCACGACTAGTTTTTCCGATATTCATGGTGACACCCATTTTTTCCGATGCCAGTTTGAGTTTCGTTAACATATTCTGCAGGTCATCTAGATCACTACTAATCAAAACTATGTCGTCCACAAAATGAAGATGGTCCGTCGATACTTATTCCTTTCTTATCACAGTTCAGTTATTTCAAAGTGCCAGAGTAAAGAGCTTTAGGGAGATGGTGTATCCTTGTCGCACTCCTCGCACCACCTGAATGTAGTTTGTTGTGATTTTGACTTGAAAGGTAGCCGTGTCACAAATATGTTTCAACAGATTTCTAGGTATATCTTGAGTCAATTCTTGATTTGTCTATAGCTGCGAATACTACGAATACTTTACCGAGTCAAATGGCTCGCTGTAATGCACAAAAGCCAACTGCAGCGAAACATTATATTCCCTGTATTTTTCTATAAACAAACGTACAATTTGTTTCAAAAAGAACGCAATTTTTAAATTTCGCACCGTTTTTTTTCTGTAAAAGTTGCAACCCCAAAAATTTTACATCTGTCATCTTTGATTGTTGCGATTTTTAGTTATGGAGGGCTACACGAAATAACAACGCCTTATCATCCTAAAAACCGATTACCAAAATGGGGAAAGTTACGCTAAAATCGTTCGCAAAGTTGGTGGAATATTCAGTCGTGAAAGTTCACCAAATCTGTCCACTTTTCAAAGGTTGATTAACAAATTGGTGAAAATTGGATCAGTTATGGACAGTAAATTTCCTGTACATTCTCGTTCCGGTCGGTTTCTAGAAAACATTGCAACTGTGAATGTGAGTGTTGCTGAAAATCTGCGAACGTCATTACACGTGATAACGGAGTTCTTGTGTCCTCAAGTGGAAGGTATGGACCTGGAAGACATGTGGTTTCAGCAAGACGGCGCAACCTCCCACACTGCGCGTGAAATAATTGATTTATTTGGAAAACGAGTTTTGAACCGCATTGTCTTCTGAAACGCCAAGGGGAGTTGGCCACCGAGATCCAGCGATTTGACGTCGTGCAACTTCTTTGGGGTTTTTGAAATCTCATTTCTACGCGAATAACCCTCGAATAATTACCAAGTTCAATACCGATATCCAACGCGTAATTAATGAGATAGAGCCGCAACTCTAAGAAAACGTCATATATAATTTCATCAAAAGAGCAAGGGTCTGAGTCCAGAGTCGCGAGGGCCGTTTGAAGGATATTTTATTCCATAATTAATCGGAACGTGTCTACTTTAAATTTCAATAAAAATATCAGCAATCCCTCAAAAAAACTTGCGTTTTATTTTAAAATAAAAAATGACGTTCTTTTTGAAACACCCTTTATATGATCAGCTATAGCTGATAGCCCGTTCGAAGCCTAGCCTGCTCGGGTGGTTGGTATCCATCAAAATTATTTGTGAGCGTGTTGGTAGTAATCTTTGCAAATAATTTGTAAGTGTGGCAAAAGGCTGATGGGTCTATAGTTTTATACATTCTTTTTGTCTCCTTTTTGTAAAGCAGGATAACCTGCGCATGTTGCCATGTAACAGGCATTTTGTTGCCAGTTAGGCATTTATTCGGAAAAATTTTCATTGAATTCAGTTCCTCCCAATTTGAACATTTCAGCAGTGATTCCATCTTCGCCCGGGGCACGTCCATTTTTCATGTATATATGTATCTTACCGAAAATCGTACGACACTCATTAATGACCAATAGAAAAATTAGTTCACGAGCCGTAATCAAGACAACAACAAAATTTCTTGGAAATTTTTTGTCGGTAGACCACCCTAACTGTGAGGGTTTGTGTCGTAACGATTTTCGAAATTATTTTTCCTGCATTCCAACAACGTCCTAATCTACCCTCGCGTCCCGCTCGGACAAATTAATACGACGTTGTTGGAACGCACTAAAAAAATTTTCCGGAAAGAATTAATGCTCTTAGAGATTATATGTGAAAGTATATTCGGTTTCGAACCGGGTAGACATCTGATCCGCATACAGAATATCGTCTTCCTTCAATAAATAGTTTTTGAGCTATTCCGCCAACGGACAGACGGAATCCAAGAACGTGAAGAAATGAAGAAATTTCGGAAAGTGATTGTTTTCACTATTACAATACTTCCCTTGTCTAAAAAATCTGTAAAGAGCTCTACTCGGAACTTTCCTAGCAAGTGGAAATTTTGAAATTAAAGATTTTGAAATTATTAAAGGAAAAAAACTATCTGTTGGGTAAAAATATGCTTATACGAATGTACAGACAGATAGACAGAATTGAGAAAACATATGCTACGTCATCTAGATACCCCGGATCGTTAAGATCGGAAGGTGATTTTTTCACGATTACAATATAACTTTTGCATGAAACATACAAGACAATAATAAAAAGAGAAACTTCCACAATTTTGTTGTTCTGAGCGTGCGCACAGCAACTCATCGCAATCGGATGAATGGTATAGGAACGCATACGAGACAAACAAAGAAACATTCATTTTTATATAACATGTGAGCAAACGAAAATGAAATCAAGCTTGGCTTTGAAATATTTGTTTGTGCTGATGGGGCTGTAAGTCTGTGTCAAATTTGAGGTTAGCAGGTTAGGTTTTGCGACAGTTTTGACACAGACTGACGCAAAACCTAACCTGATAACCTCGAATTTGACATAGACTTACAGTGCCACCAACACAAATAAATATTTCAAAGCCAAGCTTGATTTCATTTTCGTTTGCTCACATGTTATATGTATAGACTAATTACATCATGTGAATTGGATAACGGGCGTTACATTTACTGGTAGTGGGCCACATCGAGTTTCTTATTAGAGTGAACATCTTGTGAATTGGATAAAAAGTTTTTCATTTACTGGTATTGTACTTTTTCGAGCTTCTTATTGGAGTAGATGTTTTGTGAGTTGAACCTTATCGACATTCGTGTTACTGGGTTGTCGACAGCTTATGAGATTTGGAAAATAAACATTGCAGTTACTGCTAGTGGATCTTTTTGAGCTTGCTGATGGAAGTAACAAGTATCCTGTCATTTTTGGCTGGAGGAGGTTTGCAGTTACTGATAGTTGATTGCATCTATACTGGGGTTAGTCCGCAGATTAGGAAACTTCTGTGAGCGGATGGATTACACTTGGATCAGTGAGGAGGCAGATTGAGTTTTTTTGGACGGGTAACAGCTGCAAGTATTTATTGAAAGAACTAAAAGTAAAGCATTAAAAGAGTGAGGTGAACTCATTCAAAAGGGACTACTTACCTTCTTCATGCTTATTGAATGACAGGTATTGTAACAAATATGTTTTTTTGATTGATTTTCCACTTTCATAGTATATATGACATTGAAAGTTGTAGAAAATGTCATATGATTTTAGAAGTAAGCTTTCATTAAACAGAAAGGTTTTTCAGGAGCAACAACATAATTTATAATGCGTGAACCCAGCTGTTTTAAGAGTAATTGTTTTCTGCTGGAGCTAGAGTCAAATGTAACACCAAAAGCATAACAGATATTGCCATAACGTAAAAATTGTAAGGTAAAACATTAAATAAATATAACTACGTTGTAGGTATCCAATACATAGCATAAATTAAGAGACGCAACGTGGAGCTATAGGAATATATTATATACTATATTATATAATATTAACAGCCAACTATAAGTTCCATATAAAAAATAAAACTTTATGGTATTACTAAAATTTCGATTTTTGTTTTAACTTGACTACTGCAGTCTCATAAAGTAGTTCCCGAAAAAGCAAGTACTTATCTCTATTTTCATTACTAACCGAGATTTAGCCATAAAACTAAAAGTCGAAAAAACGAACTTTTTATTATAAATGCAAAACAAAAGACGATAGCCAATTTCTTTTCTACCATTAAGTGTTTCTGGAAAAATGAGGTCGAGGATGGGCCGTCAATTTTTTCATATATTCTCTAGTTATTAGATTCCATAGGAAAATTTCGAAATTTGCCAACCATCTACAATTCTTAGGGCCGGTTGCAGAAAGCAATGTTAAGTCTCGTGTTAGCTAACATCGCGTCAAAGTGAACAAAAACGAATCAAATCTCAAATGTTTATGGCAACTAATACATTAGTAAACAAAATTTGATGCGATTTTGTTCACTTTGACGCGATGTTAGCTAACACGAGACTTAACATTGCTTTCTGCAACCGGCCCTTATGAACGCGTTTTTGATGTGGTGATCGTGGATATGACAAAATTATTGATCAATTTGATCCGCAAACGCAGACTAAAACCGACTGGGAGTGACAACTGCTTTCTAGCTGTTTTCAGGATTGGTACATCTATATATATAAAACTGAAAGTCCTGACTCACTCACTCACTCACTCATCAACGCCCAGCCCAAACCCTTGGACCTAGAAAGCTGAAATTTTGCACAGAGGTTCCCTTTATGATGTATACAAGGAATAAGAAAGGATATTTCGAAATTCAACCCCTATAGGGGTAAAATGGGGGTTCCAATTTTGTATGAAAAAATAATATTAAATAGACATTTCGACTTGAAACTTCGTAGGAGTACTCCTAAAAACAAATAAGCAAACAAGTATTTCGTGATTTTCCGAAAATCAACCCCTTGGGGGGTGAAATGGGGTAAATAAGCCTAAAATACGATATGGGTGTCGTTATTTATGCTTTTTGGGACGTTGATTGCGAAAATGGCATTTATTTTTAAGTCCAAGACGGTGAACATGACATAAGGGAAGGGACGGGACGGGTCGGGGGGACGGGACGGAAAGGGAAGAGATGGGATGGAAGGGGAGGGGACGGGACGGGACGGGATGGCACGGGACGAGAAGGGACGGGATGCGACGGTACGGAGACGGGGACGGAGAAAGGGGCGGGGACGGGGACGGGGCGGGAATGGGGATAGGATGGGATGGCATGGGATGGGATGACAGAAAATAATTAGTCATTATTTAATACCCAAATAACGAACCTCGCGCGAACGAAGTCGCGGGTAACAGCTAGTATATTATAACTACGGATTAAAAGAGTCGGTCTATCATTATAATCCAGACACAACCAACAATCAAAAGAAAGGAAACGCGTTGGTACCATTAATAAAAATTTGCTCCCAGATACCGTAACTTTTCCTATATATTGGGCTAGAAATTAATAAATACTTCCTCGTAAATAAGCCATTAAACGCTTGACCACTGACAATACTGCACATCGCTTATGCCGGCCTCATAAGTGATCAACGCAATGTTTTAATTCAACATTACAAACTGGCAGACGGATATAGGTTAAGTTATTCTTTTAAAAGCCTACGCAGAAGAGTAGAAACAGGGATTCCAAAACACACCGACTACTGCAGCAGACTATATAAAGGCCGAACGCATTCATTAGCAATGCAAAGTGTTGTAAAAACTGTACTATTTACTGCGGAAGCGAGAGAGAGACCAGGGATACAGTTCATTCCACCTGCGTCCTTCAACATCCCCCAACCGACCTTGTCCCCGCCAGAGTACGCAAACCTGCGTTCCAAAGCCTCAGAAGAGATTCTTTACAAGCACACGCGTACAACCAGCACCAGTCGTTAAATTTATGTTCACAGACCTTATTTCTAATAAAACGTGCATCTCCCGCCAGATACGTCTAAATGAATTTTGCATTTTTCACCTGCGGAAAATAATGCAGCCTTGTGCAAGCGAAAGTAATATATTTGTTGTGATTCTTGCAGTTTGATTTCCATGCTGAGAAACGTTATTAATACATGCGATATAGATAAGTGAGTAGAACAAAAAATTAAAAGGCTGCCATAAACCTGTTGGAAATGACGCCATGAAAAAAGTGGTCCAATGGTTAGCAAACATTTTCAATAACTTTGTTCTAGAACGAGTTACTGCTATTGCCTATTTTTAGACCGCGATCGTGTGAACATATCAGGGAATCTTAATTAAATATGCACTTTTATGTTTTCCCAAAGTATGAGACCAGTTAACTGCATAACGTGGCGTAGAAAAACTGTTAAAACATTGAGAACTCATCAAAATTCGAAGCCTTTAAACACATAAGAACACAGACTTTTAAATACCTTCTATCATTACCGCTATTTCAAGTTGTAGGTCATTCGTGATTCATTAAAGGTGTATCTAAAGCAATTTAGAACTGAAGCCTGATGTGCAACTGCAAGTTCAATGTTAATTTGCACACAATATTGCTATGCTGCGGACGTATTTAGGTGACAGTACGGAGAGCAAACAAGACAGTACTAGCGGTCTTCCATTGAAACAATAAAAATACATATATTATTTGAAATCTACATTACACCTAAATCACGGAGACAATAAATAATAGACCCCCGTTATGAGTTCGGTAATCGGTTCAATAAATTAGATACGAAACCGCACAAGTAAAATCAAATGATCAAGTTGTGAAATGAAAATTATACTTCATTATTAGTTATCAATAGATATGGTACATTTGTTTCAGTACGACGCCTTAATTTTATGATCAATGGTTGATAATCACCGGTATTGTTATCGAAACTGCACCTTACCGCTATTTATATTTAAATTTTGTTTTAAAGTAGTAACACCGTATCTAACAAATTTATATTAGCAGTAAACATACTGAGGTAACTTTCTAGTGCTTGCCATATCAAGTAAATTACAGAATGTTTGACTAAAATACCTAGCCGCGGCTCTTCTTTATTCGAGTATTGAAAAACAGTCGAATTACATTACAAATTTATGTCTAATCTTTTAAAATAACGGCATAAATACATCACTCATGAACACAAATAATGTTTCAGTTTTCTAGTAATTTAAGACGACTACAAATACAACGGACGCAAAGAATAATAATCTAGTTGTTATTATTTGTTACATAACTTGCAAGCTGACTTTTCATCGTTATTTTTAATTTCTGCGCATAGAATTTTTTGGTTTCTCACTTTCCTCTTTTGACAATACATACGTGCATGTTTTAGTCGGATTCCAGCTGTAACGAGATGGTGATATTCATCAATGTCCGCTTTGGTTTTGGTAATAATAATAACAATAATAATAATAATGTTTATTTCAACACGTGATATACGTCACAGTCAATATTTAACAATATACGACATGATAATAATAATAATAATAATGACTCTCGGCTACTTCAGTCATTCCTCTATCCCTACAAGACGTTGAAATTAGAGAAGAGATTGTATACACATATTCTTGCAGAAAGCAGTGATTCTTAACACTTGTAACACCGCACAGTGGTTCCAAATCCCGAAAAGCTGGTCAAAAGTCAAAAAATTAAATATTTTCCTGCTTAATTTTGAATACGGAATTTAATAGAGAGGGTATTTCTCCTCACGGTGGATAAAGGGCAGGAAGCTGTTGTACCTACACGAAGCTGGCTAGCACATGTAAGTTAGAGCTATCACCTACTAGCGCGATAAGAGTTTTCACGGCGAACATTCGCTCTGTTGAAAGTGATCTTAACTTTTAATTCAAGTGCTCGTTTGCAATTTTATAAAATGGAGGGTGTTCCTGGAGGTTTGTATAATATGTTTTTACCATAATTTGTTTATAATTATTGCAATAACTGTAGTACAAGTAACTTCGAAAAATTGCTGTCAGAAATCCTTATTAAAGGAAAAACGTATCGAAAAACATTTGAAAAGTTAAGTATCCGCGAGATACCGCTTAGTTTTCTATTTCAATATAAAGGTGAAGGTGTTCTGATTAAGAATATTCCAAAAATAGCTGCTACTATCTGCTATTCTCGTTTTAAACAACATTGCTGCAGCAGCGCGCAGCTAAACTGAGCTGATTAGAAATGAGTTAAATATTCTTCACACAAATTACTTTGAGATGCATAGAAGCAAACTGGAAACTATTACATTAGCAAATTTAATTTTCACTTCTTCTGATCAACCCGATTAAATATACAATCAAATGTGAAAGTTAGAAAAAAGTTCGTTATTAAATAAATTTAAAACAATTATTATGGTGTAACAGGGCATGTATAAAATAAATGTATAGCTCAATATTTATTCGTATCGTAGGATCACAATCGCCCGAGTACCAGTAGATACACACGCAAACAAATGTTTTCGATAATAAAGGACCACTTGCAGTTGAACTTAGATGAACAAGTCACGATTTTGGAGAAAAACTTCTCTGAAACGAGGAAGAGTTCATTCAAAATACATAATGACGAGACACAAAATATGAAAGCGTTGCTTCCAAAACTTAAATTGCAATGGCGAGAATCCTGTAGAATAACTTCTCGATTCTTCAAGATAAATGAGAGCTGGTTGAACACTACTATAACCATCGCAGTGAGTGTTGTACATATGAAACATTAGATTCTAGACCTTTTAAACGCCACATCCCCTGGAACGCTTCGTGATGATTTTATTAAACGAGGATGAATTCCATTTCGATGCCAACGCAATTATATTTTTAAATATTTTCTTTAAAATTTGAAATCTTTCAATCCGTTTCGAATTTGATATTTGTTCCAATCAAAATTTTCGGAAATTTTGATGTAAAACATGTAAAATATATATCATATAGAAATATAATGTACCTAAAATATATATAATATAAAAATACAACATACAATAAGTATAATATAATATTAAATATATATATAATATAAAAAATGAACTTTTGATATAGTACTCCAACCAGAAATTGGAAAGCTATTTAAAATCAGGCCAGCATTGAGAACAGTAAGTCACTTCGTAATTTAATTCATAAAATGAGTGTTTGATTGTCATTCAGTGACATTTCAATAATAACCTTCAAATTTGACATATGCATTAGGAATTTTGGAAGAGATATACGTTTTTCAACATTATGTATGCTAGCATACGGTTTTAAAAATTGCGGTTAAACAACCTAGTATCTAATTAAATCATGTAAAATGGTACTAAAACAGTTAGATGTACAATTTACAGATGAAGTGATGAACTGTCATTACTTGAAAGCTGCTTGACATTAGAAAATTATTTCTTGATTGTATGAAACCAACTTAGACATGACTTACATTTTCCATGATGTACTTGATTTTAAATAGTTTTCCAATTTTTGGTTGGAATACTATACCATTTTTAATATGTATTGTTTTATTTCAGTTTTTCATTTTTTACATATATGTCCCACATTTTGGATTCACCAAGTTGTTTATACTGATTAAGACTTCGGATTCGTAATCAGCAATGCCAAAAACCCTACACGCCAATTTTTGTTGTGATATGATTATTTTTTATGTCAATCCGCTATATTAAAACAGCCATTTTGTTTTTGTTAATTTTGACTTCGGATTCGTAATTAGCAATGTCAAAAACCCCTAGTTACCAATTCTTGTTTTAATACTATTACTTTTTATAATGTCGATACGCCATATTGAAGCAGCCATTTTGTTTTTGTTAATTTTGACTTCGGATTCGTAATCAGCAACATCGAAAACCCCCGAGTAGCTAATTTCGTAAAGATTTGAGCACGTCTTGATGTTTTGGCCACGTTTTCGGGATTTGGAACCACTGTGCACCGTAAGAAAAATTTTTAACATCTATAACTAATAGATGCAAATAACATACTCACCTACCTTTGATTAATTGCGACGCGTTAGGTGTAAAAACTTCAATTGCAAGGTTATTATAAATTTTGAAGCCTTTATAAAAGAAACAGTTTTGGGAACTGCTTTATGTAAGTTTCGGTAATCTAACATTCTGCTAATTTCTAGTACTATAATTATTACTATCACAACCCCAAACTAAGTTCTGGTAACAGGTTAATGACTGCTTTAAAAACTAACAACAAAGAATTGAAATAAATACGTTGCTTCATACTTAACCATTATAAACAATCTAGCATTGCAGACATTATTGTAAATCTATAACGACGTAATATAATAATTCGTATTACTCTGTTATGCTGTTTTTGCATTTTAGCCAATTCTTGTTCTTGATATAAAAATAATATATTAGAACAGTAATCGAAATGCATTATATGATGTATAAATGATTGTTTTGTAAATCATAATTTTAGCCTGTATACCAAGCTTGTTAGAAGTACTACTGAATAAGCCTATTTTCTTAATTACCTTTTGTTTATTTCTTTATTTATGTAAAACGCAATTCCTGTTTGGCGATCAAGTCCAAGTAGGACATGCGCAACAACTGTGGTTGGGGCGCATCACTGGCAGCCACCCGGGATGGACGAGAGGAGCGTGAGATCAGGACGAACTGTCCAAGTACGTCTCCTTTAAGTCGTATTTTACATGTTCATAATCATATAAATAAAGGAGAACGATCGAAATGTGTGTGTCCGTCACGACAATTGCAGACGCGATGTCCCTCATTTGCGTTTGCATGAATTTCGCCGTCGCTTCGATTTTGCGAACGGGGCGAAGCCCCGAAGGCCTCCGTGAAGAGGGGCGGAGCCCCGATGGCCCCCTTGGAGAGTGGCGGAGCCCGGAGGGCCACCTTGAAGAGGAGCGAAGCCCCGGGCCCCCCTTGGAGAGGGGCGATGCCCCGAAGGCTCCCTTGGAGAGGGGCGGAGCCCGAAGGCCCCCTTGGAGAGGGGCGGAGCCCCGAAGGCCCCATAGAAGAGGGGCGGGGTCCCGTGAGCCCCCTTAGAGAAGAGCGGAGCCCCGCGGCCCCCCTTGGAGAGGGTCAGAGCCCCGAAGGCCCCCTAGAAGAGGGGCGGGGTCCCGTGAGCCCCCTTAGAGAAGGGCGCGGGGCCCTCTGGCAGAAGGACAGAGCCCCGAAGGCTCCCTTGGAGAACGGCAGAGCCCCGAAGGCCCCCTTGGAGAAGGGAGGTGCCCCTAGGACCCCCTTGGAAAGGAGCGGAGCCCCGAGGCCTTCCTTGGAGTGGTGCGGAGCCCTGGGGTCCCCAATTGGAGAGGGCCGGAGCGTTATTTGAGCAGAATTTTGATTAAATCGATGCGATTTTAGAAAAGGACCCTTACCAATTCGCGTTTCTTTTTGAAAATTATGAGCAAAGCTTTAAACTACTGAGTGGTGACACATAAAATGTGCTAAGCAGCGCATACGAAAATACATCAGGATAGACCGCGCAATAGCGCGCGCAGCCCCGTTTATATTTTAATAAATTAGTTGTTAAATTAAAAAGAAGCATTCATTTAAATACACCTTTTTGATTACATAATCTACGTGCGCTGAAGTTTAATTTATCATCTATAATTAAACCTAGGTATTGAACTTGAGATACCTTTTCTATTTCTAAATTTTCAAGTTTAATTTTATTAACTAATTTTACATAAGTACCAGATGAAATTATTGGTTTCGATTTTGCGATATTCAGTTTTAATATATTAACTTGTAACCACTTAGAAATAATTTCTAAATCTATATTCATTTTATTCATAGCATCTTGGTGAGTATCTCTCACTATTAAGGTGTCGTCTGCAAACAGATTTATGCTGCAAGTTTTAGATTGAATTCCAAATCGTTTATATACAAAATAAACAGTAATGGACCCAAGACAGAGCCTTGGGATACACCCAAGTTGTTTTCCATGTAGCTTGAGTCGCACTGATTGAAGTATATAGTTTGTAGTCGATGAATGAGATTACCACGTATTTCATATTTATATAGTTTTTTCACTAACCGCTGCACGCGTATAATCAAGAAAAACAGTATCTACACTTTTCCAATTCATCAGAACAACGTTTCGCATGAATGTTTATTTCTGAATCTTGATTGGTTTCTACTTGTCATGTTCTTCTAAAAAGATTTGGAGTTGATATTTCAATCATTTGCTCATATAAGCGTAACACATTTATTGGTCGAAATTCTTCGCACTTGTTAGTTAATTTAACTTTAGGTACTGGAACACCTCTAAGATATTTTCCATGATTCTGGAACACATCCTGTTCCGACAGACCTTATTAATGTAACAAATGTCACCCTACAATAGGTAGCGCCTCTGCAATTACACTTACTGTAATGTGATCGAAGCAACATATTCGTTTAATTTTAACTATTGAATTTTTAATATCCTTTAATCTAATTGTTTTAAATTTAAAAGTACTGATATTATCCAAAACTACCATTTGTAATAAAGGAATTGTTTAGCTTTAATATGCTATTTACATAGATAAAATTATTAGCAATATCCTGGGCATTGTTAATTTTTTCTCCGTCAAATAAAATGTTAGAAGTCTTTGTCCTTTCTTTACTGATTTGACAATGTTCCATATCTTCTTAGGATTTTCACAACAGTTTGCTCTTCTATTTTCATAATATTAGTTTTTCCTATTATTAATTTTATTGCTGTAAAAATTCCTAATATATTTATAGCTTTCCCAGTCTTTCGCCTTTTAGTAAATTTAGCTGTCCTATAAATTCGATTGCATTCTGCCTGAATTTGCTGCCAGTCAGCGTTGAACCATGGATTTTTTGTTTTTACAGCAATTTTTTTGCCTTCGGTTCATTCTTTAAACTTTCTCACGCGTGCAAAAAAGCTACTCGTTGTATAAATAACTATTTTGTGTATTCCACACAGTGTGACATAAATAAATAAACACAGTAGAGACATGATACCCAAGTTAATTAACTTGTTATTACTAACTGAGAAGCAAGAAAATGGAGATATATTTTAGGAGGACGAGATATATATCATTCGACTCAGCTTAAAGAGTAGATTCCAAAAATATATAGAAACCGGAAATCGGATTTCTTTTCCGAGGTCGACTTCCGGTCAATTTTTTTTTCATCTCGTGTTAAATTCTTAATGTCCAATTATTGGCTCCCCTAATTATTTTAGAGCTAAAGTGTAAATACATTTTTTGTAGAGAAAAAAATACTGCATCTATTCATACTGTTGCTAACCATTTTTCATTTTCCATAACCGAAGGAATGCAAAAAATAAAACTAGCATTTTAAAAAAAATAAAACTAGCATTTTTACAAAAATCAGTGATGCCATGGAATTATTGAAACAAGCCAATGCCAACGCAAGTGCGTGCGGGGTGATCATCCAGTCACTGCCGTCAAAAGATTGAACGTATTGTCGCTTTTTAACCCGATCCATGAATAGATGTTCGAGAGGATCTTCAGCTTATTGATTGCGATTTGAATAATGTCTCTAGTTGTCGTGGAAAACATTGATCTAAGATCTTTCAGCCAGGAAATGATAATTCTTCCTGACTCTCTTTTCTCATTAACCTTTCCTTTAAGTTATGTGTTTTGTCTGTATAGAAACCATACTATAAAAAATTTAGAAAATTGCGTGAGTTCTATGGAACAATCTAGCACTGTTACTTATAACATAGTAGATTTGCCAGAAAAAATGAGCCCTGATTGAATAATTTAGAATTGCTCATCACATTAACGCCAATTATGAATATTAAAAGTCAATATTAATATGTTATATACAGTGTGACCAGTAAAGTCCGCATCATATGGATTTTTTTAATTAATAGCTTTATTCGAAATATGATTTTGGCATCACTTTCTGCTTCGATTGAGATGAAAATTAATCAAAAAATAGTAGTCACGTGATTCGCATTATATGTGAAATATTAATTTTTGCAAAAAAAATTCAAAAGTTAGGTTGTTTCTCAAAATATCGAAAAAAGTTATTAGAAAAAGTTTTTCTAAATGCAATTTTTAGCCCATATGAAAAATTTCAGCTGTATAAGATAATTTAGATTATTTGCCCTTTTTTTGTAAATTGCACCACTGTTGCAAAATAAGACTCAACGGAACCTACATAAAACTTCTTAGTTTTGACAATGCTTCATTCCAGACACATTTTCTTTAAAGTAGCGCCACATTAGATGTGTGTTTTTGTACAAAATCCAAATAGGGCTATTAAAATTTGGTCACATGTGATGCAAAGTTTATTTGTTTTTGACCCTGTATAAGGTAACTTCACAAAATAACTATTTTAGAAAACGTAGTTTGTGTTTAAAAGTAATACACATTATAATTAAGACAAACAAGTACACAGCGTCATCAGTAAAGTCTGCATTAACTGGAAAATAAATTTTTGTTTAACTTTGCGTAAAGTTTATCTATTTTCAAGAATTTAATTCAAAACCCCTTTATTAAAACTTGTAAACAGTAATGATGAAGAAGCGATAAAGTGGAGAAAAAGTATTGGTAGTTCTCGTGTTTACATTGTTGATCCTTGGGTTAAGGTATTCACTGATTGCCAAAAAAAAACGTTTTGGCCTTTGCCTAATTTTTAAATTCCTCAAGTTCCTCAGAGAGGTGGGCGGCAATGGTAGCTACTATCAACATTTGCTAAAATTCTAACATATTGTTTTTGTTGACGAAAAATACGTCAAGTGTGAGAACAATCCCCATAAAATCAAAGCATATGAAATACTAGAGTGAAATACAAAAACACTGTTTTAAACTACGCAGCAAAACTATAACACTGGAAAGTTTGGTACTAAGATGTAAACCATGGTAAGACCAGTTTAAAAGTCATATATCACTACTCCTAACAATTTAACGGAAATCCCCTTTGATATAGTATTTGTGGAGAAGAAGATAAGTTTTTGGGTTTTGTCATAATTAAGTTTGAGTTGATTTGTACAAAACCATTTTTTGAGCATGATTCTCACTCTCAATAGAAAGCTGATACAAAGTATTTTAGTTCTTTGTGGACGACAAGAGAGTAGTTGTAATAGCACAGCAATAGCCATGTTACGAGGGAAGCGCCAAAATTTCCCGGCCTGACCATGAAAGAAACGAGGTAGACTCACAATTAAATTTTATTTTTCAATATATTCCCCCCTGACATCACTGCACTTATTACATCGTTTCAGCAACAATTCAATACCCTTAGAAAAGATTCCTTTGGTTTGTCTTCAAAATGTGCCCAAACTGCAGCCTTCACTTCTTCATCGTCACTGAAATGGCGCCCGCGAAGGTTCTTTTTCAAATCTCCAAACAGGTAATAGTCACTGGGGACCATAGCTGGACTATACGGAGGGTGATCGATTTGTTCGAAATCGCAGGCATAAATTGCGGCTTGCGCAATTCCAGCAGTATGCACGGATGCATTATCGTGCAGCAAACGCACGCCTCTGGTTAGTTTCCCACGTCTTTTCTCCCGAATGTTTTGTCGTAATTTGTGCAAGAGTGCTGCATAATATGCCCCGTTGACTGTAGTATTGCGTTCTTTAAATTCTATGAGAAGAATGCCATCCCAATCCCAAAAAATCGTAGCCATCATCTTTTTTGTCGACTGATGGACCCTGAATTTTCTTGGCGGTGCTTCTCCTTTTCGTCTCCATTCCATCGACTCCCTTTTGGACAAAGGATCATAGTAAAAAACCATAGTTTCATCCCCTGTGACAATTGTCTTCAACACGTCCACAGGGTTTTCTCCACAGAGCTCCAAAAAGGATCGAGCACATTCAACACGACACTGGCGCTGAACTGCTGAGAGATGTTTGGGGACCCACCTTGCACTAACTTTATTATGCCTAAATGATCGTGGAGGATTCGGCGAACGCTTGTATCTGAAAGCCTCGACATTTTTGATATTTCTTTCACCTTGAAGCGTCGATCGCTTAATACGAGATCCTCAACAAGGGCAATCTTGTCCTCCGTCACCACTTCCACCGTCCTTCCTGTTCTTGCGTCATCTTCCAAGGATTCCTGCCCCATTCGAAACCGTTTTGACCAATCTTTTACCACAGAATAAGACGGGAAATTTACCCCGTACACCCCATCCAGCCGATCTTTGATGCTTTGAGGAGAAATACCTTCTCGAGTAAGGAATTTGATAACAGCTCGATACTCAATTTTCGTGACTTCTGACATCGTGATGAACGAGTGTCAGTTATAAGAAAACTAATTGACATAAAATCCATTTTTGTTTTTTCCAAGGCCAATAAGAGTTAAACCAATGTGTTACCAAAATTTTGACAGGCTGCGCTACCTGGATCTATATCAGGCCGGGAAATTTTGGTGCTTCCCTCGTATATATCTAGCCCCACTTGAGGTGCCAAATTTGTAATATACCTCTCTCTATTACAAATAATATCAAATTAAATATACATTTTTTTAATTATTAACAAGAAGCACTATAAGGTATAGCTGCTTATGTACTTACCTTACTTCTTAATGAAATAAATAGAAATTGAAGTATCTCATAAATTAATTTGACATTTAAAATTATGTCATGTGATTATAGTTTTTTAAAACCTCGGCTAGTCAGTTCAAGCAATGGAATTTCTCTCTCCCAGCTGAATGAGTAAATTTTCAACTAGCAACTTTCTATTGTAGTTAAAGACTGAATTACTTTTAAAATATAATAATTATTTCAGGTACTTCACAAAATTAAATTCATACTTCAGTTTGTTAGTATCTCTTCGAAGTTTCATCTGACATTACAAATATAAATAGATATTGTCAAAAATAGTTTAATCAAATGTTAAATATAATAATAATAATGTCTTTGTTTTTCCATCAAGAGCAAATAAAATTAATAGGTAATAATATTTTACAACGAATTAAACTTACATCGATGACAAAATCATATGGCGGAGTTCAGATAAATCTGCTTTCACACTTAACCATAAAGAAAAAGAGTTAAATTATATTATATTATAAATGCCTAACACTAACCATCGGGAAAAATAAAAATAATAAACGAACTAAGTCTTAAATTAAGAATGAATAATGAAACTAAGAGTGAAAACAATTATAAACTGAAACAGGTGTTTCTTTTACAAAATAATACAAGTAAAACAAATTAAATACAAGCTATGTTGCTGGCAAAAACAGTCACTGTAAGTTAAAAAGATGTTGAAAATATAAACTTCGAAATAATTTTACTGGTTTAGTTTTTAATATTGAAGTCAAGCTGTTGTAAATCTTACTTACCTTAAAAGAAAAGGAGCGCTCAAATAAGGAGGTTTTGTGTACAAGAGGTGATATAAGATCTTTATTCCTAACATTCAGCCTATGAACGTCTGTCCTAAATTTTATTTTATTATACAGGGTGTATCATTAATAATTGGAAATATTTTAAATGTACAATCCTGGGCTCAAAATATTAATATTTAACCCAAATTACTTCGATAAAATGTGGCTCCTTACTGAGATATAGGGTGTTTTGTTTAAAAATTTAAAAATGATTTTTCCCCATTACTTTAAAACTATTTGACGTATCCGTATCATATTTGGCAGGGCGTGTAGACACTATAAACCATGCTAAATTATGTTAAATAAACGTTTCTGGCTACTACCAGAGGCGTACGACAGGGGCTAGTGATTGGTTGACCCTTCCCAAATTCTACGGCACTGACGGAATTGCCATTTTAGCACAATTTTTCGGTTCTCCAATACTTTCTATGTAAATAACATACTCTTCCTTCGTAACGATAAAGTCATTATTTTTCGAGATATTTAAAGTTAAACATAAAGCTGAACGGTTATTTTGATTTTAATAAGTATTAATTATGTCGGTGTTTTTTGTCATAAGATTGCATTTATTACGCAAATGAAACTTTAATCCGTATTAACAAAAAAACATAATGTTATTTAATGAAATTTATTGAAACCATAGATGCATTGTTTTTATGTTGAATGCATCTATGTATTCGTTTCAAGAAATTTCAATAAATAACATTGTTTTTTTGTTAATACCGATGTATGGAGCATGAGCTTCAAATACATTTAACAAATAGTTATTTAAGTTGTTAATTTTCCGTCTATCAACGTTGTAAAATATATTTGTTGCAAAAGCAAAAGATGCAAGTTATGATAAAAATGTGGTTCATTTAAATATTTGTAGTCTCTAGATAAATGTTATAAATTTATTTGGTTTTACTGGTTTAGAGATGTTTAAAGTACAAAGTACTATATTATGGCCCGAAAAAGTACAATCAATAACATCCGTGCGAACAACCTTGATAGGATCATTTATAAGTATTAAATCTAATAAATTAAAGTTTCTGATTGGTTCATTTATAGAGTGATTTTTTGTAGAAATCCATAATAAAAAAGTTTCCCATATGTTGCATAGTTTTTGGAATATAAGAAATACATACAATACGTGACAAAATTACATATAATAAGAACACCTATAGAGGAAATTGCATTTCTAGACTATAAGGATATAATTTCATCAGCGGTTACATTTCTTACATTTTGATTTGCTGAAGTTCATACATAGATTTTTTACACGATAATACACATTATTGACCGTGCTCAAGTTAAAATTAACTGAAGATAGGTTGTTACATCGTGTTTTTAAATGTGTCCTAACACCAAGGTTATTTAAAAACTAGCTGAGCGAAAATTTATTTCAGGAAACGAATCTTGTAGTTTGCGTGTTATTCCATATATACTTCAAGGCATAAAACCAAAATGGAAAAAGTCAGAAAATGCGCTCCATTAGCAACAGTGCAAAAAAATATCTCTTTATTTTAATAGCTTTTCAAAGTGAGTTAGATTTACAGTTAATAAAGTTCGTTTTAGTGTAAAAGGAGATCAGTTTACCTTTTAAAAAACTTGTTATACGTGATACCGGCTCCAAGGAACGCTGATAATGATCACACTGCATCTAATGACTGCGGAAAATAAACATTTAAGTGTAAGTTCGTTATAAAAGCTGGAAATAGAAACTCGTTAAATTTCGAGCACATTTATATCATCAAACAATATTTAGACGTACTACAAAACACAAATAAAAATTTCGCAACCAATCCGCATAGAAAATAGAAAGAGTGATGATAATCGTAATAACCTGTAATTAGGCTCCTTATATGGCTAGCATAAGCAAATTAAAGGGGAAGAAAAAATAAAAATCCTATAGACGTAGGCAGTAACACATCATCGGTTATTACTACACATGCTCTTGAAGCCAACGTTATTAGACCCAGTATATATTAAAGGTATTAAAGAATGCTGCCGCGTAATTGATGGTTAGAAACCATGTCAAATTTGTATTCTCCTTACTTTATGGGATTTCAAATACCATTAAGATTCAATAAGCTGGATGCATACTATTAAGAGCGCAAGTGCGAACGTCCATTAAATATAGTGTTTCCATCAAATTTAAATAGTCATTCTCAGTTGTCTGAAAATTGAGCAATTTCAGTAATATTAATACCTTCTCAGCAGAAAGGCAATATTTACGTAAACATTTTATTAATGTACTGTATTGGTTGGCATCTTTTTATTATAATATACCCACCTAATTTAGTTCATATTATATATACAGTTTCAGAAAATAAGCGTTTCAGATAAAAACAATCAGCTGTAATAGTATAATAATAAATGTGTACAATATATTTCATTAACTTTTTACACTTTGTCAGAATATCAATCTTTAAAACTTTATTAATCCCATTCTAACCAACACACAACGTCTTACTTCGGCTGCCGCTTTCTTCTCTTCGGAAATATAAACAATGAGATTCCAACAACAGCATAAAATTAGTTCTACGTTAACGATAACCGATATTGTTTAAAACGGAAAACATATTTTAAATATACATTAACATCTTAAATTTCCAAGCAGCAATACATTCATATAATAATAAGTCATAATTTATGGAAGCCCTACATATATGGACAGTGTTTTGTAACACAAGGAAATTAATGGACTTTATTATTAGGTACGAAATCTAATTTGTGAGATAAAATAATTAAAGGCCAAACACACAAAGCATTGTTTCACGCATAAACCATTAAGTCAGTGTTCAGGGAAATAAACATGTTCCAGGTTATTTCTCGTATCAACATACGCATTATATTAAATTCCATTCAGAACAAATAAATGGTTTTAGAGTAGGTAATGTTCAGTATTCCTACTTTTTCGAAGCTCTATTATTAATTATCCAAGTGACAATAAAGAATAACAGAGAAAACTAAGTACCAACAATCAACGTAATTAAATACACAACGTCAAGCAACATTTATATTAACGCCCCTTCATGAAAATAATTAAACCCGCCTCTTCTTTTTAAAGCAATGTGTGTGCGCATCTGCATAACAGAAAACCGCTGAAGACTTGTGTGTGGTTGTTTTTGTTTCTTGTTAAGCATTTGTTACTAACTAATGATAATTACTCTGTACTTCCTCCTTCTTTGTTTTAAAGTATACTAATTACCATTAATTACATGAACAATAAGAAATATTTAATAAGAAAATAGAAGCTAACTCTTCAATTTATACTCATTATGATTTTGTAGCCTAATGGGAGTTAGGTGTGTAAGAACGTATTTATTTTATTTAACTCCCCCTAAAACAAAGTAAAAATAGGATATAACAAATCGAATAAAAGCCACATTAATATCTTAATACCTCAAAATGTATGATGTTCCATAATTTAGAAGATAAATTTAAATACTGAAAATTTCGAAAAATTATACAGAATACAGCAGTATGGAAATCTAGAGGCAGCTACTAAGATCGCAGAGCAATTGATTTCTTTCAAAAATAAATTATCTACTTGCAGCATCGTTTCTTGTACGAATTTGAAATATCTCGCACGGCAACATATATCTTACAGTGCATTGCAAATTTGTTTACATAAAGTAAGTGGTGTCGATATCAACGAAATAAGAGAAAACGGACGAGCTAGTTGTTGAAGTATCTAATTATCACATGTTTATTCCACCAGTATCAAATAAGACAGAAGTAAACTGTAAACGTAATAACAGCACACGCGTTAATTGCATTACTTTAATTTAAAATCACTAAAACTCGTTAAGCTTGTCAAAACATTTTCACCATCTGGCTGAAATAAAGGAAACATGATGACCTCAACGCCAGCATTTACCAGAACCATTTCAGTTACTTTACATATTGCAAGGCGGTTTCTGCCGCCTTTCAAATTCCACCCGAGTTACTTAGCTGGATTTTATATTTACTTATTAGTTTATCAAAAACGCGAGATGATATGACTTAATAATGAAAATAATGACATAAGACATTATATTATCTTGCCAAAGCATATGATCTTATCAAACTTAACTGACTGGAACGAAACCACATATATTACCTATTCACAACGATTTTTAAATTTTAGCCATTACTTAATTTCCTGTAATTTACAAAACGATCTACATTATACTTCACCATAAATTCCGTATTGTACATATAAAAATCGAACATCTGCTAGATGCTGCGTTACAGATCACCGATAGACGCCGTCATAATGAATAAAATATAGCGCTGTAATTATACAAAGTTGCTGTCTAATAAACTTAGAGATATGTGCACTAGAAGCATAATTTGTACCATGAATGCTTGTTCGTCCTCATTTATACTGCTCCTTGCCCTCCATACAAAGATAAGAGCATGAGATCAATTTATCATAATATTGCTTACAATAAGTTAAATAATCCTCCTGACAAGTTTATAAATCTAGACTGAACCAACTCGGACAATTAACAGAAAAACGGCACGCAAAACAATACATATCCCCAACAATAGGAAAACCTTCTTGTACTAGTCAAAAACAGGAGCGGTTAACAAAATACAAGTAATCATCTGCAAACCGGCACGGATATAATTTCGACCCGCCACTACCATTTACCATGCTAAAACACACAATTCTATATGTACACAGTAATTTAATGATTTCTGAGTTTGCGTCCCTAATTTTATTATACAAATATTCATTTCATATTGAATTTTCCTGGTTTTATTAAAAAACTCAAAGTCATTGCCCTTAAAAGTTAATTGTGTTTAAGCATCCACATACTGCAACAATAATTAAAGATATATAATTGGCTCGTCAAACGTAAATAAATATGATTTCATTGAGATAGACAATTATTTTACACACAATCAAGCTCTGTTGTTGCAAAAACTATTTTCAACTTCTAACTGGAATTGAAAATTAATTACAAATTGTTTCTACACGTACCCATGCATTTTTCTGTAGCTGTTTCGCCTACCCTTATAAATAATTATTAAAAAAATACAATTAAAACTCAACCTTAAATCAGCAAACAGAGGTAATAGCTATTAACCTATCTAGGAATATTAGGAGTAGGATAACTGCCGCAGATGTTACTTTGAAATCCGAGTTCGTAGAGCGAGCATTTTAAACATCTAAGGCTGTTAAATCCATAACATCCGTGGTTAGTTCAAGAGTTTATCGGTTGCAGTATGGTAATAGTTGCCATGTACAAAAAAGAATTATTACCGTACAGATATAGTTGTTTTAGTATGGTAATGGTTTCCATGTACGGTAAAGGACTATTACCGTACAGATACAGTTATGACTTAGTTATATGTAAACAAAGGCTTAATATCCTGAAACCGATAAACAATAAAACGCATTTCCCACGCCCACATACGAAAGCCGGTCGGTATCATAACGAATGTGTTTGTTATAAAAAAATGCACAATTCACAGTTATACAGCGGGCTAAATATGTCATTTTAACGTAAGAATTGATGACAATATGTCATTTTAAACTAAAAACTACTGAACAGATGTCATTTTGACCTAAACATTACGGGAAATCTACTGCCATTGTTAGTTGTCACTCATAAAATTGCAAAAAATGTGTATTTTTTATGGTCGTGAGAAAATAGTATATATTATATAACTCGCTCGAAAGTGTATCGTACGCTCGTATTTTAAGTCACTCGGCTCCGCTACGCTCTCCTCGTTTCTCAAATATATTCGCAGGATAGACGCCACTATGGCAGCTTGTCATATAATATACTATTTCCCACGCCCACACACATTCACCCGGTCGTTATCATAACGAACGTGTTTGTTATTAAAAAATGCACAATTCACAGTTATACAGTGGGCTAAATATGTCATTTTAACCTACGAATTGCTGACAATATGTCATTTTAACCCAAAAACTACTAAAAGTATGTCATTTTGACCTAAAAATTACGTATATAACTCGCTCATATTTTAAGTTAGTCTTCTCCGCTACACTTCGTCCCATTTCTCAAATATACTCCCATCTTGTTATGTAATATACTATAAACTATAATTATATTATAAACATATTCGCTTACATATGATACGGTCATATGGTCGGTGTATGAATTAGAGAATATTTAAACTCACTTTTGTTTTTCACAGAAGGGCACTTTTTAGATCTAGAACTTGAAATGGAGAATACAATCCCAGCACATTTTTACCACAACCGATGTAAAAAAGCAACCTCTACATTTCAATAGCTGTGTTCTTAAAGAGTGTCCTAAGAGCCAGCAGCATTGGGTATTTTGTCGGGTGGACATTCAAGTATCAATCATTAAATCCTTCCTGAGACCGACGTGGAATTCTTCTATGGCTCTTCTATGGCCAATTGGTGCAATTTCTTCATAGAACTCGATCACGACATGAATACCACTGTGTTACCAAAAGTGTCCTTCATCCAATAGACACGGTTTCATAAAAGTAAGCTGATATTTCTAACATTTCGCATGGGACCACAATTTTTTGTAACGTGGTTGTCCCTAATATTATCTTACTTCAAGTGGGTTGCAGTGTCATCAACGTTTATTTAACTAGTTCATCACGGATCCCTAGATCATACATAACTGCATCCAGGTAGTTATGTTTAACAATGTCGTATTCCTTTTTTAAATTCTATGTACAGACTGTCTAAAAAGGAATTACATCTAGTTACCTGTGAAATTTGTTTACATGTAAATTTTTATGTGCCACTAGATTGTTATTGGTATTGCATTATCCAGAGCTGTAATTAATTGTCAAAAAAAAGTAAATATTCACTTCAAATAGTTTTAATTATAAAATATTTGTTAATACAATACAAAATGTACACAGTGCAAGAAAACATTTTTATTATTGAGGCATATTTTCGATCAGGACAGTTAATAAATGGGGAATGGCAATATTCCTATGCGACTTGTAAGCAGCAGTTTCCTAACAGAATTGTCGAAGAAACTGTTTTGCTGCACCACATTCGTTGCGTTGTTGAAAAATTTCGGGCGACAGGAAGTGTAGAAAAAGGCAAGTCTACCGGAAGGCCAGCCACTGAACCAAACATTATTGAAAATGTCGAAGCTCTTGTCGTAGAAAACCGAAAAATGTCAGTGCGTCGTATTTCATCTCAGACAGATGTCCCTAGAAGTACTGTTCACAACATTTTGAAGAAACGACTGCACATGCATCCATATAAAGTGTCTGTTGTACATGAAATTCGACAAAGGGACCATGCTAGTTGAATACATGCAACTTTTTCCAAGAAAATTTAAACAACAACAATGTTCTTGATTTAAGTTTTTTTAGTGACGAGGCGTGTTTCCATTTAAGTGGATTTGTAAATAAACAGAACTACAGAATGTGGTCAGTCGATAATCCATATAACTATGTTGAAGCTCCTTTACATCCTGTTAAAGTTGGAATATGGTTAGCTGTGTCACGTCGTAGGATCATAGGACCAATATTTTTTCATAACACCATAAATGGTCAACGTTATCGAGAACAGCTATTAGTGCCCTTTTTGAGCACTTGTTGTAGTCAATAATTAACCCTTTTCTAAGGACTACCTGTAGTTTATTAAGTTATATTCCTTCCATTACTTTTAAGTTCTGTATTTGAGAAATATTTTTTATTTTCTGGAAAACAATGAGGATTAATCATTTTTAATAAAGGTTAATCATTTTTAATAAGGGTTGTCTTACTTCTTACGATATTCATGCTGTTGAATAATGCGTTAAAATGCGCACATATCTTAATTTAAAAGTAAACGAAAACCACAAGTAAATTTTGTCAATAAAGACTGTTGTTGAGGTTATATTATTCTTTCGTCTACTAGGTCTACTACTAGCTAACAGTAGCGCGCGAGAGCGGCACATTTTACGTTTGTATGGGAAATTCAAAGGACACTAGATGTAGTTCTTTTTGAGACACGCTGTACAACTACTGTATATCAACGTTGTACTCGCAACATTTCTCTAGGGTTGTCCTTATTGTAAAAATGTTATGCGATGTGGATCTATTCCTCCTGAGCCCATTTTGGCAGGCCTTCAAAATTTGTTCTGTGTATTGCTCGATTCTTTCTACTATGCTCTTTGTGAATATTTTGTATACTGTGCTGAGCAGTGAGATGCCTCTGTAATTACCATAATGTAACTTGCTACCTTTCTTGAAAATTGGGCAAATCAAAGCGCTGCTCCACGTTGCTGGCATCTCTTGATTGTCCCATATTTATTTTGTGAGTGTGTGTTTTTTTGACCATACGTTACCAGCTCTGCATTTAAATCGTCTTCCTCAGGTACCTTGTTGTTTTTTAATGTCTTGATTTGTTTTGAGACATGAAGGGCAATTTCCCTTTTACACCATAATGCACCTTGATTTTTTTTTTTAATGTAAACTACTTCTATATAGTAAAAAAACCGAGTAATTTTTGTAGTTGATTGCAAAAATAAGTAAAGTAGATGGGCAACGAAAGCAGTGCAAGTTAAGACTTGAAGCGAATGTAACAGTAAAAGTAACACAAATACTGTAATAATGTGACAGCTACTTGACAGTACGCAACATCAAGCTGCCTGCCGTGAAAATTCAATTGCACACATGTCCTTAGCCGGGCTCCATAGCTCAGTGGTAAGCATTCTGGCTACTGATCTAAGGGTCGAGAGTTCGATCTCCGATCTCGGTGAGGTTTTAAAAAATGCGGATGAAAACCTCTACAGAATGTCATCATTCGTAAGTGATGTAAAGCCGTGGGTCCCACGTTACTTACTACGATGTGTAGCATGTAAAAGATCCCTTGCTAGGGTTGGAACTCCTTAGTCTCGGCAAAATTCTAAGTAGGGCTAAGGTACCTCGTACTCTGCATGCCTAGACCTTGTCCACGGGGTTGGCAACAAGGGCCTATGAAGGCCTACTTGCTAGACGTGAGTCTCCCCACAAATAATACTACTAATACTAATATGCCCTTATGTTAGCACAAGCCGCCACCAATCTGTAGACCCGTATCAGAGGCCCGTGTCATTGCAAACTCTCGATCTGTCCGTCTTCTCTTATTCTGAGTTTACTTGACTCTTATTTACAATAATCGTCCCATCGGTCCGTACTTTCATTTTGTTCTCTTATTATACTTTATTGTTTGGAATTATCTCTTGGATTTGATCTACCGCGTCATATATGCAACAGCACCAACAGAATCAGAACAAACGCTGCATGAGTATAGATCTTTTTTATAAATGGGACAAAGTACCCAACTCAGAACTCACTGTATATCGATATCGGAGACGACTGCTACGTCGCAGCGTAACCGGGCGATATAGAAGACAATTTTTGGTCTATCAAATCGATTGATAACCGTAACTCTAATATTTAACGTTTGTGTTTTATTATTAGGGAGTTTTTGCACACCCTCACTTTAAATTAGCGTTACGCTAAAATCGAAAATTTTTATTGTGATTGGCTGTATCGTTGACGTTGCTAGGTAACATAAGCTTTAGCGGGCCTTATTTTAGCGCAACGCAATTACAAAAACTACCTAATATCTAGCTCACCTAAAGTAACTATACAGGGTGTCCAAAAAATGGCGGATTAACTCTACGGTGCGTTACTGAGGGATGCCTAATAAACCCTGGAAAAATATGAAAAAAAAAATCCCTGGGCCGTATTTTTCGAACTATTTCGAAATTAATAAAAATAAATCTGGCAACATTGATACTGCAACAATTTCTCAATCAAAAATGTATCCATAGTAAGTTGTTAATATGTTGGTGACACTGTAAGTCTATGTCAAATTCGAGGTTAGTAGGTTAGGTTTTGCGTCAATCTGTGTCAAAACTGAAGCAAAACCTAACCTACTAACATCGAATTTGACATAGACTTACAGTGCCACCAACATATTATTCATACAACAAATATTTCAATGCCAAGCTTGATTTCCTATATTATTATTATACAAAGCCTGTTTGCCATATTTAGTTATTGACAAACTCAAGAGGAAATCAGTTTTTTAAAATACTTAAATATTGAAAACAATTTAGTTAAATCCCAAGAATATTAAAAAAACATATTTTAATAAGTCCCAGATATATTTGACACTAGAATTATACACTAGTTATTTAAATAAATGGATTTTATTACCCACCTTTGACCAGAAATATTTCGAAAAATACGGCCCAAGGAATTTTTTTCATATTTTTCCAGGGTTCATTAGGCATTCCCAAGTAACGCACCGTAGAGTTAATCCGCCATTTTTTTGGACACCCTGTATACGTAGTGGACAATTCTAGTGGGGGCGGTCCTTGCTCATTCTAATGAAGCATGTGTACGGTAAACATTACTTAAACATAACTATAACTGTAACAAGCTGGCAGTAAATAGGAGTAGGACGCGCACTTTTTATTTGTCTCCTTGTCCCACTTTTGTGCATTTATTTTGGGCGAGCAGCTATTTGTGGGTACAAGACGTTAAATAGTAGTTATTTGTCTACTTTGATATCATAACGGTTATTATAACACCGAAAACAGTGCTGTAATCAAGTTTATTATAACGCTGTTTTTACTGTAACAATACGGAACAAAACATGGGTGGCTCATACCAAAGCCGGACATCTCAGAGCCGCCACTTCGCCACCACCATCTCGGCGCGGGGCCAGCTCGGCGCCGGGACAACTCGGCGCGTAGTCATCTCGGCGCCAACCGATTCGGCGCAGGGCCATCTCGGCGCAGAATAAGTT
This sequence comes from Agriotes lineatus, assembly GCA_940337035.1. NCBI lineage: Eukaryota > Metazoa > Arthropoda > Insecta > Coleoptera > Elateridae > Agriotes > Agriotes lineatus. Next base: position 106,154,707 of record OW679194.1, on the reverse strand, counting down.
TAGAAAAATATCCAGTGACCACAAAAAAGTCGGTATCAAATGGGAAACACTTTATTTTTGCTTTTCAAAAATGCTTTTCACGGCAATAATTTGTGCTTGTCTGACAACCTATTTAACCCATATTAGATATATTCAGTGACTTTTACTTAGTTAGAAAATAACGTTTGGGTTGGCAAAATTCTAAGTAGGACTTTGACCATATGACCAAGGCAGTCGGTGTCTAAAGTGCCTGGTACTCTGCATGCCTAGACCTTGTCCATTAACAAACAAACAAACAAACAATCTTCAACCACAATTAATATTAAGTTTATAAATGACATTGCTACTTTGTAACTTACCTGTCACCTCAAATGTTATAGGATTCAATAAACTTTTAAAATTCTATTAAGAATAGATTACTTTTATTATAGTCTGTATCAGTAGCACCTTAGTAAAGAGCATACGGCAAGCACTTCATAGGTACGCGTAATAATAATTCACAAATTGCAATAGTTATATAAATTTCTTTATTTGTTTATAATTATTTTCTTATGTAGTGCACACTGTAGTTTGCGAATTTGAATCCGGCGCCGAGATGGCCCTACGCCGAATTGATTGGCGCCGAGATGATCGCGAGCCGAGTTGTCCAGGCGCCGAGCTGGACCCGCGCCGAGATGTCCTACACCCGGCTCGTAAGGGTTCCCAAGCCACCAACGAGTCAAAGACTGACTTTCATGGTGCACGCTGCAATGTTGTGCAAAATATTAGTTTGCATGAGTGCACAAACAGCAAGAAGTCCAAGCCTCCCTAAGTATCCTTATTCAAAAGGTACTTTAACAACACGGACCAAAATGTGGGTGGTTCGTAAGGACTAGCGAGCCACAAGAAGTCAAAGATTGACTCTGATGATGCACGCTGAAATGTCGTGCGAAACGTTAGTCTGCATGGGTGTCCAAACAGCAAGAAGCCCAAGCCTGCCGAAGTTTCCGTATTCACAAGGTACTTTAACAACACGAACCAAAATGTGGGTGGCTCGTAAGAACTAACGAACCACAAGAAGTCAACGATTGACTCTGATGGTGCACGCTGCAATGTCGTGCGAAACGTTAGTCTGTATGGGGGCACAAACAGGAAGAAGTCCAAGCCTGCCTAAGTACCCTTATTCATAACGTACTTTAACAACACGGACCAAAATGTGGGTGTCTCGTAAGGGCTAACGAGCCACAACAAGTCAAAGATTGACTCTGATGATGCACGCTGAAATGTCGTGCGAAACGTTAGTCGGATTTGGGAGCACAAACAGCAAGAAGCCCAAGCCTGTCGAAGTATGCTTATTCACAAGGTACTTTAACAACATGGAACAAAATGTCGGTGGCTCGTAAGGGCTAACGAGCCACAACAAGTCAAAGATTGACTCTGATGAGATGATGCACGCTAAAACGTTAGTCTGCATGGGTGTCCAAACAGCAAGAAGCCCAAGCCTGCCGAAGTATCCTTATTCACAAGGTACTTTAACAACATTGAACAAAATGTGGGTGGCTCGTAAGGGCTAACGAGCCACAAGTCACAGATTGACTCTGATGATGCACGCTGAAATGTAGTGAGAAACGTTAGTCTGTATGGGGGCACAAACAGGAAGAAGTCCAAGCCTGCCTAACTATCCTTATTCATAACGTACTTTAACAACACGGACCAAAATGTGGGTGTCTCGTAAGGGCTAACGAGCCACAACAAGTCAAAGATTGACTCTGATGATGCACGCTGAAATGTCGTGCGAAACGTTAGTCGGTTTTGGGAGCACAAACAGCAAGAAGTCCAAGCCTGTCAAAGTAAGCTTGTTCACAAGGTACTTTAACAACATGGAACAAAATGTGGGTGGCTCGTAAGGGCTAACGAGCCACAACAAGTCAAAGATTGACTTTGATGATGCACGCTGAAATGTCGTGCGAAACGTTAGTCTGCATGGGTGTCCAAACAGCAAAAAGCCCAAGCCTGCCGAAGTATCCTTATTCACAAGGTGCTTTAACAACATTGAACAAAATGTGGGTGGCTCGTTAGGGCTAACGAGCCACAACAAGTCAAATATTGACTCTGATGATGCACGCTGAAATGTCGTGCGAAACGTTAGTCTGTATGGGGGCACAAACAGGAAGAAGTCCAAGCCTGCCTAACTATCCTTATTCATAACGTACTTTAACAACACAGACCAAAATGTGGGTGTCTCGTAAAGGCTAACGAGCCACAACAAGTCAAAGATTGACTCTGATGATGCACGCTGAAATGTCGTGCGAAACGTTAGTCGGTTTGGGAGCACAAACAGCAAGAAGTCCAAGCCTGTCAAAGTATGCTTATTCACAAGGTACTTTAACAACAAGGAAAAAATGGGGGTGGCTCGTAAGGGCTAACGAGCCACAACAAGTCAAAGATTGACTCTGATGAGATGATGCACGCTGAAATGTCGTGCAAAACGTTGGTCTGCATGGGTGTCCAAACAGCAAGAAACCCAAGCCTGCCGAAGTATCCTTATTCACAAGGTACTTTAACAACATTGAATAAAATGTGGGTGGCTCGTAAGGGCTAACGAGCCACAAGTCAAAGATTGACTCTGATTATACACGCTGCAATTCGTGCATAACGTTACTCTGTATGGGTGCACAAACAGCAAGAAGTCCAAGCCTACCAAAGTATCCTTATTTACAAGGGACTTTAAATACACCGACCAAAATGTGGGTGGCTCGTAAGGGTTCACGAGCCACTAACGAGTCAAAGGTTGACGCTGATGATGCACGCCGCAATGTCGTACGAAACGTTAGTCTGTAAGGGTTCAGAAACAGCAAGAAGTCCTAGCCTGCCTAAGTATCCTTATGCATAAAGTACTTTAACAATACGGACCAAAACATGAGTGGCTCATAAATGTTCACGAGCTACCAACGGGCCAAAGATTGACTCTGATAATGAACGCTGTAATATCTTGCGAAACATTAGTCTACATCGCTGCATAAACAGCAAGAAACGTCTGCCTAAGTATCCTTATCAGAAGGTATTTTAACAGCAACGACTAAAACATAGGTGGCTCGAAAGGATACACGAGCCACCACCGAGTCAAATTTTGACTATGATTATGCAAGCTGCAATGTCTTGCGAAACGTTAGTCCATTAATCTACCTAGGTATCCTTGATCAGAAGGTACTTTAACAACATGGACCAAAATATGGTTGGTTCGTAAGGGTTCAGGAGCCAGGAACATAATTATTATGCTTGTAACAATTCGAGTAACCTCGAAACGTCAAACAATATATATCAGCAAGCTATTTTATTGTTTGAATCAGAAAGAGGCTAATGAAAATACTGATAAATGAAGCAACTATTCTAATAATTCAATATTATTTAATTGTACAATTAATAATTTTAAAGAAATAATCCAGCAAAATACCTTCGTCGCCATTACTAATCGATCAACCATGACTTAATGTGCTCAGTTAAACTTAATTAATTATGTAGCTGCTACTGCCGATTTATGTTATTCTTTATAGTTTATGCCATCAACACAAGTACATATTACAACCAAGGTTTAAGCGACCTTGTCAAAAAACTGAACGGTTATGCAACAAAAATGTACTTAGGCATGTATTAACAAACTTTCAGTAAGCTACCCCATATTAATTTGACGTCACATATGCAACTAACTAACATTATCTGCAGTTTTACGATACCTACTATAATTTCTGTAGTTTGTCTCGCACTACACTTAGAATTAATACAACAAAACTAAAATGCAAAGACGAATGAACCAAATAAATTGACTGTTATCAGTCAAATGATAAGTTTTAGTGGAATGCTCGTTTAAATTCCCACATTTTAGATGTTCAGCCAACTCATAAAGTTAATTAGAGATTTAATTTGCATAATCATATTTATAATTATTACGAAAAACAGTGAAGCGCATAACATTTCTGCAACATAATAATTAATACCGTTATACTCGTAATTACATAATGTTATGGAAATAATTCATAGTTTAAAACAACAATTTCCAGGAATTTGCTCAAACTAAACAAAAGAGGTTTCACTCTTATATTTACTGACGTCACAATTACATAAATATCTAACATTTTCTCTGTAGGGCATAATTTACAAATTTTGCGTATATAATTTGACACACGACCAGTTTTATTATTTAACCACAGTACACTACCAGACCGTTGCAGCACAACCAATAACTATTATTTATGAAGACGTAACTAATAGACTCAGCTCAAAAATTACACCGAAATGATATCCACGACAAAAAACTGCACAACTTAAACGAAATTAATTAAAGTTGAAATGCTTTATTGCCAAGACTGTATTTAACCTAATTGACAGCTACATTCGCTGGATGATTAATCATTATTGTAGTGGCATACATTCTGCCCTCGCAATGCATCACATCGTTCTATACTTATCTACTCTTCACCGCACTACAAGTATAGAACACCATAATTCAAAATTCACCACGTTTGAAATTCTAGCAGATTTATTACGGATACAGATAATGAATTCTATGTTAACTGTGACAGAACAATTACTTGCGGCTTAACCAATCAATAACAGCAAAGAAAAACAATGCAATTATATGCAGCGGAAATAATGTAATTTTTTTAACAGCCACACAATCTTATTTAGATCAACTATTGTTTCGAGCAACTATTATACAGTTACTTTAAGGAATGTTATAATCGAGGAACGTAAATGAATATATCTTCTGTTTTTTCTCTATCGGGTCATGGTATGACGTTCAAGCAATGAGTAATCTTTTAACATTAATGTTTGAATTCTCATTCGTTCGATAGTGTAGGAATGACTATTATAGGTACATACACACAATCTAAAAATTATACCGAGCATTTATAGAACATTTTAAACTGTTAATATTTTACGGGTAGATATTTTCATAAAAAGCGCATTGTTCCATTTTCTAGTAAAAGGTTAATGTATTTAATTGGATAAATTATCTTTACAGTATATGTATTCTCCTTGCCTTAACTTTAATTACGAGGATAATTTTACACTTTTTAGTTTGTAGTTGTATCTTTCATATTCTTAATTGGTTGCAATGCTTTTCGCTATTAATATCTTACTTACTATATTTGTATCCCATAGTTTCTGCCACCATTTTTAACATACGATTTACTGTGATATATGTACCTCCAATCTCCTGCCAATTTAATGGGAACTAATACTTTATTAACTTTCGTTATTGAAAAACTAATGTTTTAGTATTAAAAGTTACTATATTTCTTTCCCGTAGGATAATATATCCAGATAAACAATTTTCCAATCACAAAATTGATATATTACATTTTTTACGTATATTCAACGGATTACGATGCAGGTGTTCCCGAAAATAAATTGCGCAAATCAACAATATCTACAAAAACAACGTCAACACATTTCAAATAACAATAGCGTTCTAGTTGGTCAATTTTTTTAGAAATATTTTTATACAAGGTCCGGCAGAATGAGGTATCCATTTCTAAAGTTAATTCATTTCATAATATAATGAGATATAAATTCAAATCAAGTCGCCATGCTTTCGCGATAAAATCTTTGCGAGAAATGTCAGTTTAGCTGTGAATATTGGTCAAATATTCAACGTTCTTTTGCGATTGAAGATTATTTTAAAAATAACAATTCTGTTGTAACCACCCAGCGTTTATTTTGTCGTCACTTTCATTTAAATTCACAAGATTCAGTTTCTAGTCGAATAACAATTAAAAAGTGGGTACACAAGTTTCGCAGTACTGCCTCATATGAAAAATAAAAATAAAAAAAAGAATTCATTCTGTACGCATACAAAACTTTCGTGCTAGGCTTCAAGAGTGTCAGCAGCGAGAAAGAGGTCACTTGACTGATGTAATATTTAAAAAATTAATTTTCCGTGTTTCCTTGAGAACCTTTTGTTTGATTTTTGAATAAAAATTTAGCCATTAACAAAAACAACTCAATTTAAAATAGATACTTCATTCTACCGGACCTGGTATATTCTCAGCTTCAGTTCAAACGACGACTACAAATAAATGATTACACTAGACAACAAATGTTCATTTCTTTACTTTTCTTTAGAAACTATGTACAATTTTCGTTTCTTTTATAGTTCTAATAATAGTAGCTAATAAAAACAAATTTATTCTGGTTCGTCAGATTTTCAAAAATAAAATTATTCAAAAGTAAATGAAATAATATTAATTAGGTACCTACGTACAGTCGTGTTCAAAAATCGGTTGTACAGCGACTGTTGTAAGTTTATTGATGGTTGTGTTATTACTTATTACTCAACACAGGCTCACACTTTATCATTAAGTAGGTAGACCAAGATGTACATTTTCAAAGTATATGTGGATACAACACCCTTTTTAACTTTGTGTAATTAATTTATACTCACAAAGCACAAATGCTGTACAACTTAATGAACACGACTGTATATTACATGAAGCTGTATGCTATCGTTCTGTTTGGACTATTTATACACGTACGGGACATTATGAAATAAAAATACGTTCAACTATCACAACTAATTTACATTGAATCGAAGGAACCGGTGTAGCTCTTTATATACCCATATAGCCAGAAATCGACCAATTCTTAATTTGATTGGTTCCAGAGCAAAAATGGGCGTGGTTTAAGTGCTCTGACGTAGGAAACATGCAAGGATATGTTCCGACATGTCCACTCAATGTTCAACAGAACAATATTTCTTGTACTATCTTTATTATACAGGGTGTTATGGAAATGAGTGCAAATATTTTAACCCGTAATAGAACTCACTAAACTGAACAACTTCTCCATGTATCATTTTTTTGAACACGCCCTCAAAACTGGGTTAAAATTCAAAACAGTTTTACTCTAAAAATGCATACCCGCCTATGGAATAATATTTCAATTTAAAAACAAAAAACACAAAAAACATTTCTATGGTATGCAAACCAATAAAAACTGCAGAGGTACTGATAAAACCTTTAGTTCACATCTGGTCACCAACATACCTTATCGTTATCAATTGAGGTAGGTAAGTTATTGACCGCATGCGTTTTGTGCAAGAACTTTGCAGTTTTATTAAGATACCTTGTGTCGTTCACCTTTAACTTAAATTTGCTTACCAACCGGCTCGTCGAATTTAGGGGAGATAAATGAAAAAAAAAATATGCGATTAAATGAAAAACTCTAAATAGAAAAGTGGTTCATTTTGGTGAGCTGGTTAAAATATTTGCACTCATTTCCATAACACCCTGCATAAAAGTAACTTTAAAATTGTGTAAAATTTAATGCATTTTTTGAAAAAACTTCTCCAAATTCTGACGCGATGGAGCAAATTTGAAATCAGATTCAGAATCAGCAGCACAAAAGACGTAAACTACACGAATTGGTGTATAAAAAAACCAAACAGTGTTGATCAGTGTTATTTTCGCAGATGGACTGCATCATTCGCTCCTACTATCTTTTTTAAAAAGAACTGCTTGTTTAAACCGAAACGGCTTTCTGCTATCTAGTCTAGATCTTTACAATGCGACTGCAACAAGCGTTTAAAGCAAGCTATCACTATGACTTATATCGAAAATGTTCGTGTTAACCGTCGATCTAGCTCTGTATCTTTGAGCGATCTTTTGACCTATTCAAAATATGCATATTTTTAGTCGACTGCTGAATCTGAATTTTACACTCTAGGCAGCGAGTACTAAAAAATTAAGTTTATTTTTTACATAAATAAAAGTATCTCATATTTTTTGTGGGAGATTATTATTAGTTAAAAAGTCATTACGCTGGTTGTACTACAATTTATCATTTTATGGAATTATGCAAGACAAACTTGGTTTAAATACATGTTACGATAAAAAACGCTTCTTTAATAAAATGGAGGTACGTGTTGCACATTTCTAGTGTGTAATTCAGCATATCTGATATACTGGACGAAGTACTGCACGTGTCCCACACACGCAAAGTGCACTCGTGACATTGCGTCACCAGGAAACATCAAAGATTACATCTAGCAGCAGTATGAGGGAACCGTTGGTGGAGATTTCAGTTTACGCAGGAATGTTACACGATCTGTTTCTTTGTTTGGTATACATTTCAGGAAAAATTTGACGTATCACTCCTTTACTGTTGAATAAGGAGATTTGCTTCTACAGGGTGTTCAACTAAAAAATTGTTTGACCATTCACACAGTTCATTCTCTTTAGATATCAATGTCAAACATGACACTTGTTATCAATGTGTGTGTTTCAATGGTAATTTTCAACTTATTGACATGGCAGCATGTAAAATATAAAATAAACAAAATAGATTTTTCCTAAAATAGACCAGCAAAATGTGTGCTCAACCTTTTGTTACAGTTAGTGTAGCCCTTTTCTTGAAAATATAATCTCTAGGTGTTATTTTGTATTCTGACAAATTTTCAGAATGATAACCTAACTTATTTCGAATATTTTTGACACTTGCAATTTCTTAGTAACATACACTGTATTAAAAGTACCTATACCCATAACGTGTGATTTTAATTTTATTTTCGACATTTACAATAACTGATATCTAGAGTGAATGACCTATTTGCTTTAAAATGTTTTAAATCCGTCGCTTAGAGATATCACGTTACGTATTAATTATGATTACATTATTATATCTATACTTATTATTTGTGCACCCTACACTCTTTAGTATAACATTAGATTTGTAATTCTCATATTTACAGAGTGAAATGATTTAATTATGTATTTAATTAAGGTAAACAGTGCATGATATTATACTCTACAACATTTATAATTCGGATCGTTATACAGTTCGCCCCAAGGATCCCTGTTCCAAAGTCCTGTGCGTATGGAGTACTACGACTTACAGTAAATCAACTATACTTAAAATTAATTTATTCTCAAACATGTATGTATGAACTTATTGGCGTCTTTGGTTTAGCTCTGAAATCGGTTCAGAAAATATACAAGTTAAACTCTCTACATATGACAACGAAGTAAATTGCTTTTCTTCAAATCTAAATACATGAAATCCTTGAAGCATACAATGCAATGGTTTTTGATGCGTTAAAAAATTATCTAGTGTTTGTTTCGATTAATAAAAAAAATATCTAGTTGTGTTATCTTTCTACTGCCTCACGTCTCGGGCAACATAAATTCTGCTATGATATCCCCTCGGCAAAAATATTTAAAAAATGCTTAGGTGGGTATTTGAATTTTACACCGTACCTACAAAAAATGAACAGCTGGGCCGAAATGTTGCTATAAACTCAAGATTACACTTGCCTTAAATGTATTAATTAGCTTATCTATCAAACTGCGATGTTCAAGGTCTTGGAATAGTTGGAATACCGCAAACAGCTTTTAATAGTTGGTTTAAAAAATATTCTTTTAGTATTAAAACTTACATGTGACTTAAAAGTTGAAATGGGTTCTTTCTTTTAATCTCAGGGCCAAGTTTGCATAAATTGTTAGGTATACATCACCTAGATAACAAGTTACTCTTCAAACGCGGGTTCCTAGAGGCTTAAAGGATTAAAGGATATTTGCTTTCCTTACTTTGATGGAATTTTGGTCTCAAACGATCTTTTACAAGAAACAACGGCATTTACAATTCAGCGAAGAGGCAAAATGCAAAAGTCAGAGTAATAAAACGAAAATCTACGTACGGCCCTGTATTCTTGTTATGGTGTCTCCACGAAGCTAGTGCGCCGACGCCAAGACGGGTGCTCCCTCAGCTTCCGTAAATGGCAACAGATAAAGTGGCGGTGCCTTTATCTAGAGTATCCTATGGATTACACGTGCATTAAGCCCATTCTGAAAGCTTCATACACTTGGATATTATGGTGAGTTTAGTGTAGCATTGCTAATTACACTCGCGCAAAATAAAACCAACCACTTAAAACAGCTTTTTTAAAGTTAATGTTAGGTATCTTGTACAACACCACATTTATTTATTAGTGCAGTTTTCAAATTGACAAAAAAAAATCAAAAATTGACTACACAGTTCAGTAGGGAACCGAGAAGTAGGTAAGTCACAAAGGTAAAATCGAAGTCTAAAATCGAAGTGACACTACGAGACCGCCAAAAGTCTCTTTTCCAGAGTTCACCGCCCTTAAACGCATCTCATTTGTTTAAAGCGATAGCCTAATTGGCTCCCAATTACGTCAGGGCGCAGCTGATTTGCTGACGTAAACATAAGGCGACCGCGTATCCATTACAAATAAATGCTAAAATTGGCGGCAATGCGAAGAGCTAACGAAACGCGGGAATATCATAAAAAACCAAGAAATCTAAATATTAATTATATGTAGGCCTAAATTTCTTAATTAAGCTAAATTACGTATGTGTACAGGTTGCTACAGCTGATGTACGTCCTGAACAAACTTCTGCAAAAAACCCGTTTGAAGCTTGCTGCACAATCCACCAGCTAATGTTTTCGCATCTGCTATACACCGATGTCAAGGCAAGGACCTCCAATCTTTACGTCGCCGCTGTCTGTATGCTCCTGTCGCAGATATTACAGCTTTGACCCAGTGACCTAAATATGTGATTTAGGTATACAGCTTTGTTTTGGTAGTTTCTAGCTTTCAGTATGGTTATTGTCTTCCAGGAAGGTTCGCATGTGCTTGTAAACCGCTCTGCCTTGCTACTATGTGTTCCAATGGCTTTGAAAAAAAGGCCACCTCCATTTAAACCTACTGCAAACTATGTCGACACAAATGACTGCACCTGAACTGTGCCACTTGTTTCCTCCGGGTATCTGAGTCCCACCAGCATTTCAAATACGTGCTGCACCTCCTGCAGATGTCTTCACCAGTGTGCTGCGATCACGACGGGTTGGTAAAAATACATCTCAAACCGAATCGTTCACCGATCACACATGTTCGCACTTGGACACTGCGCACACCATTCCACAACGCATTACTCTGCCATATTTGCGCACATATCTACATTTGTCTATTTCGAATGCTCGTTGATTTTTAAGATTGATTTAAGACTATAGCTTATTGCTGCACGTTTAAAATAATTTACAAATTTTAACCTCTTAGGCTTGGTCATAAAATATTGTATTGTTGTATTTGTTTATGACTACATACATATAAATTAATTTTAGAATCCTTTTCACATTGGATCATCTGCTAGTCATGTTGCAATTCATCAATTAGTCTTATTAATTTGCAAAATATTCCTTTCACATCGTACTTTTACTAACTAAATTAAAGTGTTTGAATTAAAAAAAACTGTAATAATTTGTACCCTGCTAATAACATAGCAATACATATACCGGGTGCTCACTTGCGCGACGCACCATAGGAATTTCTCTCCAAATTATTTTAGAGCAAAAGTGTAAATACATTTTTTGTAGAGAAAAAAATACTGCATCCATTCATACTTTTGGTAACAATTTTCCATTTTCCGGAACCAAAAGAATGCAGAAAATCAAACTAGCATTTTTACAAAAATCAGTGATGCCATGGAATTAGGGTTTCCAGTCCCGGGATTCGGTCCCGGGACAGTCCCGGGATTCGGTCCCGGGACAGTCCCGGGATTCTACCACAAAAACCGAGTCCCGGGACCACATCCAGCCCAGGCGAAGTCCCGGGACCATGTCAACATGCGTGCGTATACTCGATATCAGAGAATTAGGACGGGTATTCACCGGCGTCCGGCGTATTACTCATGTCTCTTGCACATTCTGCATTATTTGCGTTTTGCGTAGGCAGGAGAGGTATTGTTTTCGGTAGGTTAGAATTAAACCTGTGTGTTGTTTCAGCCACATTTGCATATCTTCTTCTATTTATGTATTTGTATGTTTTTTTGTTGGATTTAGATATGTGCGACCAAGCTGAATAATTTATATTTTTGGGTTTTAAGTGTGTTCGTTATTTGTCTGCTAAAGCGTTACAATTAGAATGAATTCCGATTCGCAACCTACCTTCATTCTACATTAAAAAAATTACGATTTGAAGTCACTATGGCAACAGTTTTATGTATTGAAGATAAACAATTGGCGAAATGTAAAGTTGGTTCCTACAAAATTATCATAATCAGAGGCAACTTGACGAAAGGATTACACACGCACTTTGCAGTTCAAACAAAAGCAAAAGATGAAGAGCGACAGAAATTTTTAGTACCAGAAGAAAGCAATGAAGTTGTAGACGAGCCCCAACACAAATTATCAGCACAGAAATACTTTATTTAACTTAAAACACTTGTTTTTCTTTGGAAATTTCATTCGGAAATTTCACCTGTACACTATTTCTCTTTTTCGGGACCATTTTCGGGATCTTCGGGACTAGTCCCGGGACCTGAAATTTAGCTCGTAAGTCCCGAAAAAACATTTGGTCCCGGGACTTGGAAACCCTACATGGAATTACCTAAACATGCAATGCACTTACGTTTGTCGATCATTGCAGTTGATTTTTGCATTTTCCGGTTATTATAAAACCATAGAACGCAAAATAGGAAACCATTTTATATATTTTCACACAAAAATTATGGAAAATCAAATTAAATCTTCAAATAACCTACCATTCGTTGCTGAACACTAGTCCAACCTGTAGTAAAATTCTCGCTTAATATTTGCTGAGTTATTTGACCGCTCTTCGCTCCAATACAATTTTTCAGCTCTTCTAGATTTTGCAATACTCATCTAGAGTAAAACAAAATCAATAGTGAATTATTACAAGAAACAAAACAAATGGACAGCACAATAATGGAAATTGAGGACTACACATTCTTCGGAAGTGGCGATGTAAATAAAGTCTTCGGTACAGGTTTTTTTAGTAAACAAAAGATTATAAAATGCTAGTTTTATTTTTTGCATTCCTTCGGTTATGGAAAATGAAAAATGGTTAGCAACAGTATGAATAGATGCAGTATTTTTTTCTCTACAAAAAATGTATTTACACTTTAGCTCTAAAATAATTAGGGGAGCCAATAATTGGACATTAGGAATTTAACACGAGATGTAAAAAAAAATTGACCGGAAGTCGACCTCGGAAAAGAAATCCGATTTCTGGTTTCTATACAGTGTGTCCAAGATAAGGAGGGCCAGTATGGGGATCTCGGTAATGGTAAGAGATACAAATTTGGTTAAATGGAAAGAAAGTTGCGCAATTAAAGGACTAAAAAAATGACGTTTAGAAATTCTTGATATGATTTTTCGTTTTTGAATTATCTCAAAAAAACCGAATTTTTGGATTTTCTTTTTTATTTTGTTCTGGCGTTATTATTAAAGTTAGAGCGAAACTGATTAAACTTCTTTATAGCAACTTTTAGTGGACTTAATGATATCGTTATCAATTTTTTTATCCGACGTTTCTTCTTCGAGAAACCATCATCAACTTAATTTTTTGTAATACGGTCCTGGTTTTTTGATGCCAAATTTGCAAAGCCCTTGTTACTCTGAATTCAACAATGTGCCACATATTATGGTTTAATTACGTTTTGAGGTTTTTTCTGATCATTATCAGAAAATTTTTTTAGATACGGACCTGCATTTCTCATAATTTTGTAAAAATAAGTTCATACAGTAAGTAAGGCTTTTTTACATGCCGTTAACATAATAAAATGCACATCATAATGTCATAATTCTGATACATTAATTTAATAACCAACCAATAACTATTAACAATAAACAAAAAAGAAATGAACAAAATATAGACAGAAAGAATAACAAAACGAATATGGAAACCATTTAATAGGTATTAAATTTACAGAAGGTATTCAAAAAGATTGCCATCATTTTCTATGCATAAATAACATCTAACTGTAGAATCTAAAACATTATTCAGCAATACTGGCGTTATACTTTGAAAGGCTTCAAGAACCAATCTTCTAAGTTCTTCTTCTATTTCAAAACGTTAAATACCTATTACATTGTTTCAAGGCTGGTTTTCTCATTCTTTCTGCCTATCTTTTGTTCATTTATTTGTTGTTTATTGTTAATAGTAATTGGTTGCTTATTAAATTAATGTATCAGACTTATGACATTATGATGTGCATTTTAATATTTTAACGGCATGTAAAAAGGCCTAACTTACTGTATGAGCTTATTTTTACAAAATTATGAGAAATGCAGGTCCGTATCTAAAAAAATTTCTGATGATGATCAGAAAAAAGCTCGAAACGTAATTAAACCATAATATGTGGCACATTGTTGAGTTCAGAGTAACAAGGGCTTTGCAAATTTGGCATCAAAAAACCAGGACCGTATTTAAAAAAATGAAGTTGATGATGGTTTCTCGAAGACGAAACGTCGGATAAAAAAATTGATAACGTAATCATTAAGTCCACTAAAAGTTGCTACAAAGAAGTTTAATCAGTTTCGCTCTAACTTTGATATTAACGCCAGAAAAAAATTAAAAGGGAAATCCAAAAATTCGGTTTTTTGAGATAATTCAAAAACGAAAAATCATATCAAGGATTTCTAAACGTCATTTTTTTAGTCCTTTAATTGCGCAACTTTCCTTCCATTTAACCAAATTTGTATCTCTTACCATTACCGAGATCCCCATACTGGCCCTCCTTATCTTGGACACACTGTATATTTTTGGAATCTACTCTTCAAGCTGAGTCGAATGATATATATCTCGTCCTCCTAAAATATATCTCCATTTTCTTGCTTCTCAGTTAATAATAACAAGTTAATAAACGTCAAACGGCAATGACAAACGAACAAACAACAGATATTGTTTGTTTAGGTAATTCCAAGGCACCACGGATTTTTTGAAAATTGAATTTTCATTTTCATATTTTATACAATTCCGAAAAATGGAAAATTGTAAATATGATATTATTAAATATGAATGGATGTAGTATTTTTTTCTCTACAAAAAATGTATTTACACTTTCACTCTAAAATTACTAAGGGAGCAAATAATTAGACCTAAAGAATTTACTATGCAAATTCCTATGGTGCGTAGCGCAAGTCAGCACCCGGTATATGGAAAGCAATCTCAACGAATTGACGGAGGGTACGTGGCAACATCAAGCATAGTATGTAAGGTTTAGGGTATATGACAGGAAAGCTTCAATGTGCAATCTTTTACACTTAGCCTACGAAATACTACGAGTGCATTGACGACTTTATTACACTACATATTGTAATATCAGCAACAATTAATTCATAATCTGCAATTTTTCTCAAAATTGATATTATCGAAATATTAACAGAGTTCATCAACGATTGATAATCAGTATGATGCAAAATGATTGTTCATTACATTAATTACTTTTAAATTTCCCTGCCACTTAAAACGTCTGTATTCAGTAATATGTACTACTTCTTCGGCAGAATTAATGCAATTCACGTTACTAAGTGTTTGGTTTAACTGTTCTAGTCTTATTTGACAAAAATATTTTTATCTACGACCACTACTAAAAGTGTTTCACTAAAAGTGACGTTTTACAACTTCGAACTGGAAGTGAAGTTGTAAAGTTATTCTAGTTGCTTCTTGCGTTACAGGTAAAGTGTTTTTGAAATAATTAAAGCGTTATGTGATGAATACAGTCAGATGTGGAGTATTAATAATTACAGTTCGTAACTGACCTACACTACTGTCATTCGCAAACATTTTCCCGCGCGGCATGGCCTACTGTTTAGTATGACATAAATTAGAAGTTTCGTAAATGCAAACCTTTGTTAAATCGATATTTATGGATTTATAACAGTAAAATTAAGATCGTAGATAAAATATTTTATCTACGACCACTACTAAAAGTAGGCCTTTTAGCGCTAGCTTGTATCACTAGAAGTGACGTTTTATAGTTTACCGTGGTTAAAGAAATCAGCTGTGAAGTGAGGTTATAAAACTACAATTTCGAACTGGAAGTGAAGTTGTAAAGTTATTCTAGTTGCTTCTTGCGTTACAGGTAAAGTGTTTTTGAAATAATTAAAGCGTTATGTAATGAATACAGTCAGATGTGGAGTATTAATAATTACATTTCGTAACTGACCTTGACTACTGTCATTCGCAAACACTGGCCCGCGCGGCATGGCCTACTGTTTATTATGACATAAATTAGAAGTGTCGTAGCTATTACCTATTTTCTAAGTAATTATGAACACTCGCTAACAGTTGTCGGATTTAGCAAAAGTATATTTTAAAAAATACAACTAAATTAAACGAATTTTTCGTAACAGATTGCACCCACAGCATAAAATCGTTTCAATCGGTTTTCCGAGTTGGCCAAATCTGGGTGGTCCATTCCCGGGAATCGGTATAACATCAAGGTAGGAAATAACAAACGAAATAATTTACGATAATTCCTGCAGTTTCCAAGATATAATACACTTCTTAAAAACCAACGTTAAGACTTGTCAATTTAATATATGATTTATTATATAACTGAAAACAAAAACATAATTGCACCCCACTGCCACCTTAATTAAAACACGGGCCGTTAATTAATGTATTTTAGTACAACTGCGTGAGAGCTAACAAAAGCAGGTATTAAGAAGAAGTTGAGTCCATAAAAAATACAGTGGGTATCTATAAGCAATCCTTGAATGGCGCTTGTTGCGTGCGACACATTTATATAGAGGTAACCGCTTCTATAGTGAAAAACTGGTTGCGCATCCAGTCAGTTAATAGTTCTTAACGAGAATGAGAATCACAATACATTCGAGCTCGAGTTTATTCAATTGCAATTGAAAAAGTTGTTGCGCCCTGTTTTACTTTTAATAAATACATCTATTTATAGAAGGAATATAATTGTCCTATTGCGTGACTGTGGGTATCGTAATAATTCCAGAAATGAAAAGATTCTGCGTCTTTATGTTCTGGTAATATGGAACAGCATGGCCAGAAAATCTTTATAAACGGTCCGTGAAATCACAAATTGTCTAGAAAAGTTAACTATTTTTCCGAACTAGTATAAAATTCATCGAGAGGCTTCGCCTAAAAAGTAATAAATGAAACATGATCTGAAGTAAATACCTCGAAGTATTCAGTAACATAAGAGGCTGTATATTTGTTTCAGTTAGGTTTCTTAACTGTTTATACATAGCTATTGTCTCTTAATAGTAAAATATATTGTTATAACTAAAAGTTGATACAAAATAGGTAATTTGGACGTACAGAAAAATGTCTCAACCATTTAACAACTCCTGTTCTTTGTGGAATTAAAAAGGCTTTGTTGCTAAGTGAGGTAATTACATATATATTACTTGTATTTATAGTGGACAATTATTCGTAGCATTATTTATGAAATTACAGTAAAAATGATTTTCACATATAATCTCATAAGAGCATTAATTCTTTCGTGATTTTTTTTTTTTTGAGTGCGTTCCTACAACGTCGTTGGAATGCACGAAAAATAATTTCCGGATATGAATTAATGCTCGAATGCAGATTCGATAAGAAAATCGTAACGACACAAACCCTCACAGTTAGGTTGGTCTACCTACTAAAAATGTCCAAGAAATTTTGTGTTGTTGTCTTGGTTATGGCTCGTGAACTAATTTTTCTATTGGTCATTAATGAGTGTCGTACGATTTTATGTATTATTTTTTGGAGATTTGTGGAAAAACTATATAGGTACTACATATCATCTGGAGGTGGAGACCTAGTTGGTGTAGAATAGCTCCAAATCAATAGTGTAGATGAAAGTGGCATCCATTACGGCGGCGAAACACAGTATTGTGGAAGACAACGGGAAACCGACACATTATAAACCTCCCTTGTGCAATCATTACGGCGTTCAGAATGAAATGGACCTCAGTTCCCGGCATTCTTTAGATAGCAAAAGCTTGCTAAAAATATCCGGGAGGAAATACAAAATTGGTCTCGAATGCCAGAACTATGTGACTGGAAAAATCAGTAACACAATACAGGAAATAAATAGACTCGAAATTAACATATTGGGGGCCAGCGAAATAAATTGGCCGAATTCAGGTAAGTGCATAACGGTAATCATGAGAATGAACACAAAGATGGAGTAGCCTTTATATTTACAGTAGGTATCCAAGAAAGTTAGTTGTGTGATCGAAAACTTGGTGCTTTTTTCGGACAGAATAATGCCCTTGCAACTAATGACAAAACTTGTTACCACAAATATAAAACGAATATACCTTCCTGCAACAAATCTAAACAAAGACAACAACGAAGAAAATTTAAATCAGTTCTATAAACATCAAAAACCCGCCAAAAACACATTAAAGAATAAAGAAGGTATGAAGACATAATTGGTGACATGAGCAACTTGCCACGAAAAAATCGTAATAACAAATGCATTCGTCGAGTTACCATCGAGAAGACTATGCATGTAAGATATCTTCAGGATAGTAAAGAAGGGATCAAATTGATTACATTTTAATAAACCAAAGGTTCCGAAATGGCGTAACATATGTAAAAGCATATATTACATGATATGTTTTTCGGACTTTTTCCACTGTCTAGGGTGTAAATCACACAACGTTTCGGGAGTTTTGTTTTACTCCCGTCTTCAGGTGTTCCTGGTTAGTCCTGAGAAGGACTGATATTGTACGTTTTTCAACGTAAATTTGTGCCTCCCCCGGGGTTTGAACCCGGGACCGGAATATTTTAGTTGTAAACTTATATATATATTACCGCTGTATGCGCAGTAGACTATTTTTGTAATTCTCTGCGCAGTAGTGGCATCCAAATGGGCTTTAGTTCTGCGCTAGCCTGGCTAATTGGTTCTACTGCCAGCGCTATGTATGTAGCTTCTTTCAGCTTCCTACGGAATCTGTTTTCCTCTTTAGCTACAATATATAACCGCCCTGGTGGCCTAGTGGTTAGAGTGGCAGAGTACCTAGTAATCACAGTGAACAGCGGTCCCGGGTTCAAACCCCGGGGGAGGCACAAATTTACGTTGAAAAACGTACAATATCAGTCCTTCTCAGGACTAACCAGGAACACCTGAAGACTGAAGTAGAACAAAACTTTAGAAACGTTGTGTGATTTACACCCTAGACAGTGGAAAAAGTCCGAAAAACATATCATAATAGACCACTGCCAAAAAATGACATTCAGAGAACAATATGTTACATAAATTCCAATCACAACCCTTTAATAGGAACCCTGAAAGTTTGAGTAAAAACAATAAACCCAAAAATGGGACACAAAAACTAAGTGACAAAAAATTGTCTAAGTCTCAATCACATGGTTAAATAATAGTTCTCAGAAGGACTTGATACAAAAGTAAGGAATGTAAACGAGAAATGGAACTCCATAAAACACATAATGGTAAACAGTTGTCAAGATACCCTAAAAGCCGATAACATTAAGACAAAACCAAAATTGACGACAAATGAAATTCTACCGTTGATGGAAAAATGCAGAAGATGGAAAATACCAACCATTTTTTTAATATATATAAAGTAATACAACACGAAATAAAGCCAGCAAACTAGGAAGCAATCTGTACGGAAGATGAGAAACTATAAAAAACATGTTAATTTTAATTTGCGTAAACAGATACAGGAAACACTAAGCTTATAAAAAAACAAAATGATGCATACATTCTGATAAACAATAAAATGAAGGTAATAATTGACATAAAACGTAAACCTACAACCGGAAAAATATATAGAAAAAATGTTTTAACATTGGAAACGAAAGCGCTACTTCGGGATTTAAAATACTCAGGAAGAAATTCTGAAAGCTATAAAGTTGTTATCAAATTAGGCAAAGCATCCGAATCACATAACATACTCGCTTAAATCTAGAAATTCTACACGACAATGGTGTATATGCACTTTGTCACCTACGAGTATTTTATATGCTATACGATAGTGGAATCTCGTTTATAAATGACTGAAATCTATTTTCGTTACAGCACTTAGGTACGCGTTGCTAAGAATAATACCGACTAGACCACTAGACTATAACGTAAGAGCGAAGAGAGAATAGATGAAACTGAATTTGGGTTCATGAACAATATAGGTACACGAGAAGCGCTGTTTAGTGTCGAGGTTTTTACTCTACGCTGCAGAGATGTGTTATATAGACTACGATAAATTTTTACAAAATTTAACACAGTAAGGTAATTGACATTCTGAAATATATTGACCTAGATGGTAGAGTAACAAATAAGCATTTGAAGGTACATTATCCATTTATTTTTAAGATAACATAAAAACTAACTGTCCCACTCTTTTGTCTTCCAGTAGATATATGTTATCAATCACTACTCCTGTTCAATGTCTATTCCTAATTGGGATTAGCGAGGAACGAACAAATAATACACGGCAGTAAATCAAGTTGCGAAAGTAAGTGGCGACCAACGATAAACGATAACTACAAAGAAAACGAAAATGATGATAAATTCTAAAGAACAAGTACCACCCCTAAACATTGACATATGCAATTCACAGTTACAAGTTGTAACGTCATAGAAATATTTCGGCTGTATTTTCAATAATAATTGGAATAACATAGAAAAAATTAAATTACGCATCGGGCCAGCCAGAAATTAAAATGAAGAAACTGCTCTGCAACAAGGCAATCAGTTTAGACTTCAGAATAGGTTTTTCCAGTTTCTTTATATGGAATTAAAAGCTGGACCCTTACAAAATATATGTGTAAAAAATCGAAGCCCTAGAATTATGCATATATGGGAGAATACTAAAACTATCCCCGGCAGAGAGAGTTACCTATCAAGAGATACTTCGACAAATGAATAACAACGTAACAGTGTTAATAACCATAAGGAAAAGCAAATTGTAGTATCTCTGACACATTATGAGACATCAAAGATACCGGTTCCTGCAAGTAATGATACAAGGAAAGATGGAATGTAAAATGAGTTTGAAAGGAGTAAAATATTCTGGATCAAAACCTTTATGAATGTTACAGAAATAGCACTACATCACTGTTTCTGTTTGCAGTTTTAAAAGTGAAAATAGCCCTACTGATAGCTGACCTAGAATAGGGGAAGCAACACAAGAAGAAGAAATTGTAAAATTAGATATCAATATTTATTCATATTTAAAAAATAGTCTTAAAGTTACTCAATCTTCTAGAAATAACCTAAAGAACATATGCAAAACTCTTTTAGATTTGTTTGTATGTTCCCAAAAGGAAATGTGCGGCTTATCCACAATCTACAATTAAACATAAAATGTTAAAACAATATTATTTTCTCAAAAACACAGAAGCATAGCATTCACATACCAGACATTTTTACTACGTACAATCTAGTTCGAAATAACATTTACAACAAAATTTAATTATTTTAGAATATTAGGACAGACAACCTCTAAAATCATATTCGCTTAGAATTTATGCCTATCAATGTGAAATTTTAGTTTCATAAACATATTTATCCGTAGAGCGATCCACCAGGGGAATGCTTTCTTATTCGTTTGTTCATATTAAATTAATTAAGTACAACAAGACATAGTTTGTATGTAAACGTAAACTTGGCGAAATCATTATATCATTTTTAGTATATGTTGATTGATGTAATACAATAATATGCTGCTACAAAATTGCATTGCTCTTCAAGGCAAGTGGATACTTTCCAGTAATTGCGATATTCAAAAGCCAACCACAGTAATAAAAAAAACTATTGTTAAAAATATGCTCTAACATAGGCTAAGCTTAAACATCTAGTATATCGAGAAAATAATCTATAAATCATACGTCAGTAATAGGTACTTAAAATTATTGAAAGACAGATATTATAGATACTAACAAGTGTGATTATGAGCATCTTAACGAAACGAGTCTCGTTAAGTGCCATAAACAAACGTGTATTGTTCAATATTTTATCTTCATCAATGAATTCTGATTCAGAGTATTTTTTACATATATAAAGAGTGCGGGAATGAAGCTCTTCACGATACTTAAACTAATTTGGTTAACAGTCTATAATAACACCGATGAAGATAGAAGTACACGACAAAATAAACAGATAATTTTGTCAAAATTCGTTAAAACCCCTCACCACACAAATATTTAACAACTGCTAAATACGTATTTCGACAGCCAAGCTGCCATCATCAGTAACTAAGAAAAACTTACACAGCAAAAGGGCAACGATATGCTCCTGGCCAAATCACAAATGGAAGTGGACGATTCCCGCGCATTTTACAGTTATCTATACTATCTGACTCGGAGGGCGTGGCCGAGGGCCATCTACCATGGCCGACGGCCATTTAACTTCAATAAATCATACAAGATGGAGAAAGAAATAAGTACGCTGTTTTTGTTCAGAAGTTAAATATCTCGGTTCTTAAAAATGGCCATGCATTCAAAAGAATTTAGTTGCTTGGTTGAAGTTAACGCCTTTACAATTTTTAGGTCATCCTCCTTTATACTATGACCCGTTTCGTAAATATGTTGGGCAATACTCAATTTTTCGAATCTGTTGAATCTAAAATGAGCTAAATGCTCTTTAAACCTAGCACCAAAATTACGACGTGTTTGTCCAATATATTTAGACTCACAATGGGAAAATTTAATTTCGTAAATTGCAGATCTCTCCAAAGTCCTCAGTTTGTCTTTCGGATTTCCCAACAAATTTCTAATATTGTTGTTTGAATAATACACAACTTTATGGCCCGATTATTTAAAAATGTTTGCTAGACCCTTTGTAGCCGGGTTAAACGGAATTTTGATGTACTTGGGTCCTTCACTTCAAAGACTGGCGAGAGTTGTGGAATTTCGAACGTGCAATTTTGTTTTTTGTTTCCTAATCAAATTGTCGATAATTTTAGAAGGAAAACCATTGTACAGAGCGATGCTTTTTATAGTCTAAAGTTCGGTGGTAAACCGATCTTTGTTTAAAGGAAAGGTTAACAGTCTATACACTACGAAATTTAGAGCAGCCATTTTGTGTTGAAAGCAATGATTTAAATCCGCTAACATGAATCTGTTTACATTGGTTTCTTTTCTATAAACATCGAATTCCAAATTTTTCCAATTTATACAAAAGAAACCAATGACCTAAAAATCTTAAAGGCGGTAACTTCAACAAAGCAACAAAATTCTTTTCCAAGCTTGGCTATTTTTAAGAACCGAGATAATAAACTTTTGAACAAATACGACGAACCTACTCCTTCCTCCATCTTGTATGATTTATTAATATTAAATGGCCGTCGGCCACGTTAGATGGCCCTCGGCCGGGGCTATGACACAACGCCCACTGGTCACAAACCCCAACTCAGAATTTGGTCATAACGCCCAACTTCGATTCTGGTCACAACGACCAACTTGGTCACAACGCCCAATTTTGATTTTGGTCACAACGCCCAACTTGGTCATAACGCCCAAAAGCGATATTGGTCACAACGCCCAACTTGGTCACAACGCCCACCGACGCCTGTTATAGGAGAGAGCTATCGACGCCACTTAAAGCACCGTTTTGGTCATAACGCCCAACTTCGATTTTGGTCACAACGCCCAACTTGGTCACAACGCCCAATTTCGATTTTGGTCACAACGCCCAATTTGGTCACAACGCCCAATTTCGATTTTGGTCACAACGCCCAACTTGGTCACAAAGCCCAATTTAGATTTTGGTCACAACGCCCGACTTGGTCACAACGCCCAATTTCGATTTTGGTCACAAGCCCAACTTGGTCACAACGCCCAATTTCGATTTTGGTCACAACGCCCAACTTGGTCACAACGCCCAGCTTTGATTTTGGTCACAACGCCCACTTTTGATTCTAGTCACAACGCCCAACTTGGTCATAACGTCCAAGTTTGATTTTGGTCACAACGCCCAACTTTGATTTTGGACATATCGCCCAGGCGGCACAGAAAGTAAGAAAAATATGTATCTAAAATGAATAATAATAAATTAAACTTTTAAGATGAGGTAATAGGTAGGAAAATTTTCAAGTTCCCGTAAGTAGTATTAATATTATTTATTCTTCATAATTCAGTGGCGTAATGCGTTGTCCAAAAAGTTTCTAAATTCGGATTATAACATATATAAAGTTGTATTTTTTATATAGAACTCATAGTTAGCTGTGGCATTATGAGAAAACGGATTTTCTCCCATTTCAGTGACATATGTCGTATGAGATCGAATTATTAATTTTCACTACTTTATAGCAACAATTCACAATTTTTAATATTTCGTCGTTTTCTAGTTGAAAACTTGTGCCATTTAAAATATACGTGATTAAACAAAGTTTTTGCGTTGTTACAATACCACCGTTTGATTGACAGAATTAATCACGTTTGATTGTTGCTTATAATATTATAGTGTCCTTCATATATCCATTTTATCAGAACATTTTATTGTCCATTAAAACCTCTGCAGTTTCTCAAATTAAAAATGCATTTGCAAAAATGTAAATATTCTACTTCTATACGAAGGAGGTTCGAAAATATGAAAATGATTGAAGAAAAAAGTACTCTTATTTTTCAAAATACACAAAAATGTTAATTGGAAGTATTTGTTATAACATATCTATTAATAGTTATTTAACAAACAAGTATGTTAATGAGAACGATTAATAATCGAGACATTTTAATGCGCGAGCGCTAGCGAGCGAGTTAATTGTAGATATTATTAATCGCCGAATAACATACGAGTTAGTTACAATATTTTTCTGTTGATCGTACATTATTAATTTGAAGAAAATCTAATTTTATTCCATGAAAAGAATTTGACACTTAAAGTTTTGACATTAATGGTACCGGGTGACCATAAATGGTTGTAATTTTTTTCTTAGGTTGGCACTGTTTATGTTGGTGACATTGTAAGTCTATGTCAAATATGAGGTTAGCAGGTTAGGTTTTGAGTCAGGTTTTGAGTCAGTTTGTGTCAAAACTGACGCAAAATCTAACCTGCTAACCTCGAATTTGACATAGACTTACAGTGCCACCAACATAAACAGATTTTTAAAATCGTTTATTAATAAAAAATCATTCATTAATAAGTGTCATTAATAGACGATTCTCTATACATTAATGAAACCCATAAATAGACGATCAACGGAAAAAATTATAATTGATTTTTACCTAATTGTTATTTGGTCCGTTTGTTAATAAATTATTTAAAAATTTGACACAAAAATGAAATTTGTTTGCACTGATTCCGAATCACGTCATATCCTGGTTGCTAAGTGAGGGAAAACTCAGGTTTGACAATACTCGTTTATCGTATCCGTTGATAAGTTAACTTTGAAGTATTTCATTTGGTAATACACAGCGTGGTAAGAAAAAAAATTGGAGAAACCAGAAAAAATGTTTTCGGAGCAAGTAACTGTGACTTTATGTTTGACACCTACTTTTAACCTCTTTAAATAATATTTTTGTCTATTTTTATTTTTTGAAAATATCTCACTTATTTATAATAGTTATTTAACCAACAAGTGTGTTAATGAAGGCGATTAATAATCGTTTAAAGCACGAACGAGCGATAGCGAGTGAGTGCCTTTAATAGTTGAGGCGAAAAATTTGATTAATACAACTAACCTCCATGCAAAATATCATCAAAACGCCAAAATCACAAAAACAGTTAATTAATGAAAAAGAGTGTATTAATCAAAAACAGTGTATTAATAGATCTATTAATCCATCCTTTTTTAAAAAACAGTTAATTAATGCAAAAGAGTGTATTAATCAAAAACAGTGTATTAATTACGCCTATTAATCCATCCTTTTTTAGGAAAAATAATTAATTAAAATTGAAATTAACAAGCGGTCAACGAAAAAAAATAGATAAAAGTAATTTGACGTTCTTCTGGCACCTTTTCGATACGAATGCAGTGGGTAG
Source organism: Agriotes lineatus (assembly GCA_940337035.1). Lineage (NCBI taxonomy): Eukaryota > Metazoa > Arthropoda > Insecta > Coleoptera > Elateridae > Agriotes > Agriotes lineatus. The sequence goes on along the minus strand of OW679194.1, from coordinate 106,129,013 downwards.
TCAGTAGATGAAATTCATAGTTGTAGGTGGTATCATGAGTAAGAGGATTTTTTTTGGTGGCGGAAAATGTGAACATAAGTAATCAAATGTGTGTGTATACAGTTTACGGACTTGGTATGCGTTAGGCATAAACAGACCTATATGTGATTAACATCTAGTATTCGCAGATTCAAAAAGTTTTGTTTTTAGAAAACACTGAATTCTAGGATACTAGATTTTAAATCATATATGTCTACTTCTGTCTAACGCATACAAAGCCCATAAACTGTATTCTAGCTCAATGGACTGCCTATGTTCACACTATCCACCACCAATCTGTATAATATAACATATACTGTCCCTCATAAATTTGTAACACATGGATTTTTTTATCATCCATTTATCAGAGTGTTTTATTCCTGATACAAGTTTCTACATCTTCTCAAACTAAAAATGCACTTGCCAAAATGTAAATATATTCGTTTACAGGGGAGGTTCAAAAATATGAAAATGGTTCAAGAATAAAGTACCGTTATTTTTCAAAATAGACAAAAATGTTATTCAAAGAGGTTAAAAAAAAGTGTCAAACATAAAGTCACAGTTACTTGCCCCGAAAACATTTTTTTCTGGTTTCTCCTATTTTTTTCTTACCACGCTGTGTATTACCAAATGAAATACTTCAAAGTTAACTTATCAAGGGATACGATAAACGAGTATTGTCAAATCTGAGTTTTCCCTCACTTAGCAACCAGGATATTACGTGATTCGAAATCAGTGCAAACAAATTTCATTTTTGTGTCAAATTTTTAAGTAATTCCTTTCACTCTGACTACGCAGTGTACAGGGATAGCAAGTTGCTTAAAACTGAACACGAAGACGTCAATCATAATAAATCCGCCTTTTGTATTGCAATCGGCTTATTTGTTAATACCTTGTTGAAGTAAACCCTTTTTGTCGCTTCTGCGTCAATTTGAAAAGAGCAGCATACAGTATACCTGAGTGCGGTCTACAAGCAGCAACGCAGCAAGCGAAGTTTGCCTTTAAATAACATTGTCGTATGTTCTCTGTACTGCAGAGTCAGAGTGAAACGAGCTATAGAGAATCGTATATTAATGACACTTATTAATGAATGATTTTTTATTAATAAACGATTTTAAAAATTCGTTTATGTTGGTGGAACTGTAGTGTATGTCAAATTCGAGGTTAACAGGTTAGGTTTTGCGTCAGTTTTGACACAAACTGACTCAAAACCTAACCTGCTAACCTCATATTTAACATAGACTTACAATGTCACCAACATAAACAGTGCCAACCTAAAAAAAAATCACAACCATTTATGGTCACCCGGTACCATTAATGTCAAAACTTTAAGTGTCAAATTCTTTTCATGGAATAAAATTAGATTCTCTTCAAATTAATAATGTACGATCAACGGAAAAATATTGTAACTAACTCGTATGTTAATCGGCGATTAATAATATCTACAATTAACACGCTCGCTAGCGCTCGCGCATTAAAATGTCTCGATTATTAATCGTTCTCATTAACATACTTGTTTGTTAAATAACTATTAATAGATATGTTATAACAAATACTTCCAATTAACATTTTTGTGTATTTTGAAAAATAAGAGTACTTTTTTCTTCAATCATTTTCATATTTTCGAACCTCCTTCGTATAGAAGTAGAATATTTACATTTTTGCAAATGCATTTTTAATTTGAGAAACTGCAGAGGTTTTAATGGACAATAAAATGTTCTGATAAAATGGATATATGAAGGACACTATAATATTACATGCAACAATCAAACGTGATTAATTCTGGCAATCAAACGGTGGTATTGTAACAACGCAAAAACTTTGTTTAATCACGTATATTCTAAATGGCACAAGTTTTCAACTAGAAAACGACGAAATATTAAAAATTGTGAATGGTTGCTATAAAGTAGTGAACATTAATAAATCGATCCCATACGACATATGTCTCATAATGCCACAGCTAACTATGAGTTCCATATAAAAAATACAACTTTATATGTTATAATCCGAATTTAGAAACTTTTTGGACAACGCATTACGCCACTCAATTATTATGAAAAATAAATAATATTAATACTACTTACGGGAACTTGAAAAATGTCCCTACCTATTACCTCACCTTAAAAGTTTGATTTATTATTATTCATTTTACTTTCTGTGCCGCCTGGGCGATATGTCCAAAATCAAAGTTGGGCGTTGTGACCAAAATCAAACTTGGGCGTTATGACCAAGTTGGGCGTTGTGACCAGAATCAAAAGTGGGCGTTGTGACCAGAATCCAAAGTGGGCGTTGTGACCAAGTTGGGCGTTGTGACCAAAATCGAAATTGGGCGTTGTGACCAAGTTGGGCGTTGTGACCAAAATCGAAATTGGGCGTTGTGACCAAGTTGGGCGTTGTGACCAAGTTGGGCGTTGTGACCAAAATCGAAATTGGGCGTTGTGACCAAATTGGGCGTTGTGACCAAAATCGAAATTGGGCGTTGTGACCAAGTTGGGCGTTGTGACCAAAATCAAAGTTGGGCGTTATGACCAAAACGGTGGTTTAAGTGGCGTCGATAGCTCTCTCCTATAACAGGCGTCGGTGGGCGTTGTGACCAAGTTGGGCGTTGTGACCAATATCGATTTTGGGCGTTATGACCAAGTTGGGCGTTATGACCAAAATCAAAATTGGGCGTTGTGACCAAGTTGGGCGTTGTGACCAGAATCGAAGTTGGGCGTTATGACCAAATTCTGAGTTGGGGTTTGTGACCAGTGGGCGTTGTGTCCAGGCCCCCCTCGGCCACGCCCTCCGAGACAGAAAGTATAAATAGCTGTAAAATGCGCGGGAATCGTCCACTTCCATTTGTGATTTGGTCAGAAGCATATCGTTGTCATTTTGCTGTGTTAGTTTTCTTAGTTACTGATGATGGCAGCTTGGCTGTAGAAATACGTATTTAGCAGTTATTAAATATTTGTGTGGTAAGGGGTTTTAACGAATTGTGATATTTTCAAACCACAGGCTCCACCGGTGTATCAGAAAAAAATTGTTTGCTCTTTCTCTATTATTCTTAGAAGAATAATTGCACAATTTATATATAGGAATTATATGCGTGGATATTTCCTATGGAAGAGCAAAATATCATGTCAACTGAATGTAGTTATCATATTACTAAAAATACTAAATTTAATTTAAAAAAATTAACTTTAGTTACTTGAGTATTACAGAAAAAGCCGACCAGCTGTATTCTACTTTATAGTGGATCAGACATTACAATATGTCGAAACATTGCTAATGATTGAAAATAAATGTATTAAATCACATGTTTCAGCATTCTGAAAAAGAAAGAAGGCCAAACAAACGACTGTTTTTCGAATAACTACTGTATAATTTGCTTACCAGGTTAGAGAATGGTATGCATGTGCGCATGTTGGACATGAAGGTACGTACCTGCAAATAAAATAAAATATTGGTAAATGTACATTAAGCCAATTCAAAAGTTTATTAATAATATTACTGAAAAGGATGTCCCTTTTTCAAGTATATGCATATAGATCCATACTGCGTTTAACGAATCCGATAAGTATATGCCCCTCATACAAATGAGCGCTTAATTTGAATAAAATATTGTCGTTGGTAAGCCAGTTGTACGCAGCTCAATTTTATTCGCAATTAAACAATTTTTGAATTTTCCCGAGTTTTTTATTTGTAGCTTGTACACCAGGTTTTACGCAATCAATACAATCCCGCTAATTTTGTTTCTGAACCTGTTCGTTAAACGTAATATAGCTTATCTTAAGAGATACGATGTCGGTTAGATAAGGACAAAGTTACGTATGTTAGTATTTTTATACAATAATAGTTTAATAAGAAGACCTGTTGTGGCACGAATGGGTTTGTTTGCATGGAACTAGTTTGTAATTCCTCTTATTAAACGAGTATAATATACTACGTTATCTACTTTGAATTAAAATTATCAAAACTTTGAATTTTGACATTTCATGAATGTGATAATTTGTCAATTGCCTGAGACAAAGGTAGGCTGTTGGAACGTTTTTCATATGAACAAAAAATAATGCAAGAACGGTTGCTATAATAGACTCCATTATAGCACAATTATTGATACAAAATATTGTTCTAAAATAAGACGAAAACAAATAAATATTAGGCGAACTATTTCAAAGATTAAAAGCCACCACCAAAATATGTGTAAATTAGTGACAGGCAATTTAAAAAGGTGCTAAAACTGGATTATATATGTACAAATCTTAACGTATTCTTGTGTTACCGCAATTTGTTATTAGTGAAATAAATGTTCTTGGTTCAGATTTCCTATGAATTAACCATAACTAGAAATATACAGCATGTGCATAAATTGTTGTAAACATATAAAGACGTACCATACGAAACCTTAAAGTCTCTAACGCCCCAGAAAGGTGGGAAGACATCGCAATAAATCTTCGAGAATTGATATCTGTTGGCAGCTACAACTAACCCAAACTGTTAAGAAGAAACGCACCCCCTTCAGCACAATTTACATGTCCCAAATGTAGCCGAGTTTTCAGTTCACATTGCGGATTGTTCAGCAACAGACATACATATAAGTGTAATTTAAAAAAAATGAGATAGTATTCTCGAAAATCGAGTTAAAGAAACAATAATTATAATAATAATAATAATAATAATAATATATATATATATTTCGTATGAGTACATCGGGAGTATTATTAATAGAAATGCTATAAACTACAAGTATAAATAAATAAATAAACAATATTTAACATTAACAATATACAAACAAAACCACTAGTAAAGCCGACAATGGGCTGACAACTACAGTGACAGGCCGCGTTGCAGCCACTCTATTGCGGACGTTGTCAGTGCATGCAGGTCTTCTAGAGTGCCCTCGAATGCTGTTTCTGTTTCTATTATGTGCTCCATGGACTGTTCTGGGGCACCGCAATGGTTGCAACTGGGAGAATCGATGAAGCCCCACTTGTGCAGATTTTTGTTGGTTCTTCCTTGTCCTGTGCGAATCCTGTTTAAGCTGCACCATTGCTTGCGTGGAAGAGAAAATCCTGGTACGCTTTCAGTAGGATTGTGTACTAGGTGACCATTGTTAACTTCTGCTTCTTCCCAGGCTGTTGTCCATATTTCTTGAGCATTAAAATCGGTGGCCAGTTCTTCGGTAGCTAGTGTATAAGGCGGATGTCTAGATTTAAGACGAAGACGTCCTCTGATGATAGAATCAGCATTGGAATGGATGGGTAGTGTCGGCATATGAACGCATTTTTGGTACTGGTTCCTGAGGGCTGCTAATCGTCTGATGTTTGCTGGGGCTATGTTACTTAGTAATATACAGGATGCGTCTAAAATATGCGAACCACACATTTTTTGACGCAAAATGAGACAATTTAATTCGACTTCCCTATATACAAATACATTTCGTTAAGCCAGTCTTCTGCTTCAAATTCCTTCATTTTGCTTATAGTTGGTTCGATGTGGATGATACCCGGTGTAACACCCCTAACTGAAGTAAGATGATATTCCTTATTTTCGGTTGACTCGAGGCAAGTATCGTATACGCTCCTGAGACTACAGGTGGGTTTCAACACACATAACAGAGACTAACTCTGTTTTGTCAAGACTGGCATCTTTTACACATTACGAACCGCATATGCTATAAATATCTAATATAGCGTCCATAAAACAAACTTGACGATGGTTTCGCATAATTCGTGATGTTGGGATAATTTTGCAGGCATTTTATAAGAACTGTGTTAAGATGAAATGAATATGAAAAGTAAAAATGTTTGTGGTTTTCATCTAACTCAAAACCTAAGTGGGCTAGGTCAAATTGCAACTTCCAATATTAACCAGCACTAAATTCTGCAAGTCAGATCTCTAATTATGCATATACTCGAAAAAATGGCACCTTGTATTTAGCGGCAGCCTACAAAAATCCGATCATCCGAAAATTAATATACCTAACTTTTTATTCACAGATTAAATAACATTAACTAATTAACTTTCCATTTTTTTATTTTTGGGCGAATATAAGAACATATACAAAATCAAGTTCTCTACAATTGTATTACAATAATTTTTACAATTAACTATTCTACAGATTTCTACACAGTAAACGAAATCCAGAAAATGTGGCCTGCTTCAACAAGCATATACTCCTGTATGTTGTGTTAACCTACGAAAATCCAATAATCTGAAAAGGTATGTGATTCTGCATAACATTAACTAATATAATATCCCCGTTTCCTCCCTTGGGAGAAACAGATAAACGAGTAATCAATTTCATTACATTTTAAAGTTTTAATTATAATGACTCTATGCAGTTTATTGAAAACTAGTCCTATTATAATAGTTATTTACTATACAAGTGGGATAAGAGCAGCATTAATATACGTGTGTGCTAAGTTACAAACGAGTGCGTAGCACGAGTTATGTAAGCACACAAGTATATTAATGATGCATTATCACACATGTATTGTACAAAATTTTATCTACGACTGCCTAAAATTGAGAAAAGTGCATTAAGAGAAATGTCATTATGTCATTCATTCCACACTATTTCAGTTAGGTAATGAATCTATTACACCACTCAGTTAGGTAATGAAGCCCTTACATAACTGAGTAGTGTAATGAGCTTCATTATCTAACGGAGATAGTGTCAAATGGGTGACGTAATGAGTTACTTGTCCCACTGGAGTAGATAATAGTATATTATGTTATTAGGAGTAAAAGTGATACTTTGTACGGCGAGACCGGACGCGTTTGACTGATGAGCGTAAGGGAGGCACACCAAGTGACTTTTACTCCAAATGAGTCGCTTTATGCAGGAAAAAAAAATTA
>OW679194.1:106038721-106122052 GCA_940337035.1 Agriotes lineatus | reverse complement strand
TGTTGGTGTACGTGTAGACATGTTGTTGTTCAAAGTCTTCCATAAAAATGTTACTAACAATGGGAGATAAAGGTGAACCCATTGCCATCCCGAAATCTTGTTGGTAAAATTCATTGTTTAGTTGAAAGTATGTCGTTTTAATGCATAGTGTTAAAAGTTCCATAATGGTACCAACGTTTAATGTTGTTCGTGTATGTAATGTGTTATCGTTTTGTAGCCTATGTTTAATGATGTTGAGTGTTTTGTCTACTGGAACATTAGTGAAGAGACTAACTACATCGAAACTAACCATTAAGTGTTGTGTGTTTATGTTTGCTTCTTTAAGTTTTTCAAGGAAATGGGGCGTGTTCTTTATATACGTGTCTGTATTTCCTGATATAGGAGTCAGTATCTTAAGTAAATATTTAGCTAAACTGTGACAAGGAGAACCTATAGAACTAACTATTGGCCTAAGTGGTACATTTGGTTTGTGTATCTTTGGTAATCCATAAAAATGTGGTGGTTTACTGTAGTGTGGTGTTAGCGTACGTCTTACAAAATCTGTAAATTGTTCTCTGTGTTTGTAAAGTGTTCTGTATATTTTTGTTTCTATTGTATGTGTTGGATCTTTATTTAGTTTAGTGTATTGTCCCTCACTAATTAGTGTTAAAAGTTTTTCGTTGTATGTGGTTGTGTCAAGTACTACTGTGGCGTTGCCTTTGTCTGCAGGTAGAATTTTAATTGTGTTATCGGTTTTTAGTGTGTGTAGTGAATGTTTTTCTTGTTTGGATATATTTTGTCTGATTGTGTAAGGTCGTTCTAGTATGATTTTGTTTCTAATTCTGTATTCCTGTCTAATGTCTTCTGGAAGTTTTTGACAAGTCTCTTCTATAGCTGTAACTAAATCAAATTTATTAATTCGTTTTGGCGCCACTGCGTAGTTGAGTCCTTTGCCAAGAACTAATTTGTCAGTGGCGTTTAGTTCTTTAGAAGACAGATTAACTACAGTTTTATTTAAAAAAGTGTCACTGTTCTTTAGTGTATTTAGTTCAATTGTGTGTTTTTCTTGTATGAGGTGTTGGTACTTTTTTAAATGTGTACGTTTTTGCTCTGTGTGTGTTTTGTTGTAGGTATTACTAATAGAGTTGTACATACGATTGAAATCGTCTTCCCGTACATCCCTTTGCATCATCTGTTCCAGTTTGTTTATGTCAGAAAATAGTATCACTTTGTTATGTCTGTGAAATTGTATTCTGTCTCTAACTAGAGCTTCACTCGCTCTTTTCATGATATTACTAGAACGAGCACTTACATAAGGTGCTTTGAGTCTAAACCCTTTTGGAATAATACAGCTATTTCTACAACGACATAGGAAAGTTATACTATTTTCAGAGTGTGCCAGCTTCTTGTAAAGTGTTTCCCAACTTCGGAAGTTACTAGTTATGTGAGGCCCATACCTTTGATTAAGATAATCTCTGAAACTTCTTTGTGGCGTGAATTCATAATTCATATTTTTATATGGGTATTTCGCCACTCTGCAAATTAAAATATTAAAAAAAGATAAGTTCTTGTTAGTTTTAATTGTTATTCGTTGATAACGAGGGCAGATTGTCCCTCGAAACGTAAGGTATTCGTTATTTAATATTTTAATTTGCAGAGTGGCGAAATAGTTACAGCTATAGAAGAGACTTGTCAAAAACTTCCAGAAGACATTAGACAGGAATACAGAATTAGAAACAAAATCATACTAGAACGACCTTACACAATCAGACAAAATATATCCAAACAAGAAAAACATTCACTACACACACTAAAAACCGATAACACAATTAAAATTCTACCTGCAGACAAAGGCAACGCCACAGTAGTACTTGACACAACCACATACAACGAAAAACTTTTAACACTAATTAGTGAGGGACAATACACTAAACTAAATAAAGATCCAACACATACAATAGAAACAAAAATATACAGAACACTTTACAAACACAGAGAACAATTTACAGATTTTGTAAGACGTACGCTAACACCACACTACAGTAAACCACAACATTTTTATGGATTACCAAAGATACACAAACCAAATGTACCACTTAGGCCAATAGTTAGTTCTATAGGTTCTCCTTGTCACAGTTTAGCTAAATATTTACTTAAGATACTGACTCCTATATCAGGAAATACAGACACGTATATAAAGAACACGCCCCATTTCCTTGAAAAACTTAAAGAAGCAAACATAAACACACAACACTTAATGGTTAGTTTCGATGTAGTTAGTCTCTTCACTAATGTTCCAGTAGACAAAACACTCAACATCATTAAACATAGGCTACAAAACGATAACACATTACATACACGAACAACATTAAACGTTGGTACCATTATGGAACTTTTAACACTATGCATTAAAACGACATACTTTCAACTAAACAATGAATTTTACCAACAAGATTTCGGGATGGCAATGGGTTCACCTTTATCTCCCATTGTTAGTAACATTTTTATGGAAGACTTTGAACAACAACATGTCTACACGTACACCAACAAACCAGTAGTTTGGTGGAGATATGTCGATGATGTTTTTGCAATTTGGCCTCATGATATGGATGAGGTGGACAAATTTCTTGAACATAATAACAGTAAAGAAACCTCCATCAAATTCACATTAGAAACAGAGCAAAACAATCAGTTACCCTTTCTTGATACACTAATCACACGCACAATAAATACTTTTGAAACATCAGTATACCGTAAGAAAACCAATACTAATAGGTACTTACATTTTAATTTTAACCATCACAAAAACATAAAGACAGGCGTTGTAAAAAGTCTTTACGACAGAGCCAAAGTTGTTTGCTCTAATGATACAATTTTCAAAAAAGAGAAAGAAATTATTATTAATGTTTTACAAGATAATGGCTATCCAGAGACTCTTGTTCGGAACATTTTCAATACACGAAGCAATGCCACACACATACAAAGGAATGACACTCAAAAATATAATACTCTTACTATACCATATATTCCAGGCATATCTGACAAAATTAGACGAATTGGAAATAGATTCAATGTTAGGACGGTATTCAAAACGATGAATACTTTACGGTCAGTTCTTACAAAAACTAAACCGTTCAACGAAGAACAACATTCAAGGAATTGTATATATAGTATTCCCTGTGAATGCGGGAAATATTATATCGGTGAAACATCCAGGCCTTTAGCAGTAAGAGTCAAAGAACATAAAAATATGTTGAAAACGTATCAATTCAATAAGTCTAAGCTGGCAGAACATGCTTGGGATGAAAACCATAAAATACAATGGGACAACACAAAGATCTTGTCTAAAGAATCGATGTCAACTAGGCGAAAAATTAAGGAAACGGCATACATTTTACTTAACGAAGAAAAATGCGTGTCGTCTTTCTCAATATTTTTAGACAATAGTTGGCTATCGATTCTTAAAGATGAGATCAAGTAGGTACAGATATCAACAAACGTCAATGTCAGAAAATTCATTGGAGGTTGGTCGTTTTTCCTTCCAGTGAAAAAAAGATAAGTTCTTGTTAGTTTTAATTGTTATTCGTTGATAACGAGGGCAGATTGTCCCTCGAAACGTTCGTTGTTAATATTTTCGTTATTTAATATTTTAATTTGCAGAGTGGCGAAATACCCATATAAAAATATGAATTATGAATTCACGCCACAAAGAAGTTTCAGAGATTATCTTGCTCAACCAGTTGTATATGGAAACGAAACTTATTTTAAAAAATTTTAACTGTACTTTTAATAGTTATTTGTATACCTAGGGCGAGAAACTACTATTTGGATTGGGATACAGTAGGTAGGTATTATTCACTAAGTAGTATAATAAGCACAAAACTATTATACACCTAATAATGTGAGGAATATTCTTAATTTTGTCTGGTGTCACGGTATTTGTTACACTGAAACAATTCAAACGTTGCTAAATATGGTAGTAGCAAAGAATATGCTCTTTGGTAGTAGCATAATTCAGAGTTACGATAATGGTTTATTTATGAAATTGTTTGTTTCTTGTTTTTATTGTTGAGGTTATGGAAAAATAGTTTTGTCACAACCGAGAATAAAATAGTTATTTATGTACCTAGAGCGAAAAATGATGCATTAGGCGTGAGTTCGAACGAACGCCTAATGCATTTTTCGCTCGTGTTGCATACAAAAATTTTCCTACGACTGTAAAATTTTCGGAAATAGGTTTAAACTGGTGTTTTTTGCCATTTCTAAAATTTCTAGCGGCGTGCTAATTTTTACATCAGAATTGGATATTTTATCGCCCATTTCTTATTTTTCTTGACACTTAAACACAGACAATACACAAAATAAAGCACAAGTAACTTTAAAATCGCGAAAAAAGATTTTATTCGAATTCACAGTGACAGTTGTCAACTTTGACGTTTTCAAATAGCCGCCCACTAGCCGACTTAGGTATATAATCATGAATGCTTATATACAATTTATGTATGTTGCTATGTATTACGATTTAAGATTATATACTTATGACGGTTGCCGCGATGAACTGATCCAAACAATCAATTTTTGACGTACGTCAACAAGGCGGAAAGTGATTTTAAAAGCAGTCGTAGGAAAATAAAGTTTTTTCTATAGCACATGTTAAAGTGTGCTTTTATCAACTCAAAACAAAAGGTCAAGTTTTACTTTAACACCAAGGGTAGATAAAGTAGCACTTTAACATCAAGGATAGATAAAGTAATTTAATTTTCTAACTTTTGTTTAAATTAAATATGACAGCTTCGTATTATCGTAGCAACCCAATCTAGCTACTGACATTTTGAAATGTGATTGACTGTCATTATTTTCTTTTAAAATTGTTAAAGTTCTTGCTATAGAAAAAAATATTGTATTATACACGACGATAAAGTTATTTCTATCCACTCTTGAATCGTTAACGTCTCGACTTCGTCTCGACGTTAAACGATTCACTCGTGGATAAAATTTAACTTTATCGTCTTGTATAATAAATTACTATTATGTACCTGACTTTTGACACATAATGGACTTTTGATTCCTCCCTTGGAATAAAGTGCTGCAGCCTGCTACATATTTATTGATTTTTCATAAAAAAACAAACTTGTTTCCTTGATAACAGATCAGTTAACTACCAGATGTTTGTTACACAGAAGCAAAATTCATCTTTCTCTCTCTTAGTATATAATGTACTAGTTTTTCAGATCGTACAATAACTCTGTTACAAAATTATCAAAAAAAAGTTTAAATAACTATTGACAATTTTTTTTTAATTTAAAATCGTTAGCGGTTGAGTTTGGACGCAGTACCAATACATAACCTCAAAAATAACAGTAATGCCGGTCAATTTGAAAATGCGGGTGTCAAGTAATGGATAGTAGTTTTAATCAATTTAATCATAAAAACAGTGCAAACTTTGAAATAGCGTTCACTCACTTTCTGTGGAAACTATTCTCTCCTAACGCCAATGTTTTTTATATAATAACATATGTAGGGTATGGATTTTATTAAATTTTAAATAGTTGGCAGCTAAGGGCTTGCAAGCAGTACCAATACATAAAGGGGAAAATAGCAGTGGTGCCAACATACCATCAATTTGACAATATGAATGCAAAGTAAATGGAGCGCACTTTTTATACTTTTAATGACAGTGTAAGCTTTGAAATTATAGTTTCTCACTTACTGTGTAAACACAAGATTCACACAATGTTTGTACCTACTTACCTCTTCACTACTAACACCAATGTTATCTATGAAGTAGCATATATAGACAGTGGATTTTGTACTTAAATTTAAAATGTTTGGTAGATAAGGGCTTGCAAGCAGTACCAAAATATAAAGTGAAAAATAACAGTGGTGCCAACATATCAATTTGACACTGCGGATATCAAGTAAATGAACAGTAGTTTTGATACATTTAACAACAAAAGTGTCAACTTTCAAATGAAGTTTGCCCACTTCTATGGAAACATTAGATACTCAAAACTGTTCATATCTACTTAACTCTTCATTTCTCACGCCAATGTTTCTTATGTAGCAGTATATGTAGGCTATATATTTGTGTATCTTGTATTTAAATTTAAAATGTTTAGCAGTTAACAGCTTGCAAACAGTACCAATACATAAAGTGAAAAATAGTAGTGTTGCCAACATACCTGTTTGGTGTTTAGCTTTTAAAAATATTAGTGTAGTTTATTTCATTAGTAATTCTTAATACAAGTAAATAGCTGTACATAAATTTAGTGTAGTTTGTAATTCTACCTAGCGGTAAGTTTACCCACTATTGGTGGAACTTCGAGTTATGGGGGTTACTGTCCCCTCTCCTGCCACCCCTAAATGTTGGGTCCGTGGCCCACATTGCAAAGAGATGAACCTAAGACGAGTTGGTGAACGGTCGGTCTACTGATCCCGTTTTTGTTGTTTTGTGTAACCGCTCGTGTTTATCGTTTTGTGCTCCTGGTGTCACGGATCAATCGACGTGTCACCCCACATGTGAGCAATCCTTTATGTCCATCAAGGTAAGTCCCTATACAAACTTCTACTTTGCGTGGGTATTATCGAGTCTTATGCTCTCCGTTTAGGTAGAATTAATTTAGATATCAATTGCCCTGGAGACAGATACATTTCTGGTCCTTCGAGCCGGATCTAATCAATTGAATTGTCGAATTTTCCAAATTTTGATAACGTTTATTTTCCAAATTCAAAGCTCCAGCGCAGTACAGCTATTTACGAGTTAATATGGATTTAACTTTATTGATTCGTGTATATTGCGTATATCGTTAAGTTTCGCCGTCCCACATAGTAATTTTATGCCTAATTTGGTCAGCATCTTTGCATCCATTGTCGCTCGTTCTCGAAATTTACTAGTTTGGTTGCGCCGGGCATATGGTCAACAAGTGACCATCGTAGAACGGTTGGGTTTTATTGCTTTTGCTTTTATTGCTGTGGTACTGCAGACGGCTGCCGATCCTCAAAGTTTTGGATTTTGGATATAGCCATCTGTCGCAGACTTCCGTCGCCGCATACCAATAAATAATGGCCAATCAGCTTAAAATGGCACTCCGCAGTACTTTAATTAATCAATTATTCGAAATCCGTGACCTAGCTTCTTCATCTCAGGAAGAAACCGCGTTACGTCCGTTATTCAAACGGCGACTTGACAGGGCAAAGACGATTTATGATGAATTTCAACCCTTGCATCGCGCAATTATTCAAAATATATCACTCAAGCTAATCCGAACCTAGCATCCGAAGAGGCCATTAGGAAACAATTTGATGATGCATTTAATAGTATTGAAGCCATTTATTTTTCTTTGTTTCCTGATAATGAATCGTCCCCGAGTTTTAGCAATCATAATGACAATTCCTCGAATCGTAGCTTTCATTCTAATAATATCCGTTTGCCGAAGCTGGAACAACCAATTTATTCCGGCGAGTATAGTCAATGGACAGGTTTTATCGAATTATTCCGAAGTGCCATACATACTAGATCTGATTTGTCTTACATTCAAAAACTGCAACACTTTTTGAGTTGTTTACAAAATGAGCCATTAAATCTTATTAAGTCGTTGCTTTTGTCAGGAGATAATTATAAAATCGCATACGATACACTCGTCGACCGCTACGATGATAAGCGTAAATTGGCTAATCACTATTGGGCATCAATTAATAATTTTCCAAAATTGAAAGCAGAATCCGCGAAAGACCTGCGAAAACTCTTTGACCACGTTAAAGAGAATCGTTTGGCTCTTAAGGCTCTAAACATTGCTAATTCGTTAGAGGACTTTATGTGGTTTAGCATCCTTTTCGATAAGCTTGATACAGATACGCGAAAATTATTTGAATCTGAGATTAGGTTTAAGGCATCGGATATTCCAACGCTAAAACAATTAGAAGATTTTATTGAAAGTCAATGTCGCGTCTTGGAAAGTGTAGATAACTCAGCCAACAAAGGGTTCAAACACCTGTTTGCAAAGCCGTTTACTAAATCGGCGTTCTTAGTAAATAAATCCTCGCAGAATAAATTAACTCCAGGTAGCGAAAATACTTCGAAATGTCTAATTTGCCAGCTGGCACATACCGTTTATGCGTGCCCTGTGTTTGCGTCAAAAACGCCACACGAGCGTTTTGAAATGGTCAAGTCACATCGTCTTTGTTTGAATTGTTTGCGTTCTAAGCATATTAGTAGTCATTGTCCGTCTAAATCGGTATGTAGAAACTGTCGCAATAAACACCACACGATGCTCCATTTTCCGGCAAGATCTCAAAGTTCGGCAAATTCTGAGGTCGGTGTACCTGTTCAAGATTCTGAGGTGGAAACGATCTTAACCGCTTGTGCGAGCATATTGTCTTGCGAAACAGTCTTACTTTCTACGGCTATTGTCGAAATCAAGACGCGTTCGGTAATTTTCAGAAGTTACCTACGCTGTCTTATTGACAATTTTTCACAGGGTAGCTTTATCACGCAAAAGGGTTTAAGGCGCTTGGGATTAACATTTACAACATTTAAAACCGTTATTCATGGTATTGGTTCAGAAACCTCTGAAAAGGCCTTGCTTTCTGCAGGTTTTGCAACATGTTGTCTTCGTCCTAGTTACAGCAATAAGCCGGTGCCTGTATTTAGCATAAAGGCCCATGTAATCCCTCAAATCGCCGGAAATATCCCGGCCAGTTCCATCGACCCTTCTAAATGGAATCATATTTCTGGCTTAATATTAGCTGATCCCGAATTTTATCGGGCCCGCCAAGTAGATTTATTGCTAGGTGCCGATATATATGCACACGTGATTAAACCTGGCGCAATTTTGAGTACGTCCCAAAATGAACCCGCATCTCTTAACACGGTCTTCGGTTGGGTTGTTAATGGATGCGTTGGTCCCGCGTCGAACGCAGTTGCTAAAGCTTATCTGACATCGGTCGAAATTCCAACCCTCGATGACACATTGAAAGCGTTTTGGCGAACAGAAGAACCCCCGCAGATATCTACGGTCGACGCCGCGGATGCCATTTGCGAGTCGTTATATTCATCTACGGTATCCCGTGATAGTACTGGTCGATATGTCGTTTCGTTGCCGTTCAAGGTGCAAAATCCAAAATTTCCCAATTCGCGCGATATTGCCTTAAGGCGACTGCAATTGCTCGAAAATCGCCTTATGCACAATCCTTCTTTGAGAAGGGAATACGTCAACTTTATGGACGAATACATTAATACAGGACATATGGTCCTAGCATCGGCGGATCCTCGTCCCGATAAATGTTATTACATTCCACATCATTGTGTGACGAATTCAAAATTTCGTGTAGTTTTTGATGCCAGTTCGAGAGCTTCAAATGGCTTATCGCTAAATGACACCTTGTATTCTGGGCCAAAGTTACAGCAAGACATAGTCTCCGTGTTATTAAACTTTAGCGCTCATAAGGTAGTAATAACTAGCGACATTAAGCACATGTTTCGCCAAATAATCGTCTCGACTACAGACTGTGATTTCCAACGTATTCTATGGCGCTCTTCCATAGATCAGCCTGTAAAAGAATATATCTTGAATAGGGTCGCATATGGAGTTACTTCATCGCCGTTTCTTGCAATTAGAACTCTTATTCAATTAGCTGATGACGAGCAACACCGGTTTCCCCAAGCATCTTCTGTCATTCGAAGAGATATCTATGTCGACGATATTGCCACTGGATGTTCCTCCGTGGCTGAGGCCTTAATCCTACAGGATCAACTGATAAAATTGTTGCGTTGTGGCGGATTTGAATTAAGGAAATGGGCTAGTAATTCTCCAGCGTTAACCAACCACCTAGACCCCACGCATCTGGTAGAAAATATGGTATCTTTCGATTCCGGTGAACCTTGCTCCCCTTTGGAGATCCTTGGCTTACAATGGTCCCCATCAAGTGACAGTTTTAGATTCAAGGTTGAACCTATTGATCGTCCCTGTTCCAAAAGGCACATCCTATAGGAAGTCGCAAGGGTCTTGGATCCCATCGGTTTCTTAGCGCCGTTAACGTTCTTTTCGAAGCGGCTTATACAGCACTTATGGTGTCTAGGATTAGGATGGGATGAACTGCCTCCCTCGGAAATAATTGATCGTTGGGAATTATATAAGTCGCAATTAGTGGACATAGCTCATATCAAAATTCATCGCCAATTAATTCCTGCGAATTATGTCAACTGTGAGTTGCACGGGTTTTCTGACAGTTCAGAGGCCGGTTTTGCAGCGATAGTGTACCTTCGATTTGTAATCGGTCCGAATGAATCAGTAGTGAGGTTTATGATGGCTAAAACCAAAGTTGCCCCCTTACAACGGCGACCAATTCCTCAATTGGAATTATGTGGGGCGCAATTGCTAGCCAAACTTATTTCTTTTATTTGCTCGTCCTACTCGTCGTTTGTTAGCTTCGCCGCAATTTATGCGTGGACTGATTCTACGATAGTTTTATCATGGCTTCATTCGTCTCCACATCGGTGGAAAACATTTGTTAGCAATCGCGTTAGCTACATTCAAGAACGCGTACCAGCATCTTCTTGGCGCCATGTTCCTTCCGCTGATAATCCCGCGGATTGCGCATCCAGGGGACTTCTTCTTTGGGAATTGCTGAACACCCCTTATGGTGGAGCGGCCCTTCTTGGCTTTCAAAAAATTCTGACGAATGGCCTACCCTAAAAGATCAAAACTCGGGAATTGCTGAACACCCCTTATGGTGGAGCGGCCCTTCTTGGCTTTCAAAAAATTCTAACGAATGGCCTACCCTAAAAGATGAAAACTCCTTGGACATGGAATCAGTTTTACGCGAAGAACGCAAACTTGTGTTGATGGCAACAACCGTGAACGATGAGCCATTTCATCCATTTAATTGCGATCAATTATTGTCTCGATTTTCATCGTTACGGAAAATAAAAAGGATCATTTCCTATTGTATGCGGTTCGTGCACAACTGCCGCAACGCTACTATACGGCGATTCGGGTCCATCACTGTAGGTGAACAACAAAGGGCCCTAAATCTATTAATTAAACATGTTCAGCACATATCGTTTCGTGATGATATTCGAAGACTGAATTCAAATCAGCAATGCTCCAAGCCAATTAGAACACTCGCTCCATTTCTTGATTGCGAAGGAACTGTCAGGGTGGGCGGTCGTTTAGCCCATGCTAATATTTCCTACGGCAGTAAACACCCTTTTCTATTGCCCAAAAATCACAAGCTGACCGAGCTGATTATAAGTCAATTCCACGAAGATTATTTCCATCCCGGACCTCAGACGTTACTTTATTTATTGAGGCAACAGGTTTGGATCATAGCTGCTAAAAGCGCAATTCGTCGTTGTGTTTCGAAATGCAATCGCTGTTTTCGCGTTAACCCCCAATCGGTCACACCTCCAATGGGGAATCTTCCCGCTACCCGGATTACCCAAATTAAACCATTCGCAGTCGTAGGAGTTGATATGGGTGGCCCATATCACATCAGGTTAGGTAGACGTCGGGGTCTTGCGCCACAAAAGGCTTACATATGTTTGTTTGTCTGTTTTGCTACTAAATGCTTGCATCTAGAATTAGTTTCGGAATTGTCAACCGATGCATGTCTGGCAGCGTTGCGCAGGTTCGTCGCTCGGCGGGGAACTAATTTTATCGGTGCCAATAGAAAACTTAAGTACGCGGTCGAGTATGAAAACATTTCCTGATCATTTAACCCCCCTTCGGCCCCTCACATGGGAGGGGTCTGGGAAGCAGGCATCAAGTCAGTGAAGTCCCATCTGGTTAGAGTGATAGGGGATCAAATTCTGACCTACGAAGAATTTCTCACGGTACTCGTACAGATCGAAGCTATCTTAAATTCTCGACCTCTGTGCTCGCTTAGTACAGACCCCAACGATCTTGCAGTGTTAACACCGGGGAATTTCTTAACTCTCGAACCACTTTCCGCTGTCCCAGACGAAGATCTGACCAATCTAAAAATCAATCGTCTGGATCGATGGCAATTGCTCCAACGCATGCACCAGGATTTTTGGCGGCGATGGCATTCGGAGTATTTACAAACACTCCAACAGCGTTCGAAGTGGTTAAATCCCACCAAAAACCTGGAACCAGGGCTAGTAGTTCTGATTAAAGACAATTCCGCTCCGGCTCTGCAGTGGCGTATCGGCAGGGTGGAAAAGGTGCATCCTGGTATGGATGGAGTGGTGCGAGTAGCAACGGTTAAAACGACCAGTGGTAGCTTTCAGCGCCCGGTGGTTAAATTATGCCCTTTGCCCTCCCAGTAACCATCACCGATCTCGGATAGAAAAATGCATGGCCTTTTTGGTGGGCGGAATGTTTGGTGTTTAGCTTTTAAAAATATTAGTGTAGTTTATTTCATTAGTAATTCTTAATACAAGTAAATAGCTGTACATAAATTTAGTGTAGTTTGTAATTCTACCTAGCGGTAAGTTTACCCACTATTGGTGGAACGTCGAGTTATGGGGCTTACTGTCCCCTCTCCTGCCGCCCCTAAATGTTGGGTCCGTGGCCCACATTGCAAAGAGATGAACCTAAGACGAGTTGGTGAACGGTCGGTCTACTGATCCCGTTTTTGTTGTTTTGTGTAACCGCTCGTGTTTATCGTTTTGTGCTCCTGGTGTCACGGATCAATCGACGTGTCACCCCACATGTGAGCAATCCTTTATGTCCATCAAGGTAAGTCCTTATACAAACTTCTACTTTGCGTGGGTATTATCGAGTCTTATGCTCTCCGTTTAGGTAGAATTAATTTAAATATTAATTGCCCTGGAGACAGATACAATACCATCAATTTGACAATACGGATGTCAAGTAAACGGAGAGCACTTTTTATACTTTTAATGACAGTGTAAACTTTGAAATGAAATTTTCTCATTTTCTGTGTAAACACTATATTCACACCATGTTTGTGGCTACTTACCTCTTCACTACTTACACCAATGTTGTTTATGAAGTAGCATATGTAGACAGTCGATTTTGTACTTAAATTTAAAGGTTTGGTAGGTAAGGGCTTGCAAGCAGTACCAAAATATAAAGTGAAAAATAACAGTGGTGCCAACATATCAATTTGACACTGCGGATATCAAGTAAATGAACAGTAGTTTTGATACATTTAATAACAAAAGTGTCAACTTTGAAATGAAGTTTGCCCACTTCTATAGAAACATTAGATACATAAAACTGTTCATATCTACTTAACTCTTCACTTCTAACGCCAATGTTTCTTATGTAGTAGCATATGTAGATTATATATTTGTGGATGTTGTATTTAAATTCAAAATGTTTAGCAGTTAACAGCTTGCAAACAGTACCAATACATAAAGTGAAAAATAGTAGTGTTGCCAACATACCATCAATTTGACAATACGGATGTCAAGTAAACGGAGAGCACTTTTTATACTTTTAATGACAGTGTAAACTTTGAAATGAAATTTTCTCACTTTCTGTGTAAACAATATATTCATACAATGTTTGTGGCTACTTACCTCTTCACTACTAACACCAATGTTATTTATGAAGTAGCATAAGTAGACAGTCGATTTTGTACTTAAATTTAAAACATTTGGCAGTTAAGGCCTTGCAAACAGTACCAATACATAAAGTGAAAAATAACAGTGGTGCCAACATATCAATTTGACACTGCGGATGTCAAGTAAATGAACAATAGTTTTGATACATTTAATAACAAAAGTGTCAACTTTGAAATGAAGTTTGCCCACTTCTATGGAAACATTAAATTCATAAAACTGTTCGTATCTACTTACCTCTTCACTTTTAACGCCAATGTTTCTTATGTAGTAGCATATGTAGATTATATATTTGTGGATGTTGTATTTAAATTTAAAATGTTTGGCCGTTAACAGCTTGCAAACAGTACCAATACATAAAGTGAAAAATAGTAGTGGTGCCGCAATACCGTCAATTTGACACTCCGGATGTCAAGTAAATGGATAGTCGTTTCGATACATTTAATAATAAACAGTGTAAACTTTGAAATGAAATTTGCCCAGTTTCTGTGGAAATATTAAATTCATAAACTGTTTGCGTCAGCTTACCTCTTCTCTTCTAACTATGTAGTAGTATATACAGGGTGATTCAAATTAAGTGCGCACCATTGCTATCTTTGTTATTATTAATTGTACAAAGTAGGTTACCTTAGCAAACTAGTAGTGTTTTTGGCGCTGATTAATATGCAATTAATAACAAAACAATCGAATAACGAGTTTGCGACAAAATGAAAAACCTTTAGTTTTTTTTTAATGGAACACCCTGCATATATTTCAAAAACTTGAAATAAAAATTAATTTGTGATATAAAAGTCTTAATACACTATTGTCTTAAAATGAATATTAAAGAAGTTAGGGGAGATTTTAGTTTACCTATATCAACAATACACCGTACTAACGAAAAATTCATAGTAGGCTGTTACTAAAAACAAAAATAATAACGTAAACATCACAACTGTCAAAATCAATTTGTCGTACGTTTGTTCCATTACAAAAAAAAAGTTTTTAATTTGGTCGCAAACTCGTTGATCGATTGTTTTTTTTATTAATTTCATATTACTCAGCACCGAAAACACTACTAGTTTGCTAATTTAACCTACTTTGTAAAATCAATAATAACAATGATAGCAATGGTATGCACTTAATTTGAATCACCCTGTATACCTATATTTGTGGATGTTATATTTAAGAAAAACCAAAATAATAAAAATATTTATTTATATACAGACATGAGACGGTTGTTTATAAAAAATGCGCTACAACAAGATAACATGTGCACATTTATCAAA
Source organism: Agriotes lineatus (assembly GCA_940337035.1). Taxonomy (NCBI): domain Eukaryota; kingdom Metazoa; phylum Arthropoda; class Insecta; order Coleoptera; family Elateridae; genus Agriotes; species Agriotes lineatus. Next base: position 106,107,253 of record OW679194.1, on the reverse strand, counting down.
TTAATTCTATTGTCTCCCCAACAAACAAAAGTTACAACTTCGAATTGTACTTCTTGTTTCAAATATTTTACAGCTTGGTCGAGAAACATAGAATTAATCCGAGTTGTCTTTTTCATAGCAAATTTACATCGTTACATAATTAATATTCAGCGTGTTAACAAATGTGATGTATTGTCAGTAGCAAGACAAAACTTTCAGCAGAAAAGACAAGTGTTATAGTTTGAAAGCGAGTTCAGGATTACAATATTTTCACAACATTCTTAAAAAACTTTACTGTAACATTTCTAGATATAAAATATATGTTATAAATTTATAATAGGCAATACAGCGCAAATTTCAGACTGAAGTATCACTTAATATTATGTGCTGAAGTTTACCCGTCTCCCCAAATGACAGCCTTCTTAGCTCGGTCCACACTCGCCAAGTACGTCCCAAATGGGCTCCAGGAAGTCGCAGTTACGGCAGACCTGGAGAACAGGCCAACACTTCTTCATTGGTCATGCAACAAATAATTATACAAGCATGCAGAGCACTACGTGTAAAGTACTGAATTATGTAACAGGTGATAAGATTATCGCAATGGTTAAAAAATTTATTTCTATCTGCGCTTTGCATTTCAAAGCTACCAATCAGCAACGTCACAATCTAACCAGTAAAACAACAAAAATCATAGTTTAAGGTTTATTTAAGAAAGTAACTCTATTTTTAGCTTGCAAGACAAGTTGTCTATTTTAAGTATTACAACGAAACATCGATTACGGAATTTCCATTAAAAAAAAAATGCTAACAAAATATATCCACAGGATGCATATGAATGTTAAAGTCTGTCTATCAATTTCAAGTTAATCTTACAGTTGCTCGAAAATGTATACCGTGACTGCCAAAAAGTCGGTCATACGGGAAAGCTTTCTATTTTTGATTTTTCAAAAACACTTTTTACGCAATAATTTGTGCCTGTCTAGAAACCTATTTAGCTCCTATCATATATACCGAGTGATTTTTACCTATTTAGAAAATGGCGTTTGTTGAAATCGTCAATATCCAAACAATGCTATTTTTCGGAGACCAAGTAAGATTTCAATAAGATTGTTTTAGAGTCTGTTAGTTTTAGCTAACTAAACAATCTCAAGGCCAGAAACTCCCTAATTTTCTTTAAGTTCAGCCAAAATTAAATTTTTAAATTTTTTAAATATTTTTCAAAATTGTATATAATTTTTAAATTCAAATTTGTTTAGGTGATGACTTTATAGTAATTTACAATGCAAGTGCGTAGAGCAAGCCTTTAGTCACGAGTTGGGACAGAGTTAAAACGCTCGCTCACTCGCGTTTTAAGCTCCGCGATCAACTAAAGATGCTTTACGACAGAATCTACGAAACACGGTATATATAAACAAATATTTTAAATGTAAATTCGTATTACTGGCAAGCGGTCGTAATTTTGCGTGGTTAAAAATTTTAAAACCCATTGATACTGACAACGTGCCTAATGAAATCATTTTAAACACGTTGCTAGTACCGCCTTGAACTAATGAGCACATGTTATTAAACAATCGTTTTACAAACTTAAAACTGCCAACTAAAAGTCAATTTGACACACTGCCGTAGATAATAGCTATTTGTGCAACAAGTGCTAAAAGTGAATGTTTATGCACGACTTTGCACACAATATTTTTTCTACTGTTATTAATCCATAAATGTCGATTTTACAAAGGTTTGCATTTATGACAGTTATAATTTATGTCATAGTAAAGAGATTGCCTTGACGGCGCAGGTGACTGTTTCTGCAACCGGTAGCTGTCAAAGTTAGTTATCAAAGGTAATTATACTAATACATATTTTACTTTATTCATTACATAATGGTTTAATTATTTAAAAAACACTCTGCCTCTAACGATAGAAGTATCTAGAATGACTTTATTGCCCACTTCCAGTTTAAATTTCTAAATTCAACACTAGCTGTTTACTTTATAACACATGTGCTAAAAGTAAACAGCTGATTTCACTTTTAACACGCTAATTTATAAAACGCCATTTTTAGTGAAACAAGCTAGTGCTAAAAAGCCTACTTTTAGTAGTGGTCGTAGAAAAATGTTCTTTTATAGTTGTCTAAATGAGGAGATTTTTCTTTATCCATTTTACATATTCCATATGTAAAAAAACATTTACAGGATTTTTGTAGTAATTCATTAAGAATGCTAGATAAGAGTTTTTAGAAATATATATTAAAAATTGAAAAATATTTTTCTTAAAAAGGGTCGTTCATAAAAAGCGCAAAAATCATTACTTATATTACTTTCGGCAAATAATAAAAAATCTAAAGGAGTAATTAACATTTTATATGATTTTTTCCAATTATAAATCTTTAAATCAACACCTAACAAAATTTTAATTTTAAAATCAAGTATTGGTATGTGAAATTATGAAAAATATTTAGAAAATTGAAAAATTTTATTTTAAGTAAAGTTAAAAGAACAGGTGTTATCGGCCTTAAAATTTTTAGGTTAGCAAAAACTAACACACTCCAAAAAATTTCATTGAAATCTTACTTAATTTTCGAAAAATTGCACTTTTTAGATTTTGACAATTTTGAAAAACGCCATTTTCTAAATAAATAAAAATCACTCCGTATATATGATTGGGGCTAAATAGGTTTTTAGACAAGCACAAATTGTTGTCGTAAACAGTTTTTCTAATCAAAAATAAAACTGTTTTGCATATAATGCCGACTTTTTGGCGGTCACTGTATACAGAGCTTTTCAAAATTGCTCGGAACAAATATAAGGGTGTTATTCTCCATAAAAAAATAAGAGAAAAACTCTGTCCTAAATTCATTCATTTCAAAGATATCCTGGATCAAATAATTAAAGATAGCAATCCGTTTTTCAAATGTAGGTTGGTGTTTTTTTCCAACACATGTTTTTTGTTTACATACAATATGTGGGCTTTGTTCTACCAGGTGAGTTTTTTAAAGTGTTACAAGGCGATATCTCGAAAACGGTTTACAATATTTTCATGAAATTTTTTGAGGTAATAGGGAGATGGGGGGACATATAAAAACATATTTTCGACATTTACCTCTTTTTTGTGTTTTGAGGGGTGGGGGTAACTTTGGAATTTTAAATAGGATGATGCACTTTTATTTAGAATATTCGAATCTACGTAAAAAACTACGTCTATGTATGTGCAAAACATTTTTTGATTTGTTCTTTCGGTTACGGAATTATGGTGAATAAATTTTGATAGAAATTAAAAAATAAATACATTTTACCAATAAATCAAGTTCACTTATTTCAAAATTAGAATTCGTTTCCATAGAAATGCGTTAGTTCTACTTAATTAAGTTGAGAATTTTGACGTTTTAAGGAAAATTTCACATTTTTTAATTTTATAACCTAATAAATCATAATTCGGTAAACAAAACCGAATCAAAATATATTTTGTAGACATACGTAATTTGTTCTGTAGATTCGAATTTTATAAACAAAAGTACATCATCCTATTTAAAATTCCAAAGTTACCCCCCACCCCTCAAAACACAGAGAGAAGGTAAATGTCAAAAATATGTTTAAATATGTCCCCCCATCTCCCTATTACCTTACAAAAGTTTCATGAAAATATTGTAAACGATTTTCGAGATATCGGCTTGTAACACTTTAAAAAACTCACCCGGTATAGTAAAAAGTACAAAAAAAATAAGCATGCGTTCCAAAATAAATTATTTCTATTTTTTAAGTAAAATGTATAGTAACTGCTCGAAGTAATACCTTTCTTCTGAGTCCCTCATAATAATTTTGCTAGTTGTAAGTAGTCCTGGGCAAGTACTCAATACTTTTCTTTAAATATGTACTCGAGTACTGTAAGTATTCAGTTCAAAATACTCATGATTAATTTTTTTTGTTGATACTCGTTACCGTTATCGGAAGTACTCGTAATAAGTACTCAATGAGTACTTAATGTATTTACGAGTATGTGATTCCCCTAATTCGGACATTAAAATGCTGCTATAAAGAAACGTCTTTAGCACCTATCCAACAATTAGTGATTACTGAATTAAATACATTTATTGAAGATGACCCAATGAATAATATAGCGGAAAATGAAATAGACATTCAGGATATTTTAATTTTGGTGAAAGTGAAAACGTTCGTGTTTTTGATTTCGATGACGTCAATCTTGACAGTGGAAGTGGTGATGATAACACGCAAGCTCGGCAGATAACCCGCCCGGCCTCGCCACATAAAATATAACTTTTGCTCCTAATAACATAATATACTAATATGTTATTAGGAGTAAAAGTGACTTTATGTGGCTTAGCTGAATTATTTGCCTCACTAACGTTCGGCTAAATAAACTTCAGCTTCGCCACATAAAGTATCACTTTTACTCCTAATAACATAATCTACTATTATTTTACTTTGTCTCCCAAAGTGGAGAAAAACAACTTCACGACCTAAAGATAGGCCATGGTGCTTTCTGAGACTAGTAGTGCAAAAAAATGTTTATGGGTGGTTAAATAGATACTTTTTATATTGCTAGATTTAAATTTCTGTTAATTATTATAATTTAAAAATAAATAAAAATACACATGAATTTCATTTTAAAAGTGTTGCCTACGCCAAACTCCTCCATAGAGTGTGGGACCCCGGAATCTACTTCTTACCTTAGCCAATATTTGATAATTACGATTCTGCACTTACAATTTAACTCCAAATCGCAAATTTGGCGAAAATTCTATAACTTGTCAAATTTACCGAATGATTTGTTAGAAATAAAGATCGCTGCGTATTAATATGTTTCCCGAAGAAAAAAGCATGAATTATTCAACATATTGTAAATACTAGCTTCTACATTTAATTTCCACATGAACCAGCCCTAAGGTAGGACATATTATTTTAAATTGTGAAATATTCATGTGTAATTTTAATTAAAGCCTATGAAATAGAAATAAAATTTGTACACCCATGAGTAAAAAAATATCACTTTTCGCAATTTCATAATCTGATTTTAAGACCATAATTTCTAACTAACATGCCATGTTTATGTTGTTTTCATTAATACTAAATGGTTTTAGAATTGCAAACACGGACTTGAAATCTCTTGCAATAAAAAATATTTATCTAAAGAAGGCTCCCATTTCTTTCCCTGAAAATTTCCTCTTATACTGTTTGTTTAATTAATACGGTCCCAGATATTTCCCCGACATTTTCTCATCAAAATTTCTGAATGACAAGGTAAATAAACACTACAGCGTTATAGCAAATATTAGCATGTTTACATTTCAAACAATTTGCATTATCTATTGGCCGGTTCGTTCAACATACGCATTATGCAGAAATGCCTGGATAATTGTGCATAAACTAAACATACTGTTATCATGTACTACGCGAACTAATTAGTTACTAAATACGTTGATACCCTATAGGCATTCAGTAAATTCCTATACAAAATGATAAAAAGTTGACAGCAAAGTTTATGTGTCTTCTAGTTCAACCGTAATTAACATGTAACTCTTACTTGGTAAAAAGTGTTTTATATTACGTTTACATTAATTAATATTACTGAATTAGATAACTGCAAATTAAAAAGTAACATATTTCTGCAGTTTCTTCGATTTTAGTGTACTGTAAAGAAATATGAAAAGTTGTCTAATATACAGCTGGGTTACAGAATTGCAGGAATATAAATGTTATTACTCTAGTAGCAGTTTTATTGTTGGTTTTTAAAATATTCTTTTAAATGAAAGAGGAGTAGATAAGAAAAGACTGCGTTAAAATGTATCGTCTTTTTAAAAGTTGTATGTATGTATTATCAGTAACCTCATTTACCTTGCGGTGTAGAGGCTGGTGCGTTATACGCTATCGTCTGGCGGTACAATGCTCAACTTGCCCCGGATTCGGATCACAAAGTTGGAGCGCGCCTTTTGTGATTGCGTAGCAGCCATTGTGTGAGGTGTGCGTCTTGGTGATGTGTTGACCTTGTTATTCTATCTCTTAGGTCTGTGCTTCTGAGTAAAACACAGTTAATTTGGTGCCCAACTGTGGATGGTCTCACCGATCCCGATTCCAATCGCCAAGGCTGCGAAAAAATTCCAGTCCCCGTAGAATTTGACCCGAGGACATGCTTAATGCAAGCCTCGCGCTCTCCTAACTGCGCTACCCGGCTTCTTTTTTAAAAGTTAAAGGTTGTTATTATGTCCAAAAATTAAATTCATAAATTCGCCGCTCTAATTTATTTATATTACATATAATTCGCAGGTATCGCTCTTAACTTTTCGCATTTTTATACGTATTTCGCCAGTTGTGAAAGAAATACTTTTTCTAATTCTAATTTCTAAATCGCGAAATCAATTTGAAATGTGTTGATTTCGGTGTCGCGTGAAACAACATTTCTTGCGCTACCAACATATTTTTACTTGTTTTCGGGGATTCGTTATCTGGGGCCGAAAGTTCAAGTTACCGTGTCAATGCTGGTTACCACAACAACAACAAAATAACAGGCCCATTATAAAATTTTTATTTTTATAAATTGATAGCACAAAATGTTACACGACACTCGATCGTTAGATCATGTTGAAAGATGTCTCAAAATATAGAAAAACTCGGCAATTTGGGCCTCGTATTTCTAACTTTTTCTGGGCCCGTTTAAACACTTACATGTCTTGTAACGTAATATACTGTTACAAACCGGTTAGAAGTACAGCGACAACTACATTTCGACCCTTCACAAAATTCTTCCTTAGTAATTTTACTAGGAATGATATTATTATGACATACGTTTTTAACGAGGTAGTTTCAGATAACTACAATTGTAGATATATTGAAGAAATATTATTCTTGCACTAACAAACATTATTCTAGCAGTTCTATCATTATAGTGGCAAGTGTAAAATTGATCCGTTCATCCGTCTGCCGTTAATTGTTGTCTTCGTAAACCTATCTTTGCACGTTGTAGCAAAAATGAATCAGAAACAACGAGTAAACATTAAATTTTGTGTAAAACTTGGAAAAAGTCCGAAACAAGCACAGAAATATTGATATTAGTTTATGGCGATGATGCAGTAACTCTCACGTAGGTACTAGTGGTTCTGATCGATTTTGGAACGAGTTTGATTAAATTGCCGACGAGGAACGACCTCGACGCCCTTGGAATTTATACGCAGAAAAACATTGGCAAAGAGTGGGAAATGGTTCGATCAAATACGAGATTGACAATTCGATACATAGCTAATGATCTCCATGTCTCATTGAATTTAGTGCAGCAAATTTTAACTAATGATTTAAATATGAAGCCAGCAAGTGCAAAATTTGTTCCGCGTATTTTTCGCTCGATGGCACGAACAAAAGCAAATCAGTCTGTCAATTTCATTGGAATTGTGTGGCATGTGGCCGTGTGGCTCCTGATCGTATAACTTGTTTGAAGAGGTAACAGGTGATAACCTTAGATGTATGGTTATGATCTTGAGATCAAGAGTTTGTAATACAAAACGCCCAACTCAGGTAGGTCGAAAAAGGCACAGCCATTGAAATTCAGCATCAAGATTATGTGAGCTTAGTTTACAATTATTATCCCTTAAGTACTCGGGCAATCCAAACTTTCACAAATAGTCCGGGAAGGCCTGTGAGACAGGATATTAAACCAAGTACTTTTAACAAAAGTACACTTTTCAAAAAAATTAATAAGCATATTCCTGTATACAGGGTGTTTGTAGATCGCTAAACAGCGCATAGCTTCAATAATTATAGAGATATAAAAAACAATAGTATTCAACATTACTAGCTTGGTAAGAGGGTTTTTACTGGCGGACAGAAGGATATAGGCGAGCCAGTCACATTCTGGAGACAGTAAAACCCGTTACCTTGCGTGTATTGTTGAATGTTTTATTTGTTGCTCACTTGTAAATAACTATAAACTTATAATTTATTGACAATGTCAAACTGACAAGCAACTAAATTCGTCAATATGACACATACTAAGAACGACAACTCCGACTGCATGCTATCGTTTATCTATGAGCACGGGCGTAAAATTTTACAGGCTAGCCAGTTAAGACATTTTCAAGGTGAATACAGTGACTTGATAAATCGATGTTTACAAGTGCGGAACAAATAAATTATTTGTTGCACTTTCGGGACTAAAGCTGACACTTTAGTCACTTATTTCAGGGACTAAAGTAGCGCATTTAATCTCTAGGGGCTTAAGTAATTACTTTAGTCCCTAGGCATTAAAGTAAAAATTTTACCGTAACTATGGTAAATGTATGTACACACGAGGTTAGTAGGTTAGGTTTTGTTTGTCATTTGACGCACACTGACGCAAAACCTAACCTGCAAATCTTGAATTTGACATAGACTGACAATACACTTCAGTACTGCCAACTGATTCAGGCAATCCAGGGCCTGCTGTAAAATTGTAAAATTGTAATTGTCAGTTTCCAAATTGACAGATTCCAAATCTTTCAAGTGTTTGATGATAATCTTCACGTTTCAAGTGCAAAAAATAGCGTATATCACACGGGACTAAAGTGCCTAAATCCCCGTACGGGCCCTCAAGAAATAATATTCACTCGCCGGATTTAATGATGCACTTTAGTCCCTCATGATATAATATACTATTAAATGTCATTATACAGCCTACACTCTGTCGTAAACCAATTTCAACCATGGTCTACTATTTTTACGTACCTAGTTATACACAACTTTGTTTTTTTAATGGAACACCCCGTATACTGTCATATATTTTAAATCAGCGCTAATAATACTTTATAAAAGCATGATTAAACTAAAATTTCTGAACTCTTACTATTATTTTAAATTAAAAATTTGTATTTATCTAAAACATGCCATGACTTACGCAAAATCACTAACAATCGAACAAGAAATGCAAAAGAAATTCCATTTGGTTCTAAGAATTTCTCATTGCCGAATTATCGCACCAAACTTAGTAAAACAAATGAAAACTACATTTTTTTTTAAATTGTACAATACGAGTTTCATTATTCAGTTAAAAACTACAATAAAAGTCATTCGTACAACTAGTTTTGAAAGTCATACTTTTTTTTCATGAATTTGCAGTTTGAATAACGAGGACGAATTTCGTCAAGCAAATGAATGAAAAAAGGGACTTTCAAAACGTGTTGTACATCTAGTTTTTTTGCATAGTGATCTCTTGTAACTCGTAATTTAGTCGAAAAGGACTTCAGAATTTACAAATGTAAAATAGTTTTTAAAAAAGTGGTACTTTCAATACGATTTTTCGTTAATAAAAAAAAGACTTAAAAAAAGAGATTTCCAAAGATGCAGCTTTAAAAAATAGAAAATACGTAAACTATATATTTAAGAATAATAATGTAGAATGTAGAATTTCGAACATTTCATTGGTGGCTGACATAAGAATTTATGCGTGCTATGTTTAAAAAGTTAGAAGACACGACTATGGGTCCATCTCCTTCTATTTCTGGCTACATTATAAGCAACTGCCTTCTGGTCAATAGAATCCACTCCCGATGATTTGGTAATATTATAGAATATAACCATCTCTTGTTTGCAAAGTGCATTTGTACTTTTGGGAGTACTATCATATATATAGGCCAGTTACTGGGTAATCCAATTCGGAAATAATTCATGGTAAAGGTTTTCCCGTTTTAATTTCTTAATTTATGCCCCAATATTACTATCCTATGTTTTCCCCCTCCGGGGAGGTGAGCGTCGGCTCCTAGGAGTGACGTCGCGACCTAAAATTGGGCGTTTTTCAGTTTTCCGAAAATAACTCTGAAAAAACCCAATAAATAAAAAAAGTTGTTAGTATAAAAGTTGTAGAGCGTTAAATTTTGCGTAAAATGAGTACAATATGATATATTTTGATTCAGCTATACCTATACGATCTTTTGTCAAAGTTGCACCATTTTGTCAACTTCGTTTATTGATTCCATAGTTAAAAAAATATGCTTGCAAAGGATATCTTTGTTGATTAATGTTATGGTTTATCAAGTAAAAAATGGTTTTTTATTTTTTGGTTGAAAAACCATAACATTAATAAACAAAAAAGTTTTTCTTTTCTAAAAATAAAGCAGAAGTGGAGTAAGAATGATTTCTGACACAATAAACGTTGCTAAAATAATAGCTATATAAGTCACAAGGAATGTAAGGACCTATTAACATTTGAGGTAGGCAAGTACAAGCCAAGACGAAGTCGCGGCTTGTTGCCTGCCGAAAATGTTAATAGGCGATACATTCCGAGTTATCTTATTATATTTTTCCCGCTGCTTATCGAAATTTTCCTACATTTTTGAAAAAATCGTTTGGTTTGTCACCTGTCACCAGGATTAGTTTTCGTGAGTCGTGTTACCTGTGAGTGTCACATGTCACATAAACACTTGCAATTTAGAAATAAAACGTCTAAATCTGCATCTTGCTTTGCTAATTTTATTATCCTAGGAACTTAATAATAGTATTAAGTTCCGTTGTCAAGAAAAATCAGCAAACAAATATAATCACCGACTTACACGTTTTGTAACTAAGGCTGTATCACTGACTTACATGATCAGCAGCGGGAAAAATAATTTTATTATACAGGTATCATAATATACTATTATGTATTCAACGTATTTGTTGATAATAGCTTCAAACGTTTCACCATTCTTCCGAATCACACGATGCGGAAGGTATTCTTCATCAACAATATAGACTGCACCAAGAAGGTTATCACTGTCAGTTATTGGAGGGAACAAACCATAAAACACTAACTTAGGAGACTTCCTCATACCAGTTTCATCAAAAAGTAACAATGGATAGGGTGCCAACTCAAACTCAAAGTATTCCCTCAACTCATCGTCCGTTTTCTTTAGCAGGGCAATTCAGCAGAAAATAGTTTCGAGATTCACAGGAAAGTCTTCACTACCAATGTTCATTTTGGACTTGAATCATTCGATTTTTCGTAAGAAACTTGACTTGCTCAAACTTTTTCCCGACTATGGTGTGCATAGAAAATTTTCCAATATCAAAAGCTCTGTAGCAGTTTATTGTCTCATCCCCCAGAGTGCCTGTGTAGATGGAAATCACAAATGCTGAAGACGAAAATGGACCATGGGATTAAAACCAGTTCATACACTTTAGTACATCTATATTGTTACGCAGTACTCTAGAATCCCGGGCATCGACATGTTCTTCAGAGGTGGTGGATGATATTTCGCATAAATCTTCCACTTGTTGTGAAATTTTACTAACAGTGGCCATGGTGAGAATCCATTTCCTTACTGTCAAAGACACCGCGACCATGACTAAGCCCTCCGCTACGTTCCAACGACCGCATGAGTGTCTGCTCAATCGCCATGTCCGATCAGATTCCACTTCAAAATTTGTCAGATCTTCTAATTGTGAACCAGCCATTCACCACAAATCGTTCGTAGTCTCTTTGTGCAATTTTAAGCGCCGGGCCCATAAAGTTTTGGACATAAAGTTGTGCTGATTTGGCATAGAGAAAATGGCCACTGGCGTGGAAAGAGGGAAACATCTTCTTCACACAGTTGATATGCAGCTCCCAATCTGCGCTCCTCTCAGGTTGAATGAATTGCTTCATCAGTGTTGTCATATGAAAATATTGAACCAATAGCTTGTTCAAGTTTGTTTGCACATTTCTGCATTACATTTTCAAGGTTGGGGTTTAATTCAAGGGAATATTATTATATTTTATTATTATTATTATTATATTTTATTTCTAACCTTTCAATGTACAATCAGTTTACAGGAGAAAACAATTGTGAGACAACGCGTATTTTATCAACGCGTTATTTTTATTTTATTAATATTTTGTAAAAAGGAGTTTATTTTTATTTGAAACAATAAAACAAAGCTTTATTAATACTTAGTTGTTTTCTTTTAATAACATTTCATGTCACATATAATCAATTTTACGAGAATGGAATTTTAGAGAGGAGGAAAAGCTTCCTTTGACCGCAAAGGATTTATAAATTTTAGGGAATTCGAAAAATTATTACATTTTTGAAAATATTACTTTTACTAATCAAGCTATTTGACAAAATAGTGCTACTTTGAGAAAATCCCGGACAGGACGCTGATCTCCGCAGAGGGAGAAAATCTAGGATAGTAATAATGGAAGATAACTTAAATGATTAAAGCGATAAAACCTTAATCATGAATTATTTCCGAATTGTGTTACTTTTTACTCCCCAGCAACTGGCCTATTAGTGGGTTCTTGATTATCAAATAATGATTTCTGTTTACACCAGTGAAAACAGAAATGATTTGATAATCAACAAGACACGAGTTGCATTCGGCTAAATTATATCACGAGTCAATACACACCGTTTGAACAGTTTATTTATATATATATATATATATATGTATGTATTTACGCATTATCAGTAACCTCATTTACGTTGAGGTGTACAGGCTGGTGCTTTATAAATATTAAAAGTACAATTAGTATGGTTGCTATGACGATTGTAGTGTCAGCAGATAACGGATGTTTGGGGAGGTGTTTGGCTATCAGTTATTAGTTATGAAGATATATGATTATCAGCTTTGTTATATACATTATCAAAAGTTGTGTACCTCTGCATTTTTACTGTTTTTCATTGGTTGATGTTATAGGGAGTTGCATAATCGTAATGTAAAGACGATATAACTAGCACAACTTTAGACTGCTTTGGATAGTACGGTACAAATGTTACAGTATTGGGGAACCCTAATATTGACGAATATATAAGTTTACGTATATTTAGGAATTCTTCTGGAATATCTGACTTATTTTTCGAATTGTGCCGACGATTGTTGTTTTATAGACCTCTAACATATATGTTAGTAGTGAAAACTGGTAAACCAGTTGTCCATTGTGACATTTCGGTTTGTTCCAGAAATAGATAAACACATCATTTCCACCACATCCGGGGTTTTTTCATTTTTTTAATGGTCCGTCGGGTTGAGCCCCCCAAATAAACTTCCATATTTAGGGTATAAAACATTCTGGCATCTGCTAGAGACCATACCTTATACCATAACGATTTGGTTTATTTGGAATATACCACCAGAAGCTGCACCTCTAAAACCGAATATCGCCAGGTATATAGTTATCCTCCCAGTTGAAAAAAAAATTCTCTAATAGGAGAAAATGTGTCTACTATCTTTCTTCCTTCAAGAATTCTAACATTGTCAAGACGAAGACAAATCTGCGGTGGGCCATTGTTGCTATAAAGATTTCAAGCCCTGTTCGGTCGGTGACCCAAAACTCTTTGCAATTCTTGTGTGCACCCTTGTAAACGCCAGCCAGGTTAAGAAGTCCAATCATAGTTTTAATCTCATTGATATCTGTTGGATTTACGCCGTTTTTGTCTTTATACTTGCCCGAAATATTATTAATGAAAAATATTAGTGTTTTCAACAATTAATGACAAACTTTGGTTATCAAAAAAAGTACTCCAATATTCCAATGGGGTAACTTATGATGTTATGGCGCCTTGTCATAATATTAGTAGAGGGACAGTGTTTTTCCATAGTGTACCATTTTTCGGTACGTAATACAAGTATCTGGTACTACCTTTAGTTACAGGAGGTTGAGCATTTTGTTTAAACTCCTCAATTTATTGGTCTGTATCGGAAAAATGATCACTATCCTCGCAATGATCACTTTCTAAGCCAGAAGTCTATTTCTTCTATCTGTACCTCACAATGCAACTTTTACAATCATTATATTTCATTAACGTGAAGACCCATGGCACATACAAAATGATAAAAACGTGGTAAAATGCTAGTTAATTTTTAAAAAATCAAGCAGCAAAATTCCTAATATGAGCTATGCACAACAAACTCACACAAACTGATTAAGCACGTGCTTTTAAACCACATGCTGAAAGGTAACAAAAGACGCCGCAAATAGGCATTCATTGTATTAACTATTGCGAAAACATTTAGCGCATTATCTCACAGGCCTAGCCCGAACGCTGGAGGGTTAAGGAATTGCACATTCGGAATGAGTATTATAGCTACTGCTGTAAACTCTGAATAATATAAATCTATAACAGACTGTTAGAACTTTTGCAAAATGGTGAGCACCGAAAAAAAAACGGATAAATAGGCACATGGGTTTGTGTTATACTACGATAACGCCCCTTATCACATATCGCTTGTTTTCTGTGTGTTCGCAGCGGCCATATTTGCGCAATTTGCTACCCTGTGATTTCTGCCTCTTTCCAAAAATCAATAATAAAAAAAAGTTATTTGTTTCTATGGAAGATATTGAAGCGGTAACAAAATTGCAGTCAAAAGCAATCAAGAAATAGCCTTCCAGTGCTATTTTGAGTAGTGGCATAAAAGTTGGAAGCGGAATAGAGTACTTTGAAGGGAATTAAGTAGGAATTTAATTAATAAAGCTTTATTAATTCGCCTATTCACCATATTATTTATTTGAGCACACCTCGTATATGACATATTAAGTTCAAGTTGTGTAACTTTGTATCCTCTGACACTTTGGCATACTAAATTAGTAGAGAGTAAATAACATTTCTGACCAATAAACAATATGTATTCAATACAACATAAGCAGCATTTTACTTACAATAAAATGGGTATTAAACGGAATGTAATGTTTAAAAAAATTTTGTTTTGTAATATTTTGATAACCGACCCCTAACGGCAAAAGGGATAGAAAAAGAAGAAGAAATTTTTTGATAACTTTTATAATGAAGACTGACGTGCTTTTCTTTGTTTAAAGGAAATAAATTTTCACAATTCACTACTATTGACATACAATTTTAGTTATTACGTAATGAGCACATTTTATCATTTTATGTTAAAATATTACATAAATTACGATATTCCTAGTGACAGTATTAAGTTCTCTTCTATATGATAGTTTTTAACATGGTTTTAAATACTACCTTTAAAATTGCTTCCGGCGAAAATAAACTGAAATAAATTTATGCATTAATGTTTCACATCCAAATGTCAGACATTTTATCTTTAATATTATTCTCTGTAATAGTATATATAAAAATATCTGATCAGCAAAGGAAAAGTTACTTTTGAATTTTACAGTTATCGTATATGAACAGAGTTAGGCCGTTATAAATGGACTCGTACTGTCATAAAGTTGACCGACATCGAGGGTGCATATCGCCTAGTACAAGCATATAGAACAGACACATAAACAAATATTTTTACTACTTCTTTCAAAATAAAATTTATAGCAATCCTACGTATAAAATTTTCCTGCAAATACGAATAGGAAGCTAAAACTGGAGCCAGAGTAATGGATTGTATTCAACAATATTACTAGTGCTCGACTTCAAATCAGATTATTCATTTTGGCCAGCAGTACACTATAGAAATAATATTCCATACAGTTACTAGAATAGAAATTAGAATTGGGTAACTCATGATTAACGGAATTTTATATAAAGAAATAGTCTTCCAACTAAAGCATTCAACGCCGAGGCAAATGCATAAAACGACGTAAGTATCAAACTTTAGATATATCAGCAACAGTTTTAGTATTTTAAGGTGACAATTAACGTGCGGCATTTATATTTTAAGGTGGCAACTGACGTTAGGGTAATATAATAGATATTTGCGAAGTAGCACTCGTTAATGGGGAGGCTGGGGTAGTTTCCAGTCGACTGGAATTCGGAAGTTGAGGTTTATTATCGTAAGTTACGGGAGGGCAAGGAGCACCTTGATCCCGATTTAATTTAGTTGAGAGTTTTAGTTTTCTAACTCAATTCACATGGAAGGGGTGCTGTGCGATATTTTGACGAACTCCGGGTCTACGAAAATACGTTTGATTGTTCTCAAATCTGTCTGTGATGGCATAACTGTATATAAGTTGGTGTATAATTTTATATTATTTCTTGGAATTTTAGTCCAGTAGCAGGGTAGTTATACCCTGCAAAAGGTCAGTTAGTTGCCATTTTTAAAAATGTTTTTGGTTCGGGGTCCTAATGAAAATTCCAAGTTTTCCCACTTCTTGAGCCGCCGCTCGCGCCGCCATCTTGAAAAAAATTGCGCTCAAATCCGTTTTTTTCGCAATAGCTCGTTGTGGATACCAATGGATTTATTTTAATTTTTTAGTATGGCGAAATGCACAACAATAAACATTGTGAATTAACCAATTTTAGAGACACTTCTTTTATGTATTTATTAAAAGTGCCATTCTTCTAAGCGGTAATCTGCTAAAATTAATCGGTAGTTTGATGTTTTGTAATCAGTATGCTATATTTTAGTCAAATTTGCAATATAGAAAATGTATGATAACTATGACAAAAAAACATTAGTGTTCTATTGTTTTACGTGTAGATATTGATGAAGAAGTTCATTTATTAACCATTACGTAATGTGATCGTAAAAACCGCGTTCAAATCGTATGGAAATCAGTGTAGCAGGTAAAATACTTCAGTTTAAAACATTGAATTTTTCAGAAGTAAATACGAAGTTCTTTGGTGTTTTCCTATTATTGATTTTTAACTTGTCAGATAGTTTGATTCTTGTAAGAAGTGGGACTATAGGTCGCGTGATATTATTTGAAAGCTAATTTGTTTCTCTTTGCAATGATAGAGTGATAATAAAGTGGTATCAAAATATAATTTAGAATCTTACAACAAATCACATTTTCCATAAACCTGCAAAAAACATAATAATTGTTGCCTTTCTTGTTTGTAGTTTTAATTAAACTAAATAGAAGTGACCAGTACTATCTTTCTTCGCAAATTCATGAAAATGTTATTTTTAGTGCCATTTTTGCACTACTGGATTTATCTCGTTTTTTTTGTTTGCCTGTGGCGTTTTCGTATCACAATAAAAATTCTGAGAGTAGTACTGTATATAGCGAAGATTACTATTTGTGGATAAAATCAAAATGACGTCTATAGAACCTATGAAGAGTAACAAAAGGCGTTAACATGCTGACACAATAAATTCTTATTTACACTACTTTCCATATTTTTTTAACACGATCTACACAGGGTGTTTATAAATCACATAACAGACCATAACTGTGTTAGTAATAGATATCGGATAAATTCCTTTGTTTTAAAGGTCAATATGCACTCTACAAAGTACTCTACTTGAATTGGAGTGTGGGTCACCAACATAATGTTAGATATCGGTATAATAGAAAACACTAATGTAAAACACTATTATAATCAATTAATTAAATTCATATTACGGAGCAAATGAAAATATTTCTTGATATTGAAGAGATAAATATTAACTGTTTATTAACAATATTACGTCGTTTCCTTAGGGTTGTCTAAGCTAACTCTATGAAACAAGACAACACGTACTACATAGTTCTTCACACGGCCATGCAGCATGATGCAATAGCACAACCGAATTTTCGTGTCACAATTGTTAAAACAGTTGAAACTTTTTTTAACGGAATGGTAAATTTCATTCAGTAATTAACTACTATAAAACAGCTACGCAGTAATACTAATTAACTGTGTTAGTGTTAGTCTAATACTAAATTTGTTAGTGAAATCGCAAAATTAGGTCTATTCATTTGAGAGCTACTGATAGCTGTATATGATTTTTCAAATGTTTAAAAATTTTAACACGATCATTCAGTTGTGGTGTAGTTTTAATGGCAATTATCAATCGCCAGGGGTGTTTAGAAATTAAGTAAGGTACTTTGTTGCGTGCAAGCGAATATTTAAAAAGAAAAAAGCCCTAACAGATATCGTTATTAATAACGAACATATAGCCTGTTACGCAATTTATAAATTAAAGTTTTCCTTGTATTCTATATTTGATCAAATCCTAACAATGCCAAGCAATTATGTTGGTACATATAACACAATAAGGCATGGAATCAAATCAAGCTAAGGGCCAAATACAATGACAAACAGCTAGAATGCAGTAGCAGTACTTACCCATGATCCTTCAGGACCGTCTCCACTTTAGCAGTATTTACACCCCATATAAATACGCTCCCATCTGCTGAACCTACGGCCACGTACTGCCCGTCAGGACTAAACGTGGCACGTGACCAATCACAACCAACTTTAAAGCCGTCGCAACTGAAACAAATACCTTAAGTTGTATACTGGTAAACGCACAATGGAGCAAATTATGCTGACTAAAATAAGTTAGAAAATTGCAAAAAAAAGTATTCTCTATATAAGAAATTGATTTTTTTTCCGCAACTGTCTTAAAAGTCATTACTTTTAATACCAAAATCTGTTATTGAAGCTGCCTTTTCTCTTGATGACACAAAATGTGTATGTTACTATACAATACTTTTAGTTCCCAGGATTAAAAGTACTTTATCTAAGATAGTATGTAAAATTGACTTTTAGTTGGCAGTTTTAAGTTTGAAAAACGTCGTCAGTAGCAACGTGGTTAAATATTTTAACCACGCAAAATTACGAACGGTTGATGGGTGAAATTTTTCTTCTCAAAGCAAGCCTGTTATTTAATGCAGTAATTCTAATTTACAAAAAAATATTTTGGATATTTATCGTGTTTTCTAAATTCTATCGTAGATAAAATATTGCACAATAAGTACATGCGTAAAGCATCTTTAGTCACTCGCGGGGTTAAAATACTCCCTACACTCGCGTTTTAACTGTGACCCACGCGTGATTAAAGCCTAGCAGTAAGCAAGTATCGAAAATAACTATTTACTTCCTATGAACGAAAAGTATAATTTTTATTTTCAAACGTCATAAAAGTGACAACTTATCTGCTTTTGTTGCCACTTTGAATCCTAATAAAACATTATACTATTGTTGATATGGCAGCATGATGGCCTTCAGACTTACTACCAAAATAGTTCTTAATAACAATTGTAGTTCTACGAAAATCGTACGACACTCATTAATGACCAATAGAAAAATTAGTTCACGAGCCGTAACCAAGACAACAAAATTTTTTGAAAATTTTTTGTAGATAGACATTACTTCTTTTTAGGGTTTGTGTCGTTACGATTTTCTTACCGAATCTGCATTCGAGCATTAATCATATCCAGAAATTATTTTTCGTGAATTCCAACAAAGTCCTACCCTCGAGTCCCGCTCAGGCAAATTAATACGACGTTGTTGGAAAGCACTCAAAAAATTTTCGGAAAGAATTAATGCTCTTATGAGATTATTTGTGAAAATTTATTATGATTTATAATTTACAAACAAATATTTCGCACAAACAGATATTTAATGTACGCTGAAACAGTTTTGATCTTACATTTTTTGCTATAATATGTATCAGTTACCTATTACTGAACACGAATACATTTTCAATTAATTTTGATTAAAATTTAAATTACAAATATCTACATATTAAAAATATTTTTATGTGCGCTAGTTGCTATCCCGATATACATATGATACCGTAAAATCTGCATTTAAATACCATATAACTCAAACGAGAATTTAATTGATATATTTTTTGTCGTACATTTCGGTACGTGCTACTTACGGATTTCAGGATTCAACATTGTACGTAACAATAAAGACAAAAAAATGATCTTGTAAATAGGTGCCTACAGTATGTTGATTGCTAAATTGAGCTCGAATAGAATTATACTTCACACTAGACAACGGAAATATTCTCTCCTAAACTTCCGAAATTGCTCTTAATTTGTACCTTCTATTATATTATTTCTACAAAAATGCTGTAGATAAAATGATTAAAAACCCACTATTAATATTGAAACATTGCAATAACAAACAAGCATTATACTTTTGTAAAAATCTATAGATATTTTTAGTTCATTTCCTTAGAAACCAGAGTCAACAGATATTCCAAACCAATTAATGTAGTTTTAGTTGATTTTTTTAGTAACTACTGTCAACAAATATTGCAAACCAAACGGCCAATTTTTAAAAATAGTCCACCATTCAAAAAATTTCCAAAATTGTCCTGTAAAGCCGTACTTTCCGGCCTAAAAATTATACAGTAAGGCATGATTTTCAGGATGGGTGCCTGAAAACAAACTAGAAGTTAGAAATGAATAAGTGAACTTTCTATTATAACAACTCTTTTGGCTAGAGGAAAAAATATAGCAATATTTGGTATATATGCTTTGAAGAACGATTTTTCTGTTAACACTACAAATATATTTAAAAAAAAAAGGATAAGAGGGATGCTAAAGAGCATACCCCAGAGTCATAATATCATTTTTGCGGGTAAAACAATGTAGCAGTTCAATCGTACACTGATACAGATTCGTTTTTCTACTTTCGCCTTTCTTTCGTAAGGTCTTCTATTGGTCGATTACGTTATTAATATTTTGACTTGGTTTATAATTTTTTCGTAATTTTCCCTTAGCAAGTATTTCCACCGTCTGCGCGTCTGGTGCTATCGTATCACTCATTTTGTTTAAATCTGTTGTTTGCCGTTCTCGCTCATTTTCTTTAAAAAATGTAAAAATAATAATACCCTATAACATTCCAAAGCGTTTAGTTTGAGTACTAGTTGCGTGTATATAAATTAATTTTTATGTTTTATGACTTTCTTCTTCACCATCTATAATATAATTTTCCTTAATGCGTGTCTGTGGCACAAAATAAAATCTCACGTTCCGGCTTCACAGATGTTTATATTTGTTTAGGTTTTGTTTTTCTTATCTTAGCGCTCTGCTCGGAGCTTGACCTTTCGCGTATCCTATTTCACGTGCGCGCCGATTCAAGACTCGCAGCGCGTAGCGCGCGGTTTGCTTGTTTTGTATTAACTTTGACTTTGGCTTTTAATAATCTGTGATCACTGTTTATATTTAGGATTTAACGTTGTTAAGTCTTGTAGTATGTGTTTTTCCATTGCTCAATGTAATCAATTTAATTTTTTATTTTGCCAATTGGACTATTTAATTCAAGTCCAGCTTTCTTGTTTCCTTTCCTTGAAGAGCGAATTCATTGCATTGGTGTGTCATAAATTTAGTGACATGGAATCTATATCCTTCTATCATCATGTTATGTATCGTGTTTTGTGCCTATCCTCTACCGTTACCCTCCGGAACCTCTTTCGCATTACTTCAGGAGGTGTGGGTGCCACTCTATCCCGAATGATCCGAATTTCGCTGTGGCCTCGGCTGCAGTGTCGAACGCCACTCGCCTGATGCATTACATGAGGCATAACATCCAATTTTCAAACAATGCCAGAACATGGATTGGAATCACCGTTTTATGTACCCATTATATTAAAGTCATACGAGGCACATCATCGTTTTCTGCATGTCTTCTTCAAGTTGTCTAAGAGAAAAAATTGTATAACCTCTCGTAGGTACTATTTATAGACTGTATGAAAACAGGCTCTCAGCCTTCATTAGACTATATAAAACATTTATTTAAGAAAATTTTGGCATAGTTTTATTTCAAATGTTTTTATAAGTGATGTAATTTAACATTGAGTATGCTGTATCCAATTGCCTCTGTACTCTTCTATCTTCTCATTTATGTTGAAAATTTTCACTTCTTCTCTTATTTCTTCGTTTCTTATTGGTTCTCGTACATACTTTAACGTTTCTTAGGAATCTCATTTCTGCTGCCTGTATGTTATAGTTATCTACGTTTCACTGCCGTTAAGTAGGTAAGTACAGGGACAGCCATGATTTTCTAGAACTTCATTTTTATTTCCATTCTTGTTTTGTGTTTTAGAGTTCTATTTATAGTCCCACAAATGCTTGAAATTTATTAACTTTATTCTCTATATCTTTATCGTTCTCATGTGCAGTATCGTACCCTAGGTAGCTAAAATGGAGACTACATATTAATTTGAAGACAATATTTATTTTACAAGGTGTCATGTCATCATCATATGCCGTGGTTTTTCTATAGATGGGACAATAATACTATTAAGTTTCTTATCCGAAATTTCGTATTCTGTTTTTAAGAATTAACAACCGAAAAAATATTATCTGGCATTGACTCATAATAACATGTATTTCAAGCTTTTATAACTTTAAATCAAGAATTGTTTAATAAATCACAAAAAATTATTTTCACAGTTGAGTTCTTATCAAAACTCTCTTAACACTATTAGTTATCTCATTTTAATTTAATACAGCAATAAGCAACGCTACAAATTAAATTCCGGAAAATAGATAGCAACAGATTTCCAAGAGGATGACAGAGTTGGCAAGACCTCCATGTCTGGGTCAGTTAAGTGCGACCCGCCTATTGTCCGTTACACGTTTGCGCCAAAAAGTTCTGAAATACTTGTCTGTTGCAGGTTAGGTTCGTGTAAATGTTGAATGTTGAAAGATTAACGACGAGAGATAAAAACGAAGGCTACATAGTGATATCAGCCGCGCCCGAAGCGTTGTCTTATCGCAGCCTCTATCTAAGGACCTGTTGGCGTCCCCACTTAACCCACTTTCCTACTGTTAAAGAAGTTACACAGTTCAACGCGTTCTTGGAAATAGGAATTGCCTCAAGTAAAAATTCAGTTTATATTTACAAAATGCTCATTTAAAGATCAGTTCTATGCAATTTTATGATAACTGATCGTCAGTGTAGAATTTTATCGATATGCTTTCGTAGTATTCTAATTGCTTTATGCACCTTCTTATCATAATTGATATTGTTGGAGAAGGTTAAACCTGCTATAAATGAGAAAAATGTTCTGCCTTTAGTTTTGCAATAAAATGCAAACACTGATCATAGCAAATATGAAATAATATGCAGAAGAGATCAAGCAGAAGATCAGATACAAATACATAATGATTCATTATGCAGTTTTCTTCCCCGATAATAAACACCTTTTTGGTACAAATAAATAACTATGATCGAATTTGTGGGAGTTGTAATTTCGTCTGTATGATAAAGTGATTCGCCTTTGGCATTTTAATAATAAAATAATTTATTTCCATGATCCACGGGGTATAAAGGGGAAGGTCTTTTAACGGAAGATTCAAGAAAATATGATCGAATCACATCGATATATTGACAAAGCTTACGCAAAATAGAGGAATCGACCACATACTAAGTGGCAATACACTTTCAAACAATAAAGAAAACGAATATGTATTTCTTGAGAAGAAAAGGTAACAGTTGTTGCACATCGTACCAAGTCCATGGTGAAATAACACAGGAAGATCAAAAATAAACTTGATCGCGAAAAGCCTTGAAGTATATGACGACTGTCTACACTGCACTTTAGAAAACTGCATTTGAACTACAATCTACTGTATTATTAGTTCATGTGACTAACACAGTCTAATAAGCTACACAAGTATGCAAAAATATGTAACTTAAACCAAATGTATATACAGAGCGGGCCACGAAACTTGTAGCCCCTGACGAATTTTGACTGCAACCCAAATAACAAATGTCATTACATTCTAGATGACTATATGTCTTATAAAGCAAACATAGATCAGCATAGGTAATGTCAAATACAAATTGTAGTGTATGTCATTTTGACAAATTAGTGTTTTCAACATTAGTTACCGCAAACGTAAAATCATGTTTACAAATATGGAAAAAACAAATATGATATTTGCCAAAGCCTACACAAATGCAGGTGCTGCTCGTACTCCATGCATTCAGTGTTATCCTAATTGCATATTTAGCATCGTCTGAAAATACGTTTAATAGACGTTTAAAATTTTCGTTGAACGAGTGTGGGAGTTTCAGTAAACCTACTAGGCCAAAAGTTAACGAAATTGGAGTCTGTAAGAAGTAATCAAAAATCCTCATGTTAGTCAGCAAACCTTTAGTATGAACTTGGAGATTAGCAGAACTTCTGCAAGAAAAATATTGAAAGCAAATTCATTCCATCCCTATCAACTGACTTTGGTTCAAGACCTATATGACAATAATTTTCTATAAATGATACAGTTCTGTGAGTTTCTTTAAAACCAAATTAAAATTATAAATTATGTTATGTTTAGTGACGAAACGAAATTTTCAAACAGCGGTGGTGTAAACAGGTACAACAGTCATTACTATGTCCAAGAAAATCCTCGTGATGTACTCCCTGGATTACTAGAAGACGCTCCACTAAACGTTACACGACAAATGTGGTTCCAAAATGATGGGGGCCCGCGCATTACCACCGAAATGTGAGGAATTACTTAAATTACATTTATGAAGAAAATTGGATTTTAAGAGGGACCGTGCATTCTTAGCCCCACAAAGTCCGGATCTTACCGCATTAGATTTTTTTCTGCAGGGTACTGTTAAAAAATTAAGAAACCGAATAGTAGTGTGCATCCATTACACCAGCTACTTTGGCTCGTGTTAAAAAATCTGTTGCCAAACGAATAAGAACATATTTACAAATTAATAGAGATAATTTAGAACATTTGTTATAAGGGTTAGTAAATTTATAATTTTATATTTTTTATGTACAATGCAGCGCATAAAGCATCGTCCTCTACACCGCAAGGTAAATGAGGTTACAGATTATACATACATACATACATATTTTTTATGTTTGGTTCGGTTTGTTGCTTTTATATGTATTAAAATAAAAATATGTCATTATCGAATTAATTCTGTGACAGTTGTATTAAGTTGATAGACACTAGTAAAATAATATGTGGATAGGTTAAAAATGATGTTCAAACTAAATTTCAAACAAAAAAATTTGATAGTTCTATGTCAACAAAAAGCAGGATATAGAATAGGCAAGTTCTATTGTTTCCAATGGCCCCGGAAAAAAAGTTTATTTTTGATCTCCCTGTAGTTATCCAATGATTTTTTGTCTACAACTGCTTTAGAAAGTAATCTTTTGCGTTCGCTTGCGTCAACGCAAAGTTGACATTTTCTGAGGAGCGAGGTTTGCTGCTCGTTACTATCAAAGACGAGCGCCAAAGTATTTTGTGGCCCGCTGCTTAAGAAAAGAACAAGCATTGATGAAATTGAAATCCTTTTCCAATTTTATTATTAACGAAAATAAACTTTAAGAAACAATTTGTAGAATTATTAATGCTGGTGCCTGATTTTTGAAGAAAATGGAAATGTCCCATTGAAAATTAACGTCAAATTTCAGCTTCAATAAACAAAAATTCATTTTTAATTATTAGATCACATAATTTTTGCTCATTTTAGATTGCCGCGATCCGCTGACGCCTCGCGAGGTAACATTCTCCCTCAATCCGCAAAGACCAACGTTGGCGCTCTTAATACACAATATACTATTGTTCACTATATCTATGGTCTGCATTAATATTAAAATAATGTGAAACGTAATCTGGGATATTGGAACACGACTAGGATTATCGAATTATTAAAATATGCCAAATAAACTGCTCAACAATTGAAGTGGCCCAACAACAAAAATTTGCTACCATGTTTATTTTAAAACAATATCAGCGTAGCTGTTAAGAATAGTATTTGTTGATACAAACTTCTGTTCAAAATAATATAAAATTGCTACACTATTAAGCTATATCACTTAATATTTATTACTTTAATCGTAAAGATATTTTTTACTTATAATTTATTTACATTGTTTTAATCCGGTTTGTGTTCTTATAGTATGTCCAGACGATGTCAGAAAGTATATCGAGTAAGAAGGGGACCGACTCGATACTAATTGAAAAACCACGTTTAAAAAATGTTTTTGTAAAATCGTACTAAAATATGGTCATTTATGCATTAATTTGCGGGCGTAAATAGTGCCGTTTGCGCCCTAAGGCCTAAAAATAATTTGCGGGCGTAAATAATGCCTTTTGCGCCCTAAGGCCTAAAAAACCAGCATCACATTGGCAACCAACAACAATTTGATTTTTGAGAACGAATCGTGCCATTTATTTTTCAAAGCTTTATGGTGGATTTTACAACAAATCTTGTTTGCATTTCGGGCGTGAACGGCGATTTTGGCCCTTTGGCGTTTTATAATCCTTCGGCCCTTCGGGCCTCTGGCTTATAATTCCGCCGCGGGCCAAAATCGCCTCCTTCACGCTCTTAATACAAAAATAGCTATTTACTGTTACTGCATTGTTTTATAATTAATTGTGTTAAAGACTCCAAATTACTGTTAATTACAATCAAACTATAATGAAACATATTAACATATACTATTTCGTTCTTCCATTTGAAATGATGGGGCCAATTCAATTGTTGAGAAGTTTACATTTGCGCTATATAGTAGACCACATCTTATACTTCTATGACCTACTGAATGAGAATCAGTAGTGTTGAAGCACTTGCGCGATGAGATGTAGCCATTTTAGAAAATATAGTTAATTTTGTGGAGATAATTTTATTTTGACTATTAAGAATAAAATGTATACTCAAACATTAGTAGATATTAGCTTTTTATCACAAGTCATATGTGGGCGGGCTTACTCTAATTAAAATAATTTTGGAATTTTTTAATGTAATTGTAAGTAAATAAGTTAGATACAGAGGAACTTAATAGGAAAACTGTAAATTAAGTATAATCATGTAGTGTACCGCCGCTCCTAACCAAATGCGGCTTATTTTTACTTCCTTTTACAATAAAGGAAGTATTGGATTCACCCCAAAAATTCGAAATTGAGTTTTCAACAGATCTTCACGTTTTAAAGTCCCCTGAAGCCAAAAAACATTTTTTTTTCATTGGTCTGTCTGTGTATCTGTGTGTGTGTCTGTCTGTCTGTGAACAGAATATCTCAAAAACGAAAAGAGGTATGGCGTTGAAACTTCATATATAAGTTTTGTGTACTATGTAGATGAGACAGCAAGCGTTTGAAGAAAATCGCATAACCAGAAGTAGGTGTTTACTCTTGTGATTTTTCAGTTTTTTTCGATTTTTTTCAAAAACAGCTCTAACGATTTTTTTTAAACTTTAAATTTTTACTACATTTTTAATGTGTATTGATGTGAAATAGGTAATTTTCCAGTTGAATACTTCTAAAGTGGGTTTCTTTTGTTTTTTTTCTATTTTTTTTATTAACTCCTGTTTTAAATAAAACACCCGGTATATTATTACATTCACCTTAAAATTCTAGAGAAAATTTGTCTCTTCAACTAACGCTCTATTTTGTACCGTTTTTGTAGAATTTGTAATTTTTGAAAAATTTTGACAAATTTTTAAAAATTAAAAATGAAATTTTTGACTAATTATAAGAACACTGTAAAAGGAAGATGTGTGATTGTATCACACCAGATTTTTTAAATTAAAAACCAATGTTAACGTCTTTAATAAAGAAAGCAAGGTAACAATATTTGTCAGATTGAACGACGAGTGAAAAGTGTTCACAATTATGTAGTACTTACACAACAGATAACAATATTTTAATGTTTTTAATAATACTGAAAAGTTCAAGAAAATACTTAGCAACGTGGATTATATTAACTCGTAAAGAAAATCTGCAGTCGGTAATATTTGATCCTGCGCCATAGCCATGGGCAATCTGATTGCTAGTCAGACGCTTTACCCGCTCGACAATAGACCTCCGACTCACGTAATTGCTTATTGTTGCGTTATAAAGCACGCGGTGGCAACAGGGCCCATCGGAAGCAAAATGAGCTCGATAGGTGCCGATGAATACGTGACACACGTGTCCGCTGTGCCTGTTTTGGTGACATCATTTGAGATGTTTCTATTATGCCACGTACTATGTCTGCATTGCGATCATCGAAAGTGTCTATTTAATTTGTCCATGACATACGATTTCGATGTTTTTTCTGGTATTCAGTAGATTTCATTTTCAGATATTCTACGTTAAATTTGTGGGGATTGCTTGTTGCTAGTTTTCTTGGTGCAGCTACTATATTCATATACACCTTTGTTCGTACCATACGATGATCGCTACCTAAATTCCCTGTATTAATTACACTGTGTCCATAACTATATTTTTGTTATTAGGTATAATACAATCTACTTGATTCCTTGCTTGTTCATCTGAACTACATGAAATAATAGATGTACTTCAAATAAGATCTAGGAAAAAAAATAAGCAAAACTAAATAGATAGCCAAAGTAGGCCCGTAGAACAAAACCATAAAACAGGTCTTGCGATGGAAAGTCATTAACAAATAGAGGATCCACCATTTTGTTTACGGTATTTTGACCTCGAATTTGCTATCAGCTATTACGACAACCCCTATATAAAATTTTTTATCAACACGTGATTATTTTTTACATGTGGCCACTATATTGAATTCGCCATTTTGTTCTTAGTAATTTTTATTTTATATTTGTAATCATGGATTAAAAAACTGCCTGTATACCAAATGTTGCTTGAATCTGTTCATCTGAGGTTTCAGTTTGCTTGTTTAAGCACCCCCCCCCCCCCCCCCACAACACTAGATATTTAAAGTGAGCGTATTGAAATCTATATGTTTACGAATTTTTAGATGATACTTTGTTTTTAGAAATTTTAATTGATATTACACTAATTACCCAACATTAACAATGTTTATATACGTATATAAAAATCTGGTGTGATACACGCACACAACTTCCTTTTACAGTGATCTTATAATTAGCCAAAAATTTTATTTTGAATTTTTAAGCATTTGTAAAAAAAATTTCAAAAATTACAAATTCTACAAAAACGGTATAAAATAGAGCGTTAGTTCAAGAAACAAACTTTCTCTAAAATGTTAAGCTGAATTAAAAAATGTAAGAATATACCGGATGTTCTATTTAAAATAGGAATTAAGAATAGAAAAAAAGAAACCCATTTTGGAGGTATTTCTCAAATCAATACACATTAAAAATGTAATAAAAATGTAAAGTTTGAAAAAAAACGTTGGAGCCGTTTTTGAAAGAGTCGAAAATAACTGATAAATCACAAGAGTAAACACCATACTTCCGGTTATGCGATTTTCTTCAAAAGCTTGCTGTCGCAACTAAATAGTACACAAAATGTATATATGAAGTTTCAACGTCATACCTCTTTTCGTTTTTGAGATATTCTGTTCACAGGCATACACATAGATAGACCGAGACGACAGACCAATGAGCAAAAACATGTTTTTACTCCAACCACACGAATAAGACGCCATATTGTCGAATAATTTTGTATAAAAAGTAAGTCCTTTCGGGATGTTCACAAATTACCTTGGCAACTGTACACTTTTCGATTCATATTTGCACTAGTACAAAAATGGACACAAGATAGGATTTGACATGGTAAATTTTAAATAAAAAGCAAACGCTTCGTCAATATTCGGCAGTCGCCGTCGTTGTTGTTTATTTTTCCCGTACAGTGATTGTTTATTTGCGCCATGACAGTTCTACAATATAACCTACAATGTTTGATTCTAAATAATAAATCATATTACCGAATTTATGAGTAGTTGGAGAAAAAATAGTATGTTTCATTCGTACAAAAAATGCGTTTTCGGGACGCGTAAGATTCTGTCGTACTTGTCCCGAAATCATGCATTTTTTGTACTAATGAAACAAATAACTATTTTGGGTTCAGGGGACTCTAAAACGTGAAGATATGTTGAAAACTCAATTCCGAATTTTTGGGGTGAATCCAATACTTCCTTTCTCGTAAAAGGAAGTAAAAATAGCAAACTGCTATTCAGAGAGTTGCATGAAAAACGGCCAGAGCCGTAGGGTTGTTTATGTTATTATTATTTATCATACGATTTTCAAAATTCAAATAGTTTAAAGCCGGCTATAACCTGAGAGTAAATATTTTTTAATTCAAGAGCAACGATAGTCAACATTTTTTAAATAGCAACTATAATTTCATAATCTCTTTTCAGACTTTTTTCTGAATTCAATGATGTAAGAATACAATATTTTTATTCATTCATACGAAGAAACAAAGTTACGACATTTTTAAACATCGCGGTGGCATTAAATCAACCATGAGATGCAATCAAATAGGCTGAATACAGTATGATGTTCAAAAATGAACGTCAAACCCGTAGATCTTCAACTGCAGAACATCTGCTCATTGACAACTTGATTGTAGTTCATGGGTGATTTTCTGCCACTGCGATGTATAAATTTTTTTTCTTTGATATGAATAAAGGAAAATGTGATGTTATTTCTGTATTCAGAAAAATTCGCGGAGTCTTAAAACATATTAAACAATTATAGTTGCCATTTGAAAAAGAAGGCAACTATGCTCAGAGACATTTCGACTTAAAATAGCTATTTATGCAACAAGTGCTAAAAGTCGACCTTTTAACACGCGTTGCATACAATATTTTATCTACGACCTTTATTTTACCGTTATTAATCCGTAAATATCGATTTAACAAATGTTTGCATCTACGACACTTCTAATTTATGTCATAATAAATAGTAGGCCATGGGCGGGCGAATGTTTGCAAAGCCAGTGCTGTCAAGGTCAGTTACGAAATGTAATTATTAATACCCCACATGTGAGTGTATTCATTACATAACGCTTTAATTATTTCAAAAACACTTTACCTGTAACGCAAGAAGCAACTAGAATAACTTTACAACTTCACTTCCAGTTCGAAATTGTAGTTTTATAACCTCACTTCACTTTTAGCACATGTGCTAAAAGTAAACAGCTGATTTCTTTAAACTATAAAACGTCACTTTTAGTGAAACAAGCTAGCGCTAAAAGGCCTACCTTTAGTAGTGGTCGTAGATAAAAATATTTAGTGTCAGACTAGAGCGGAATTTGATTTAAAGATTTGATTTCGGGGGATTTGTAACAAAGTTATTATTAGTGACTAATTTAAAATCCAGCATCAGTGAAATAAAGAATATTTCATAAGTATCTTCAATCAATCATACACTATTAGTAGCATTGCCAAAGAAAGCAAGATGAAGACATAAAAAATCTAGCGGCCCAGTTTGGTGAATTTATTCAGATTTCTTCAGGGTAAACTACCATACTGTCTCTTATATACTTCACAAGACACATTAACAGTAACAGATAACAGATGTTCTATAGCCGATTCAAATACATACTACTCTTTCATACATACCGCGTGTTCCAAAAGTCTGGAATAAATTCAGTATTTCCTAACACGTACGTTTCCGGCTAAAATCCTCGGACCCGTCGATTTTTATTTTATTTGAGCATTTTTTGAAATAAAATGCATACACACAGGTATGAGGTATGGCGTTATCGATGTTTTTTTTTTTATGGAAACCCCCTTTTTTATTACGGAATCTGAAAGAACGCATCTTTTTACTTGCGTTAAGCTGATTTTTGAGTATAGATCAGATGATCAAAAATTAAGAAAAAATTTAAAAGTTGCAAAATACTAGTTCAGTAATTTCTAAAACAACTAAATTAAATGTACAAATTGTGCACCGTTGTCTGCCTGACAGTAACTAAGAGGACCGATATGTTTTTTGTTGATTGCTGTCATTGATAAAAGCCTAAAATCACACTTCTTAAAATCAAATTTAGTATTTTGCAAATTTAATTTTTTTCTTAATTTTTGGTAATGTGACCTATACCCAAACATTACCTTAGCGTAAGTAAAAAGATAAGTTCTTTCAGATTCCGTAATAAAAAAGCGGTTTCCATTTAAAAAAACATCGATAACGCCATACCTCATACGTATGTATGCATTTTATTTAAAAAATGCTCAAATAAAAATAAAAATCGACGGGTCCGAGGATTTTAGCCGGAAACGTACATGTTAGGAAATACTGAATTTATTCCAGACTTTTGGGACACACGGTATACACTATACCGTGTTTCATTTATCACTTTCGCAACTCTGTACGTTCCTTATATTTTTTCTGATCGAGATCAAATTTTGGTTCTCTTACAATTTTAAATCGTTTTACTGCAGATTAATAGCCTACTGCAATCACAAATAAATGCCAGAAACTGAAAAATTCTAATAGACCTAATTTTATCCCCAATACGATCTGAAACTTTTGAAGATAAGCGACGAACATTCCCAACCTGTTATTCTTTACCATTTCATCACAACTTACAAGTTTGAATGGATTAACAGTATTATTGGAATTAAATTTCTGGCAATAACTATATTTCAACCAATTTCTGTTTGGGAAACAAGCTCCAGAAAACTATATTTTGAATACGACATTGTATTAACTACACTTTTGCTCTAATGATAATTATACACTTAAAATGTTTGCGAACCAATAATAGATTACTGCAAGAACCATAAATCGCGTATATTCTTAGACTTTTTTCAGATTTTCCTTTAAGGAGTTCACGGAATGGTAATTATTCGTTACTTTTTAATAAATTATAGTTTAAAAAACAAGAGAAGCAACGTTTAAACAGCAATTGCAATTTGTATGATATACATTACCATTTTTATCCTCAATAATACCATTAAGAAATTACTGGTGTATTTGAGTTTGAATATAATTTATTATAAGGTAGTTTTGCGTCGTATTGTTGTTCAAAGCAAGAAATAGAGTAAACGAATATATTTAGCCCCAACTAAATTATTCCTTAAAGCATAGAAACTGAGTAAAATGAGCCAGAATACAAAGCATTCCAAACTAAAAGCGTTTGCATCTGTAGTTAATACTAGAGCAACTTTAGATCTTTACATGGTGACTGCCTATCAAGAGAGTAATAACTCTCAACCTCTCTAACGTACAGACCCGGAGCTTTTCAGTTCGAAGTCGTAAATTACAAAATGAGTTGGTGGTTTCTATTAGGATCACATATCAACATTTCCACTATGTAAGAAACATTTCGATCAAAACCTCAGTATTATGTAGCAGAGTAATAAACTCGCTGCCCAAGAAAGGGATAATAAAATCACACACATTTATTTTATTACAGAACTTATTGTATTCCATTACCAGAATCGTTAAAGAACGGATCGGACACCCTTCTCGACGCAAGTTACATGATTCCATTAAACTAGTACAATAAAACCCCTGTGCTTATGCAACTTTACTAACGACTGTGTTTGGTGTGCGTAAGTTATAATAGGGCCCAACCGGCATGGGTCTTTCGAGAGGTTTCGGGGTACTGCACTCCACGGAAATGCGACTAATGCCATGAGAATGAAATTCACCTGCTGCTTTATCAGCAGATAATTGGATGTACCTATATAAGAATTTCTAACAAGGACAAAACCTGATTTTCATTACTTCGTATGTTTTACAGTCCTTCACGAAACTTTTTCTTAGCTGCTTCGTGTTCCTTGTTTTCATTAAACTTTCTTACATGGGCTGTTCTCAAAAAGTTGAAGTTTTTCCAAAGTTACATCAAATTACCACTTTTGTTACTTGTTAGTAAAAGATAACTTCAAAACATTGCAGGCTCGTTTAAAATCAACTTTAAATTTTCTTAGTAAATATATTTTTACAGATAAAGTGAGTATCGTTATATAAAATATGTGTGTTGTAAATGATATAATTATATCGCCTAATAAATATTTTAAAACAATAGTTAGTATTTAATAAAAGCTAGATAGGTTTAGCGTGTTTCAAGAAGAACCGATAATAACTGCTTTACGTCTTGCTTCTCGCAAAATGGAATCTTTTTTCTTTGAAAGAAAAATGTTTGAGGGCGAGGTAAGTTATATTTAGCCTTTTGATACAAAACGATTTATACAATTTAAATTACGAATGGATTACCCCCAATTTTATTGAACATTTTATTTTGAAGATTGGAAAAATGTTTGAACGCGAAATAAGTGATTGTAGATTCCATAAATGTGGAAAATTTCAAATTCAAGCAACCATGTGACTACTTTCAGTTTTATTAAATTATGAAGATCCTGCCGAGTTTTGAAGTGTGAAATACCGTTTCTACTTTCAAAAAATGTGTAAGTGTGATTATGTAATTGACACGAAACTATTTAATAATTTAAATAACTCTTGAACTGTTCGCAATGTTATTAATTCTGGAGAATATTTTACAAGTTTCATTTTGATAGATTGCGAACGTCTGTTAATATTTCGAATATTGGGAAAAAAAAATAATATGAAATAAGTGATTTTTGATTCCGTTCGTGAAACAATACAGAATTTACGTGGGTTAGCCTGCAACTTCTTTTGATTTTATTAAGTTGTGAACGTCCCACACAATAAGCTACTTCTGTCGAAATTGAAAACTATACGCCCGCTTCTACTGCTATCGGCATTGGATCACGGTGTAAACATATTCATTGAACGATATCAAGTTAAGTAAGGGGTACTAACCAATTACACGCTTAATTGAGTTAGAGGTACAGTTACTTTGTCGAATTTCGGAAAGGGGTGCCCAAGAAAAGACTTTGAGAACTCTTCTCTTAAGGGACCAATAGCATCTTGACGTACGTAGATTGGAAATTGTCAAGAATAATATAGAGAAATTAGAAGTAGTGAGCTTTTTAACGAAACGCCACCACACATTTTTTTAAATACAGAGTGTTAAAAGTAATTGATACACAAATTGGATATCTCGGCTTCTAGATTATTATAATTTTGCCAAATTAAGTAAGAGTAACTAGTTGTACCTATATTGAAATAAATATCTCTATTCGGGGGAAAGATTTTTAATCAAATAATATGTACTGCTCGAACTCCCTCTATCACCGTGTAGAACCCAAAAGAAGAGGTTTAGAAAAAATACACTTTTTTATTGTTTTGCAAAAATCTACCAGCCTTTCAACGTATGGTACTTATTTTGAAACAGCCTGTGTAAAGGCTTATGAACGAAAGCAAAAAAAAACTACTGTGTAGTATAAGCGGGCAAGAAACTACAATAATTAGACCTGAGTTATCGGTAATTTTCCAGAGTACATTTTGAGCCAAACCTACTAAAATGTAATATTAGATTAGTGAAAAGCCATTGCTCATAAAATAGTAAGTTGAAAGAACCATAAAACTCGTCAGATTTACGACGACCAGCGAAAAACCCGGCGAACTTATTGGATTTTAAAGATGAATTGGAATTCCATTACCGACTTCGTATTGCGTAAGTCATTTTAAATAGGTAACTGCGTTTACTTTAAACCGGCAGTTTGCAAACGTAGTAATTGCCAAACATCAGTAAGTTGGGAGCGCAGTAGATGGAAGTTATTGGATCTGAAGGACGCCCTCGAATGCAACTGCTGATGTACTACTATTACACGTGTATCGGGAATACTTCATAAGTACGGTATCCGGTTCGATAGCGGCATGCGGCACAGCTCAGATAAAGATTCCAAGCAGCGAATGTTATTTCGATAGGATTAAGAAACGCTTTCAGCATATCCATCAAGCGAAAAGGTCTGAAAATTCAAAGGAACGTTAGATAGGGCGACGGTTTTATGAACATGCTGAAGTACCTCCAGTCAGCTAGTTTTCCACGGATATGAATTTCTATTTTTATATTTCTGTTTTCTACAGAGGAGTTTACGATATCGGCAATAAGAATATTACGAGGCATTATAATATGTTACGATCAAAGTGGTTTACTGGAGCGATCAATATTCGTCTTGTAGATTTGAAAGCCAATAAAATTCAATAGCGGATATAAAAATAAATCTAACAAGTTGAGGGACAATTTTATGGGCATTTCTGGTATAAAAGTTGTTACGTAAGTGGAAGTTAAAGTTATGGAAGTAGATAAAAACCAACACGATCAATATAAATTATGAACATTAAATCCGAGACCGATTTCCGAACCTAACGATCGCACATTTCAGTTGTTCCTTATTACCCGATGTTCACTTAAGATAATTACATATACTAGGCGATCAGAAAAAATCCCAGATCTGCATAATAAGTCAACTGTATTTGGTTGTTATATTTTGTAAGCTGGACTCATTCTCAATATGTAAATTAGTCGACCGTCATTTCGGAAAATTCGCTATGCTTAGTTACGTCACACATTATGTATTAATTTCTTTATTACAATGTGGATAAACTAACGACAGAGTAATACAGGATGCCCTAAGATATGTGCATGATATGACACTCCATACGAGTAGTTTTTAATATTTTGAAATTATATTGGTTATTCTCGGTGGATCACTGGTCGATGAAATACGGCTGTTACGACGCAGATCAGATATTAACTCTTTAATGGTCAGATAATAACTTAAATATGAGAAAGTGCCTGGTAGCACAAGTACCCATTGATAAAATAACAAACACCAGAATAGATAAATTAAAATATATTTACACTAATTGTGCGGCGGACTGTATTTACATTGCTGTATATAACTTAAAAAAGTCCGGTGCCATAAACTAAGAACATACTGACTCAATTGCATGAACTTACAGTAGTAAAATTCAGAAAACATCGTTTGGTAGCACTAAGTTCTGGTGTTCGCCATATGCCGTATAATCTAAACGGCGCCAACAGTGGTATTCATTAGTAAATTTTTGTGTGTCTTTGTAATCTTAAATATCTGTTATAATTTATACAGAAAAATTTTGTCTAGTTGTTTTGTTTGCCGACTAAAAACTAACCGGTAGCTTCTTCGGATGTGACGCTTTTCAATTACAGTACAGAGTACTGTTCAATTTTTCTGGTAGATGTAACATTTGCACTAAAAACAATGATAATTTGTTTTTTCGCTACTAACCTATTTTTACTTGTTTTGTAATATTTACTTTTGTGTTCTTTGAGTTTGAAAATATTGTATTATTTTATTTGTATTCGTCTAATTACGGGCTTTCCACTAAACCAACCACTGAAATATGATATGTTCTAAATTTAGCACAGAATCGAAACGAGTCCAAAGCCAATTTAAAGACCGAGGGTTGTTTTTAAAAATCGGGGGCGTGGGAAGCGAGGTCGCACACTTGTGGCGCGAAAGCTAATTCACCGCGGGTGTCATTCCACCGCGATTATGTGTTTTTGAAGGGAATTGAATTGTGGTAGTTATATGGATTATAAGAGAGCGAATGAAACGATGAGGTCTGTAAAAAGGAATACTAGTGCTTGCGTAACTTTGCAAATGTAGTTATTGTACAGCGGAGTCGAACATTTGTTATTGTTCGTATAGATGCTGATTGTACACAGATTTTTTATTGGGTAGTTTTTTGTTATGGTTGGCTTGGGGCGACTTTACCGTAGATAGCGCTATTGTGCCTGGAGCAGTTAAGGCTACTAAATATTAAAGGTACCGCCAACTGTGCAAACATATATCTTTTGTCTCTTTTAATTTTGGGTTCCTGTTATCAGTGTCTCACTCTCACTTTTTTACAATGTTCTGTCCTTTTTAATTTGGGGGAACAAAATCTTGGAATAGAATGGCGGTACCTTTATGTATTTAGTGACCTTATGGAGCAGTGGCCATTCAGCGAGATGACACACGATCCCTGACCTGTTAAGCACATTGCTTATCAGTGACTCTAGATAGCGTGTCTGGATGGCTCGGAAAACACGTTTTCCAGAGATGCCTTGTGTCTGTGCCTTTTGCGGCCACCTCAATTGCGGGTTACATCGACATGGGTTGGACCCATTGATGCAGTTAACGTTCGGTTAATGCATACTAAATGCGGTAAGCATCTGTATTTGCAAGATTATTACAGGCACATCATCGGAGGTGCACCGAAGAGTATCCCTGATCGATGTCCCCTTCGAGAAGCTACGTGGGAACGCAGGGGGGACTATAAAACCCCCTGTAAGTATTATGTAATGAGCACATTACTGCTAAAAGCTGAATGTTTGTTGTTTTGCTTGCATGACTGATTGTTGAATTGGCTGAGTTTGTGTTTGCGGCCGAGCGTGTATAACCACCTGCTACACGAAGGGACTCGACGTTCGCCTTGCTCCTCCAGTATCATGTTTCTGATTTACAACCCCCAAACCGCAAGAGCGTTATGGAATTTCTGGTAAGTCGCCAGTCCTTGTAAATTTATGCATGATAACCGATCTGTATTCAGGGAAAAATAAATTAGCCTGGGACACCGAAAATATGTACACTTATTTATGTCTATGGCCTAAAGTTCAACTTATCGTATCTTTGTTGGTTGTTATAACACCAACACAATAATAGTTACAACAGTAACAATATTTGTAGAATTCAACGATATTTTATTTTTCTCAGTAAAGATGATAGCGCAAAAAATGTTAGACGACACACAATGGTTAAATTCATTATTGGAACAGGCCTCAAAAAATAAACAAACTCAGCCCTTCGTCCTAGTACCGAGTACTATATCATACCTCTGAACGTAGGTAATAGTTGGCAAAAAACGTTGTAATAATGAATATATTTTTCTCGTTACAATAAACTGGATTCATTTTAAGTGCCACAATTAAAATCCGTTGTTAATTGACAGATTATGTTTTATTTTGGCATGCGAAGCAGCTCAACTTTTAGAATACCTACATTTTTAAAAATTCGTATTTTTATGCAAAATTAACATTACACAACTAGTTTTTGATATTAAGCGACGCGGATGATTATCCTGTTATTCTTCTTTAATTTGGTACAATTGCAAGTTTCTCCATAAAAATTGTGAGCATAACCGTGATAAGTAATGATAAACTGCCTATGTTCAGAGGTATGATCCACTCCATATATAAACGTATATCGTGCCTGCGTCTCTGTCTCGATTTCTAGCTGTGTCTCTGTCTGTGTCACGCCTCATTTATAATGCAGCGATAAGCACGTGCACTTATCTGGCAGCGTTTGTCTAATGCATTAAGAGCGCAGGTTCGAATCTTACCTGCTGTTTTTCTTTTTTTGGAAATCAATGTGAATCGCATTACTGTTTCATTTTATTGTTTCAGTGTTTTTAGCAATATTAAGGTGTTCTTCTTCCTCTTATTATAGGCCAGTGGCCTGTTTTAACCACAAAGTGGTTCTGTAAGCCCTCTTTACCCTTAGGCCGGATAGGTGGCTAGCCTTACCCGTCGAAACTGAGGAAGAGTTCCCTTGTTAGGGGTTAACGACTACCGCAGGTGTTAGCGTAGTAGCCGGGGAATGTACGATTTTTTTCAAACTCTAGGGTCGCCGGGATTCGAATCCGGGCCGGCCGCCTGAGATGCGAGCATTTGCTCGCGGGGCCATCCGCTCACCAGCAATATTAAGGTATTTTTTATATATTTTGTACATCATTTTGAACACTCATCTACCGTAATTCGATCTAGCAATGCAATTTCTTTATTAAAGACGTTAAAAACATTTTCTTCCGTAACTTTTCTTTGTGCAATTCAATTTTAAAAATGCAAGTATATCTTTCGTAATACTATACCGTTATTATATTTTAACTGAACTAAACAAACACATGCAAAGGCATTCATAATAGTCGCCGGCCATTAAGAATTAGGTGATTTTTAAATTTTGTTTATCTACGACAGTGTATAAAATTGACTTTTAGTTGGCAGTTTTAAGTTTGTAAAACGACTGTTTAATAACATGTTTGTATTAGTTCACGTCGTCAGTAGCAAAATGTTTAAAATGATTTCATTAGTCATGTCATCAGTAACAACGTGTTTTAAAATTTTTAACCATACAAAATTACGACCGGTTGTTAGCACTCATTTACATAAATTTTTTATTATCTTTACATTGTTTTCTAGTTTCTACCATAGATAAAATATTGTACGATACACATGCGTAAAGCATCTTTAGTCTCGCTCACTCGCGTTTTAACTCTGACCCACTCGTGACTAAAGACGAGCTCTACGCACTTGTATCGCAAATTACCATTAATAACTTGTTATTAAAATGTATAAATTTTTATTACCACAAATCTTGTACGACACACACCCGATACGCAAATAACGGACTTTGTGTGGTTGATATAAGCCTCGGCTACCGCCTCGGATTATATAATACACCCGATTCCATTATTTGCCATACCCGACCTAATATGAGGTTAATAATTATTATAATATCAAATAATATCAAAGTTCACTAATTGACGCTATATTTGAATACGACATCGACACTGCTATTGCTAAACCGGTTGTACACAGTTCAATTTAGTTGAAATAAAATATTTGAATTCTCTCAAGTTTTTCATTTGTACCGTGTAGAACAGGTTTCTGTAATTTAGGCTTCTCACAGTAATTTGAATTAGATATCTGTTGGCTAATCGAAGTATAATGAATGTCACTTTCTGTAAATAATTACATTTAGGTATTGACCTTGCGCAGCAAAGTGTTACTTTCTGACCAGTGTCGACAAAATTACTTATGTAATATCCAACATCATCCAAATTGATAGAAGCGTTCTATAGATAAATAAATGTATTTTCTTTAAAAAAACTTTGAAATAGAACGAAACGTATGTATATAGGTAGGTAAGTTCAGTTAATCGTCTTATATTGGGCCCAGGAACCTATGAGTAAGCCATGTCCATATATATTTGGGACATCTTATCTATTACTGATGCAATTAGCAAACGCCTGAAATTCAATTAATTTTTATTTAAAAACGCATTAATGCTTTATACTGCTAGTTACAATCGACTGTTATTAAAAGAAAACAGATTAAATTGTGTAGTGACAGTTATCTAAGAACCAAAACACGGCCATTGTTTTTGCACATTTATCAAATTATTGCAAAAACACATCGTTTTATAAAGCAATAAGCGATATGTGACCGAAAAGCATAATATAGTTATTAGCCGCATGATAACCCGCTCATAAACACAACGAGTAAAGTCATAACTGTCACTGCTTGTTTTGCCAAAATGTATTTGCATTCAATTACTTAAATTGTTGATTTTCTGTTAGCGCACCCATACGATCATTATTTTTCACACTTTGTATTTGCATTTAATTTACACATTTCTAAACTTCAACGGTAATCTGCGAACCAAGAATGCTTTGAAAGTAAAACCTCAGTGTAGCTGCAGGTTATACTAACTACGTTGAAACTGCATTCATATTAGTTATCGTCATAAAGACATTCTCAAATCTAATGGTAATGAACAGCATATGTATAACAGGCAGCATTCGAGGAATTAACAACCGTTACACAATTTCATTTATTTCTTAACAGTGAACCTGTATATCACTTCTACTAATACCGAAATGCGACTTTTTTAGTGCGCAAAAAGTTGAACAAACGAGCAAAATGTTATATCGTAAAGCTACATAATTTAGCAAACACATGCACCACCGTTAATCCATAAAAGAATCGTTATTCTTGTACTCTGACAGCAATAACCAGGAAATAGTAATAAATGAAATTACTTTCAATACCTAACAAGCAAAAACAAAAACTTACCTGAACGATAAAATAATCTGGTTCATTCGAAGGTCGATTAATTTGAGGGTGTCGTCTCTCACACAGCTAATTAGATAATTGGAATCTGCAATAAAAAATATATTGTAGACAAACAAGTACACGTTAATAATATATTAAATGTTTTAAAAGATAACAAGCAATGGTTCAACTTTATACAGCGCCAGTCACAGTCATCTAAAATTTCACTTTTAAACACACTATGAGATTATTTCCACGAAAAAAGTTTATTACTGGCACATCGACGACGTAATCTTTATTTCACTGATGCTACAATTTGTACGTATTTACTGTTGTCTTATAAAGACTCCGTATATTAGTAATAAAAGATAAAAGAGATAGTAATAAATAAACGCCAACAATATAAAATGCTGTCGCAAGACATTGTTGGAATCCTGAATTTATTATTGCTCTTCTGAACTAACCTCGATGCCTATTCCGTATTCATTGAGGAAAACATTTATTAATCTGATGTCGGAACAAAAGCACGTACAGAGTACAGGCTACGGGAAGACAAGTAAACAGTGTAGCTATAAAAGAGCTAAGTGTAGATTATTGTTCAATAATTCTAAATTCCAATTGAACATCAATATGCAACTTCTAACTGCAGTTATTAAAAAAAGAGGTTAATATTTCAATATAAGAGACTAGCTGCCGGTCTTATAAAGGCCACTAATCTGACGTTAACTTTAATTCGCTGTTAAAATAAACAAAAGGGCATCAAAACGTCAGTGCTTATGACATTTTATTCATTAGTAAACAAATTTTGATGCGCTTCTGTTTACTTTAACAGCGAATTAAAGTTAACGTCAGATTAATGGCATTTATAAGACTGGCTGTAGATGTTTTTAGATAAATTTCTTACGCGCACTTATTATAATTAAGATAAAACGTCGTTTGTGCGATACATCATGACTTTAGATTGTCACCCGACACGACGCGATAATCTTCGGGACGTGAAGATCATGGAGCGATGTTCAACACCACGCTGTGTATTAAACGTCAACTCATTTGACACATGACTGTTTCATGTTGAGTGAAATGACAATATGTTTTAAAAGTATGTATGTATTTATTCAGGAAACCGTAAGATTCTTTTATTTTCCACTAATCTATTATTTGTTCTTTATACTCGTATGTGTAATACGAGGTAGACAAAGCAGTCCATAAAGCCCTAGGGCATAAAGAGTGTGCGTAACGCCCATTATGAGAGGCATAATGACTCTCATAATGAGCGGGCATTACGCACGCTCTGTACGCGCTAGGGCGTTATGGACTACTTTTCAAGCTTTCTAAGCTTGCCAATTTACTTACACATTTAACGTGAAAAACAACACGTTGTATACACTACAGGAATTACTTCATGTTTATATCTCTGGGGCGAGTTACAAACCCTCGGGCGACAGCCCTCGAGCTCATAAACTTGTCGCCCGTGAAGGGGCATAAACATGTTCATAATACCCTTGGTACGTAAGTAACCATAATGGCCCTCCATAGCGGGTGCAATAAGACTTTTATAGCACAAGGGTCTATAAAGTTGTTAAGCAGTATAACAAACGCTAACAGTATAATATAGCCACACCAATCATCTTCATACAGTTCTTGTAAATAAATATGAGTATCACGTGATCTATGACGTCACAACCACTATAATAACACGATAAAAATGTTCAAAATACGTAATTTCATAGTTAAAAATATGGTTGCCTTTCTGGTCTGCCTTGCCAAACTTAGAAAGTTAGGATTTACGAGTACAAAACTGTTCTTTTAAAAACAAAACTCAACATCTACGTACGCTATTTATTTGCTAATGAGTAAAACCATCTACGAAGAAGAGAAAAATAACTTGTTGCTTCTTCGATAGGTTACTTTGAGGTCGAACGTTATGACGGAGATTCGCCTAATCTACTAACTGCTTCAAGGCAGGTGAATTACTATATATACATAGTGATTCCAAAATGGCGCATTTTCTCCACAGTATATTGTAGGGAACCATTAAGGCAGACTGAGGAAAACGTAAAAAAATCTTATTCGTTGATTCACCGAGTAATAAAGTAGTAAACTTAAGAACTCCACTTCTTCATTCTTTTGAATTTTGAAACATGGTATAATTTTCCATAAAAAAGCTCTGCACCCTATAAGACTTTGTGTAAAGACGAATGCATAACGTCTAATTTCAACTTTGAACTAAAAAAAATCAACTTTGAAAATCAAAATTTCTACAGCAAGGTGCTCCGAAAATGCATTTGGCAAGGATGACTTCAATTTCTGAGTACCAATAACAATTATTTTCTGATCGTTACTTAGATACGTCAACCAGATAGTGCCTTTTTGACTTAAATAGATTTAATTTTGTAAAAGATGTATACTAATAGTGAATATGTAGACATGCTACTGTTAATGGTTGATTATCATAATAACTGGAATGAAGCTCAAACAGTTTACGCGGAAAGGTACCCCAATAAAATACACCCTGATGCGAATATTATAAAGACTGGATACTTGGACAGTTGGTTCCTACACCGGCGGTTGAGACCATGGTCGCCCACGAAACGTTTTGATGCCTGAGATGGAAGAGCAAATCTTGGAAATCCTGGAAGAGAAGGCAATACGAAGCACGAGTTGTGTGCGCAAGTTTATCATGAGTGACATATATCCCTATCACTACACAAAGGTTCACGCTTTCTTGTCCAATGACTTTGAAGTACGGATAAATTACTAGAACTGGTTGTTGCAAAGAGCAGCAGCGGACAACAATTTTGTTCTAGTGTGCTATGGAC
This sequence comes from Agriotes lineatus, assembly GCA_940337035.1. NCBI lineage: Eukaryota > Metazoa > Arthropoda > Insecta > Coleoptera > Elateridae > Agriotes > Agriotes lineatus. The sequence continues at coordinate 106,063,517 of OW679194.1, read as the reverse complement.
GGATGAAGCTAACTTTACCAGATATGGTTTTTAATCAGAGTAATATCCATTATTGCTACATGAGAAACCCTCATTTAACTTACGAGTATGAATTCAGTCATCAACATAGATTGAGCGTAAATTAAGTTCTTAAATTTATTGTAATATTTACCCAATTTACAAATGTAACTGCAATAAAATCGTCTTCGCAAACCAATAATAATTATTAATTATTAATGGTCAGTAATAGTCGTAGATAAGCGATGCTAATAATGAGTGACAATTCAAATCAATAATGTTTAAAATGTACTTGTTACAAAGATATCTACCACTTACTGCATTCATGTTGCCTAATTTACCTTTTCGTTCTTTGCTCATAACTATAAAACAGAAGCTGATAGATTTTTTTAAATATTTCTTCCCAGGCTGCATTAACGGTCGCCTGCAACGTACAGTAGAGGAAATGGGCCATTTTGGAATCACCCTGTATATAAGTGATTTAAAACAGTCGTCTCTTGCATGCTTTACGCCAAAGAGTTATATCTTCCTAGTGGTTTGCATTGCCTCGTGCACCCCTTTTATCCAAGTGTTACGAGGTCTTCCTCGCTTCTTTCATTCAGGTGATGTCCATTTGCAGAACCTAATTGGCCGTCTTTCTGGTTGTAGCGGCAGTGCGTATTCAAGTTTGCGCGCGTTTTGGCGACAGTTATACCTCGGTTCCGGCGAAGCGGCGCTATTGGTTCACGCGCACGAAAAATGACGCTAGACAGTTACCGGTCGCAGTGCGTGCAGTTCAGATCGTGGTTTGGTTAATTATCATACATGTTTTTGTATTTAGTTATGGTACAAGAATAAAGTGTTTATTAACAAAGCAGAAGTGTTTTCATTTAAGTAGTGCAACATAACTACATGGTCATATTCGTCGCATATGACCATACTACAGTATCCGTTTCAGTTCGATTGTGTCCATGATTGCTTTTCTACGTTCATTTTGGCCTTCAATTCTTGCAATTTTTAATTGCACCATTATATAATTGAAAATTGTCAACTAGTCATTCTACTACTAAGTATTTGGTCTTTTGTGTATTTATTTGTAAACCCTACTGTTTGCAATCGTCTGTTAATTTACGCAGTATGTAGTTGATATAATCAGAATCGTCGACATGCGCAAACAGCAGATTAGTCAAACAATGTTCATCCATCTGTATCCTCATCCTACTACATTTCTTTGTCAATTGTTTTAATACCTCGTCTAAATATAGTTTAAATAGTGTTGGTGGTAAACTACATCTTTGCCGTAATCCTTTGGTGGTCTGAAAGCAGCGATATGATTGTCGTCTCATTTTAACTATACTTTCGAACATCCTGTTTATAGCGTTTCTGTAAGATGTTGAGACTGTTTTCTAATATTTTGAATAATTGCATTATTGGAACGCTGTCAAACGCCTTTTTTAGTTCTTACACAGAAGATGAGATTCTCTTCCACATGCCATTCTTCTTTTATAACTTGCTTTAGTATAAATGAATTGTAGACACATGATCTTTCCAATCTAAAATTTTTTGGAGCTAGGTATCTTAGCTTCAATTATGCTAGTTAATATTTGTTTATACAGTCGTGCAGTTGAGGACGTTACGGTAATCCCTCTATAATTTACACAGCCAGCATGTCAGCAAATTAAAAAACAGAATAGCTCCACGTACGCACGAAAAAACAACGACCTTCTAAAATATGAGGAACAAGCACTATCGGAGGAAATACGTATATACTTTATTTCGGAATATAACTACAACTACTAAAACACGGGAAGATTGCACACTCGATATGCTGACCTTATCACAAAACCGACTAACACTACTTTAACACAGTGCATGAGAATGGAGAAAGATATAGACGAATGGAGAAGAACAAAATTAGTTGCTGATTCATGAAATCACGACACCCGTTACGGGTGACCGATGGAGAAGAAGACTAAAACACCGAATAGTGGAAAAGAAAGTACAACGGTTCCAATTTCTTAAAAAGGAAATAAAAAGAATCCGACCAACTATAGAGGGGCCGTGCTCTTCAACTCAGTAATAAAACCCTTCATATGCATACTAGACAGAATATATCACCACAAAACACTCATAAGCGAAGAGCAGCAAGGGTTTAGAAAAAACCGTTTGACAACAGGCGCCATATTGATCACAAGGCAACTTGCTGACAAATCAATTGAATAGGAGGGCAACACCGTAAATTTCTGCAATCTAATAAAACAAAGTTTTGTAATCAGAAATTATTTTTATTATTGTTTTTCCAAATATTCAAGGGTAATACCACAAGCAGTGGATATATTTTTGACAAATATTTTGTCGTTTCCATGTAAATTATTGCCTTTAAATTTCACGATACAAAATCACATCAAGGCGAGTGACATTTAAATGTGATTTTGTTGAGTGAAATTTGCAATAATTTCTATGGAAATGGCAAAATATTTAAAAAATATATATCCACTTCGAGTGGTATTTGGGACGACTATTTAACAATATTAATACATAACGATTAACTTTATTGAAAAATAATCCAACAATTAATATAATTATTCATTCTCAATTAAATTCAGCGGAATACTTCCAAAACACAGCATTTAAAAATTTTTTAAAATAAGCCACACAGTTTGTTGGGGTTTAGTGTTACGTAGGTAACCTAGCGATATCACTAAGGACAGAACATCGTTGCTAAGCGATACTTCGCAACAAGGCTATTTATTTTTTGAGTACGTACATTGTTTTGTGAATATTTTGCATGGTGCCCAATATTCAGTGATATACTGCTGTTATTGGTTGAAAAAAGCAAATGTCTGCAATGTGATTGGCTTATATGTTATAGTGTTGAATAGTCGCCCTTATACTCTATATATTAACGCCCTTATACTCTATATATTAACATACTCCATATAACCAATCTTCAAAATATAAATTCCGCTCTTCTTGAGTCACTTGAGAAACAATGCTTTTGATGCTTTCCACAGCATCTTCGCGAGTTCCAAATCGCATACCACGCATTTTATCCTTGAATTGGGGAAACAGAAAGTAATCGGAAGGCAATAGATTGGAACTATATGGAGGATGAAAATTTTAAACAGAACGGCTCTAAAAATTCTTATGTTTGATGTGTGGTATGACTTGAATCATTGTCATGGTACAGAACGATCTCGCCTGTTGAGTGTTGTAAATGAGCACGATAACAATAAACAATATCTGGCAGGTCTACTGCTGTGTACCATTCTACGGTAACTATACGTTTATTTTCAAGCACGGCAGTTGTGATAGGTCCTGATTTTGAAAAGAAGTAAGCAATTATTCTCTTACCAACACTTCGAGGTCGCTTCACTTTAACTGGATTAGGGTCTGTTGGAAACGCACATTGTGCAGACTGCCGCTTAGATGCCGTTTCAAATTCATATATCCAGCTTTCGTCACCAGTTATGATGTTGTAAACTGCTTTGGACCTACCTTCATCATATTTATTAAGAGTTTTCTTGCATCGTTCCATACGCTGTCTTTTCTATGCTTCTGTTAAACTTTGTGGTATCCACCGACAACAGAATTTTCTTACAACCAAATTATTATCTAAAATTTTGTGTATTGCAGTCAATCCAATTGCCAAAATGCTGCTATATCAACAGTCCTCTGCGAAGGCGCTTAGTCATCAAATGTAGCAGGTACCCCTCCAAAGCTTTGTTTCTGAGATAGGGAACTTTAAAAGTCATAGTAAATCATGGCTCTACAATTTCCTCACGTTAAACTACATTTTTCTGCACAACACTCATTTCAAAATTAACTTGCTAATAATTGTTGCAATTATCAAAACTAAATTTGAACTGTCAAACTAGGAAACAACAAACATTTGTGTCATGGCAAGTTTCATTTCAATGTTTGTTACGTGCAGAATGCGCCGCCTGCCATAATTTCGAATTCGAACGCTATTTTCCCGCGCGTTGCGCATTGGCATCTGGCCGTGTTTGCTGGCGATATGCTTTTATCTTCGCTAGCATTTCGAAGCGATCAGTTCACTAATACTGCTATTCACTAGTTTGGGGATGCTTATATAGGGTTATTTGGTTGGTTTAGATATGTGGAGTTATGAATACCCTCACGTTGTCGTGGATTGAAGCCCCCGGACGTATGTAAGGACGTTGGTTTCCTTCGCTACGGCGGATTTATCTGTGTTAGCACACTCAAGCTGTTCTTTTCTGAGCCCAAAAAGCACCTGGGCAAGTCGTACTAGGCAACTTTTAGTCATCGAGACGTACTAGGCACAAATTGCGTTTTTGCTTTGAATTCGCCTGACCTTTTGGCCACGTGCAGCAGGTCTCGCGAGGTGATCTGTCGAGCCTCCCCGGAACCGTTTCTGCTTGTCGCCGGCGGGCGCACAGTTAGGGCACAAGAAGGTACCGCATTGTGGGGTGTATTTAACCCCGATGTTTGGCCTTTCGATCCCGTGGAAGCGGCGCTCTTTGCCGTCCAAAACTGCCACCGTCAACCGTTGAAAATTCTCAGCCGAAGCCGAGGTACGATTGCAGCGACGTCCAGAACAGAGCCCCAATTCTGTCACGGCTAGTAGCAAGCGAGGTTGCCCGTTTTAATGTGTTGTAAACCACTGTTATGTCAAAACTATAAGTACAATTAGTGCATGTAATATTTATTTAGAGCGGACCTCACATTTCATTTCATGATAGTTATAAGTTAGTCATTGTAAAAGGTATATTGTAATTCTGCATGAAATTAAAAGATCTTAAACTATCAATATACAGGATGTGTTAGCTACGGTTTGAATTCCTTTATTGAAGCTATCTTTCAAGAAGTGTTGGTTTCCTAGGTATAGAGTTTAACGGGGTGCAATTGTCGTATCTTAAAAAATTGTTGGCGCTCTGGGCTTTTTATATTTAATTAATACTCTACCGATTTATCCCGACTGTAATTCACCCCGCGGCCTCCTACTGTTGAGCCGGCGGCCGCCAAATTGCACCCGAGTGTACCTATTTTGTTGTTTGATGCTGCTTTGAAAGATTGACCAGAATCTTAAATCTAAAAAGGCCTAACATGTTGCACTTGATCTATTCGTTTGCAGAACTAATGGGTGCTACCCTCGTATTATTCGGAGTAAAAGTACCTCTGTTTGAGTAGCAAATTTGCGTTTGCTCCGCTACACGACGCTTCGCCTCGCAAATTCAAACATAATTGATTGTCAAACAAAGTGCCACTTTTAAACCTAATAACAAAACAATATACTATTTTTGCCTGCTAAATTGGCGTCAGTGGCCGATAAAATTCTTATTTACTAGCAGCATGATATTGCTTATTTTCGTATACAAAACATCAAAGGCCACTCCCTAAGAATTTTTCAAATTATTTCTTCCTCAAAATTATGGTAACCATGCAACTAAAAAACATTCTTTTAGCAACCATACATTCAGGCAATCCTTGATCTTATCCACATATATGTACTTATTAGATTTTGGACGTACTATTTTTACTAATATGCTGGTAAATAAAATATTCTATGTACCACTGGAAATATTCATGTTTTTTAGTCACGGTTGTCAACCCCAGGGAAAAAACATATATATCTTCCTTAATGCATACATATCAATTTCGCTCGGTGATGTTATTTTAGCGGGAGAAATATAACTTTTTCGAGTACCATTTCCTAAAGGAGGCTATTATTTGACACTATTCATACGTCAAAAGTATTTTGTTCTTTGTTAATTGCCCTGTTTCTATTGGCAATAATATCTTATAATCTGGTTTTTATTTTTAAATGAAATTTCGATCGTATTTAAAGTTTTGTAGGCACCTCAGGCATAACCAGCGTCTTTGGTTCTTGTTGTATGCGGAGCACCAAATGCTATAACTTTGACGCCGCGGCCGACAAACGCCTACGTTACCAAGTGTAACTAGTGAATTTTGTAATAAATATATTCGCATTTAACGTCTAGAAGTATGATATGAAGTTTCGGATATGAATAAACGTTAACATAACCTACAATTTATAAAAACACCTTCTGAGTCATAAGATTGACATTAAATTAGAGAACTGCTTAGGTATGATGTCATAATAATTTAGTCACGTGTACTAACATTTCATTACTAGAACTATAGAAACTATAGCACACTAAAAATTCACAGCGCCACCACAATGTGGACGCAATAATCTCTACCTAAAATAAAACGTTGTGTAGCACGTACATAATCAAGATTATAACCCTCGGGAAATTCAAAACACTCTGCTTCGAGTCGAGCATTAGACATTCCCTATTGATTATGCCTTTAATATATAAATAACTAAAATAGGTCGCAGAAAAATAAAATAGTTGTCTTTTAAGAAGCTCCATCAAAGTAATATTCAGTTGAGAGTATACCTGAAGCAATATTTCTATACTTGATAAGTATCTAATCCTAATCTTAAAAAAAATACTGAAACATAAAATTTCAGATTCTGGGATGTAAATATTTTGATTATGATTACATTTTTGAATACCCCTTTTTGAATTTTTGCAATGGAAGCTGCTTTTTGAGATGCATATCATACGAAATTCCAATATGCACGACTGCTAAAAGTTTAATTTTCAGAGAAGTTTATAAATTATTGTATAAAATTTCTTTCAGATACTCTTGCACAAAAATTTTTTTTTTCGGTAATCCATAGAAACACTATTTCATAAGGTTTCATATTTATTTAGCGTATGGGAGTATTGCAATACGTAGTTAACTAAGTACACATTTGATATAATATATAATGTAATATAATGATAAAAATATTAAAAATATAAGTATGCATCTATATATCTACGTCTAAATTTCTTGTCCATTCGATTGCGTTTGATCTGCATTCCCTTGGTAGGCGCGATATGGACAGTCCAAAGCAATGTGTTGGATGCTTTGCTTTTTGCTTCCGCAGTCGCACTGTGAAGATTCTGTTCTACCCCAAGTATATAAGGATGCAGCACACTTTCCCTGTCCAGTTGTGTGTCTGGTGACCTTAGTCTATAATGCTCTAGGGAGGTCAAATCCATCAAGACCTTGAGTTGGATTGGTTATTTGTAAGTAGTCGTTTTCGTTTTCTCCTATCCACAACCTGGTCCGTTGTTCTTTTTCATTGTAGTGCGCTGGTTTTTTCACTATAGATCTCTTGAGGACATGTCTGGACTTGAGGCGTTTGTGTTGTCTTGTTAGATCTGGTATGTCTTGGTGGATTGGTAGGTGATAGTTGCTTACGATTTTTTTGTATTCTTTTGCTAGAGCCACTATTCGACGGATGTCAGGTAGTTCAATATGGCTGAGATCCCGTAGCCACTGAGTTGGTGTTGTCCGAATTGTACCAGTTATCAGTCTCATTGTTTCATTAAGTTGTACATCGTTCTTTTCTGTGTGTGCGGTATTCAACCAGACCGGAGCACAATATTCTGCCACTGAGTAGACCAAGGCCAGGGCTGCAGTTCGGAGCGTTGTTACATTGGCACCCCAAGTTGTTCCAGTTAGTTTGAAGAATATGTTATTATGTGTTTTAAGTTTCCCAGCTCTGTTTGTAAGATGTTGCTTGAATGTTAGTGACTGGTCAAGAGTTATGCCTAAATATTTAGGGTGTTTGTTGTGATTTAAGGGTCTTCCATCCATTACTACTTGGAGGGTAACGTTGCTTGACGATTTGATAGGTGGAAACAGCATACTTCTGTCTTAGACGTGTTAGGACAGAGCCTCCATTTTTTGAAATAGCTATTTAACTTATCCAGGTCTTCATTTAAGGCATTTTCTGTGGGTTCCTTAGGTTTATGTTGGAAGGAGATAGCTATGTCGTCTGCGTAGACATACCTCTTACATCTTGTTTCTGGCAGGTCGGCAGTGTCGATGTTCAAAAGCAGAGGGGCCAGTACTGACCCCTGTGGGAGGCCGTTATTGAGTGGTCTGGTGCTACTGCTTCATTTATAATTACTGTAAACAGTCTATTTGTTAAGAGGTTGTTGATGAACTCGCATGTTTGACGGCATGGTGTAATTGTTAATAGTTTATAGAGCAGTCCTTCTTTCCACACTGTGTCGTATGCTGCCGTTAAGTCTATAAAAGTTACTGACGTCTTGTGTCCGTTTTCGAAACCTGCTTCGATGTTTGTTGCTAGCGCTAGCATCTGGTCTGTGCAACTACGTCTATTCCGAAACCCAGCTTCTTCTATTGGGATGGCTGCATCTACAGTAGAGGGCCAATGCGGTTATATAATAGTCTTTCCAGAAGTTTATACTAGCAGCTAAGTAAAGGTATAGGTCGATAGTTTTCAGGTAGTTCTTTTGCTTTATTTGGTTTTAGGATGACAATTACTGTCGTTTGTTTAAATTCCGGTGGTATTGTACCAATATGTAATAAATCGTTAAAGAATTTCACAAGCTACTCACACCTTTTTTTCGCCACAATTGACCAGGAACTCTGGATAAATACCGTCAGAACCAGCCGCTTTTCCAGTTTTCTTGTTTTTAAGCGCGATTTCTGGTTCTTCAAGTGTGGAGTTTTGTGAGAGCTCTGTTGTTTCTGGCGTAGAAAGTTTAAGTGGTTTTAAGGATTTTTTGACTGTTCCTATATGCCATTTCTCTGAGGGAGCACGATTCCTTATACAGGCGTTGGCTTTCATCTGTCCAGCCCGGGATGTATTCTTTGCGGTACCCTCGTGGGATGTGCTTCTTAGCTATAGCAATTAATAACCCAGCGAATCTGTGGTAGTTTTTAGTTTTTGGTTCGATAAACCATATGCACGTATCAAAATCTTCGGTGTACGCCGTCCATCTTGCTTTACAGAAGCTCCACCGTGGCCCAGGAATTGATTCTACTAGTGGTAATTGGATTCCTATTTCAATTATCTCTGGACGGTGCTGGCTATGAAGAAAATCAGAGAGAACGGTCCTTGTAGCTGGTAGGGGTTGTAATTCTGAGTTACTTAATATAAAGCAAAGGTCAGGGTTATATCCCTTATGCCATCGTCTACAGTAGAAAGTACGTTAGTGTTTTAGGTTTAATATTAAAATTAGTAGAGAAAAATATAAAGATCTACTTACTAAAGTGGGAATGAATTATTCACTAAATAAAATAACGGACTAATAAGGTATACTATTTCTATGACATCACAATTTTCAAAAGGCGAATTTTTAATCATTTAGAAAATACAAGCGATTGCGCTAATAATTTTTTGGCGAAAGCAAAGAATATTTGTTGTTCACGGAATATAAAGTTTGTAATGGAGATTGCCTTTTGACATAAATAATGACAAAAATAGATATTGCTACATCGTGTATTGGGTGTATGGATTTTTCATTTACATGAACAGATGCAACGCTTTTCTGAATGTATACTGAAATTACAGTATGATGTGCCCATAAATTGAAAATAAATTGCTTCAGGATTGCAGTATAACTTAATATTATTTACTGTCAGCAATATAAACCATCTGTAAAATTATGTTTCTGTTATAAAGAGTCAACATACGACTTTTTACTTCCTTTTACAATAAAGGAAGTATTGGATTCACCCCAAAAATTCGAAATTGAGTTTTCAACAGATCTTCACGTTTTAGAGTCCCTTGATCCCAAAAAACATATTTTTTTTCATTGGTCTGTGTGTCTGTCTGTGTGTCTGTCTGTCTGTGTGTCTGTCTGTCTGTGAACAGAATATCTCAAAAACGAAAAGAGGTATGGCGTTGAAACTTCATATATAAGTTTTGTGTACTATGTAGATGAGACAGCAAGCTTTTGAAGAAAATCGCATAACCGGAAGTAGGTGTTTACTCTAGTGATTTTTCAGTTTTTTTCGATTTTTTCAAAAACGGCTCTAACGATTTTTTTTTAACTTTACATTTTTACTACATTTTTAATGTGTATTGATGTGGAAATAGGTGATTTTCCAGTTGAATACTTCTAAAGTGGGTTTCTTTTGTTTTTTTTTTTCTATTTTTTTTATTAACTACTATTTTAAATAAAACACCCGGTATATTATTACATTTTTGAATTCACCTTAAAATTCTAGAGAAAATTTGTCTCTTCAACTAACACTCTATTTTGTACCGTTTTTGTAGAATTTGTAATTTTTGAAAATTTTTGACAAATGGTTAAAAATGAAAAATGAAATTTTTGACTAATTATAAGAACACTGTAAAAGGAAGTTGTGTGAGTGTATCACACCAGATTTTTTACACACACATACCTTCCACAAGATTTTTATCTCGTTATCTACTAACAATTTAGATCTATACTATTAACCCGTCCAAAGCTACACGCCCCCAAAATAAAATTTATTTCCATTCTTCACACACCACTGCTTTTTGTATGGAATAATTTATTAGTTAAGTTTAAAACATTACTTTCCAAAGACTACCTAACAAAATAATACACTGCAGACTATAAGAGAAATAAGTACCTATTGTGTTGTATTGTGTTCTCTTTGTTAGACATCTACATTCGTTGTAAGTTGTTTTTTTTTATTTATTGCCTATATAACTTTAAAGAAGCAACCGACCTGTTTCCTAATTAAAAAGTTTCTATTTGGGAGCAATCAATTAAAGCAATTTTGAATGGGAAATAATTACGAACACAAGTTGCAAATAACAATGTACTACGGAGATAACATCGCCAATGCATTAAAACAACCGGGTATTTTATCGAAAGTGTAAATTTAAGCTAGCTATTTATTAGAACAACGCCTATCTACCGCGAAACATTTAATTTATTGTCGTACAACCCAGAGCCTCAAGTAAATAATGAAATCACGATTTCGCCCAGAAGACATTTGAATTCATTAAATTCTATATTTCTATCATAAACACTGTTTTCATGAAATCCGCTCCTCCTTAATGCAATGAACTTGCATTAATGAGGAGCAGTATCCTGATTTATGTAGCAAAGTTACAAACCAGTGTTATCAGCAATGTTTTATTTTAGCTCGAGGCGTGGTTGCCTGTGAACAAGTTAGATTTATTTTATCAGGTGACGAAATTTACATAATTAGTTTACATTAGTTCGAAATAGCAGTTTGCAAACTGAATGCATTCCAATAAAGACAATTCGCTACGGAAAACAGAATAAAAATAAAAACTTCGGAACTTCCAGCTTAAGTAGAAATTTGCATTTCGTTCTAATCGACTTCGTATATTCGGAAAGTTTGGGAAGGTATTCTTTGCATTTAGTACAATTTTCATTCATTCTTTTAAAAGTCGTTTGTCGGTTTATCCAATCGACTTAATTTTGTTATGGAATTTTACGAGCATTGTGATTCTCTTTTCGAAGGACAGAATATCTGTTTTCTGCATGGTGGGGTTAATTCGTGTTAGTTCTCCAAAAAAATTATGAATAATCTAAAAATTTGAGAAAATAACGGATATTCGAGAGTAGCCAAAATTTGTTTATTATAATATGAACAAGTGCGCAAAACTATTGCAGATAGGCAATTATTTAATAAGATATCTCATGTTTAACTCCGAGTTTTTTTCTTTATAATATAACAATTTATAAAATAATTTTCTTCTACCTTAAAATAAATTACTTAAAATGTAATACAGAAGATTATTACTGAAAAAATACACCTAAGTGAAGAAGAACAAGGTTTCCAAAAAGAATAGGTCCATAATGGATGCTATATTCGTTATACGCCAACTTACAGAAAAGGCTATAGAATATAATAAACCCCTGTATACGTGCTTTATAGATTTAACTAAGCACAAAGATGTATCTGCCATATTACGAGTAGAAAAAAAAAACGTACCCAAAATAATATGCTACGCCGATGATGTCGGAAAATGAGGATAACCTGGAATGACTTTTTCACGGTTCTTGATTAAACAGCCAAGAAATCTAATATGAAGGTATCTATAGACAAAGCCAAATCCCTAGTAGTTTTCAAAGAGCCGACAATGCAAAATAGTTGTTAATGGTAAACCAATTCAACAAACGACGACTTTGAAATATTTAGGAGTTGAAATCTCAAGCGACAGGCCACTAACAACAGAAGTCAAAACGCAAACCAACCAAGCCGCAAGAGCATCAAAGAATATTAGCGACATCATATAGAATAACAAAGAGATGAACACCGAAGCAAAAGTAAAGATATACAAAACTTGTGTGCGACCTATTATTATCTATGGAACAGAAACACCAGTGGACACCTCAGCCACAAAAATAGTTCTATGTAGCACAGAAATTAAAATACTCCGACAAATAACAGGTCATTCGCTAAGGGATAGAATTCGGAACGATAACATAACTCAATGTCCAAGATGTGGTCCGTGGAACAAGAAAACGTAGACAGGAATGAGCATTTTACGAGGATACCGAACAACCGACTACCCAAACTCGAAATAGAAAACAAACCAGGAACGTCAAGATTGCCAAAAAGACCATCCAAACGATGGGTAGACAGGTGGACCTAAGCCTCACAAGTATTGCTATGGCCCCGTATTTGTTTATTAATTCGCTTTCGGGGTTCTTTATAAAATTAATTTAGACTGATTAAAATACATGATGTCTTGTATTTTTATTTACTTGATCCGAAATAAATGGTAGTATGCCCTTTAAGTATTTTATTTATCTGCAATTTCTTATATCGAAACGCTAACTCAGTAGAACAATTAACTCTATTCCCAGGAGTGGATTCCTAATAATTTGTAAATTTTTACTTAATCTGGTGCGCCACTGTACAACTGAATTAGTTCCAATGCACAGTAGTTATTGTATGCAATATGTCAAAACCTACAAAATGGTTCGTATCGTGCAGTCAGCGTTGTTGACCTTAAAATAATCAAAATTGTGAAAATTCGCAGAGGTATTTATTCAAATCGTAGCGCTTTGGCGGTTATTATTATCATTTGTTTCAGGCATTAATTTGTTACATGACTTCAGAACGGACGCCGCCTGCAATTGTTTCACCTCCGCCTAACCTGAAATTTGGGAAAAAGCTTATTTCTCGAACTGCTCCTCCGCTGCGGCCGTAGAAGTACTCGAATTTTCTTCGGTAAGGACCCCTCTCATATGCACGTCGAAATCCAACTGCTGCCTCTTATATTTTAGGTGAATGTTGCCTACCTCAATTCTGCGGCTTCCGACGATGCTCGGTGATGAGTTCCTGGGGTGTTTCTCGACCTGGAACGGCTTTCCTTGCTGCAGATGTTGTGGGACGCCCTCTTACAGTGCTGCCCACGGTGTTGCACCACAAACCTCTGGCTTAGGATCCTTATTTTGGCTGTACGCAGTGATCTGAATCTTGAGCTGGACGTTGGCGAAACATCCGAAACCCCTCGTGAAACTTTTTTATTTTTAGTGGCGGAAACTTTCACAAACGTTGCCACATAAACTTTAGGAAATGCACAACATAATGGTATACTTTTTTCTCTCAAAATGGTTATTTATTGTATAAAAAATTTAATTGAAGTGGAGTACAAATCTAACATTGTCAATCTTAATTTAATTCATTTGTCTCTCCCTTATTTCTGTCATTAAATACAAGATCTTAGCTATTACTATGGTTACCAAGGCACCGGAAATTGGTTTTGATCAAATTAAATACATTATAGAAATGAATTTGATTACAAATTTCTTATAACTAAAATATTGTCCATTTCTTAATTTTAAAGTATCTCTTTGCGCCACAAACACTTTTTATTATTTACTCTGCTCTTTTCACTCGCGTTAATTGCACTGATTATTTTATAGAGTTCATTTCTTAATAATTGCTTTTCCCGGTCCTGTCTGCTTTTCACTTGCTTTTTTCATGTCCTTCTGTCTGCTTTTCACAATTGCTATTTCCTACCTTTTTGCCTGCCTTCTAATTTGCTCCTTGCAACGTATTATTATTTTCTTCTGGCTTCCTATACCTTTTTTAGATTGCTCACAATTTCCCTGATTAGCTATATTGAAATCTACGCTTCACTGACATGCACTTCGCAAACCTTTTTGTGACTATTCATTTCTTTCGGCTCGGCCATTCATTCTGCACAAACCTAATATTTAATTAATTTGAACGTCGACTTCAACCCTGTGAAAAATAAGATTTGCCATTTGCTTATTGCAGTTACATAAAACACCCCAACTCTGTGCTTATTGACTTGTTTCTTAAGTTGTACTGCAAGCAGAATCGAGTCGTGGGCCTAAGACCATCACAGTATAACTAAAACATATTCGAACAAACAGGCCATCGCCCACCAACAAGAAGAAGAAAAACAAGAAGAAGATCATGTAGAAATACTGTTTCTATGGAAAATTAGACATTTCCTTCAAAAATAAAAACGAGGCTACTATACGTTTCCGATAACAAGATAAGCAAGAGACTTCTAAACAAAACCTTTTACTATACATCTATATATCTGAAGCAATTTTTCCATATAGTCACCCTAGATATATAACCACTTATCGTACCGTGTGACAAGTTTTTGGATTCTCTTATCATAGACATCCGCCGCGAATCAGTTCAGAAACTAAAGCGGGCATCTGGCTTCCCTTTCCTGAATTGTTTATTTTAATATTTACCTATATGGCCAGTTTCTGTTTCCATGCGTTCGCATTGGTAGTTAGGATTAAACGTTGTCATTAATATAGTTAAAAGTGCCCGATTACGAGCCTGTTTTGGTGCATGCTCAATCGTGTGTGTTTAGTGATCGATATGAATCCTTCAAGCACCGCCGGGAAACTATACGGAAACGCAGGGTGCCTGGTACCAAACGTGTTCGTCTGCCTACGACTCTCAGCAAATTTCGTCAGCAAAGTGCTAAATAAATGCGGTTTGAGCCGCGTAGTCAATAGAATTTAATGTCTATAATGTTTGTGTGCCGCAGGCCAGTTAACGCTTCAAGTAAATAAGTATAATTTTATTAGTATATAAAGCAATTGCAAAGCTGCCAAGGAGTTTCGATCATTCTGTGATGTCACGTACTGCCCCGCCGGCGCCGCATTCGTGGGAAGGTTCCGTATATTGATTTATCTAAGAGTGGTGACGCAGGCCAACCCAATCCGATACGCAGCAGTTCCCGGACACGAGTTTAAGGTAATCTCACACAGAAAATGATTACAGTTTGAACGAGAAGTGTTTACTTCAGATATCTCGACCGCATGGAAATGAGATTAATAGGCAAATAAATACGTACGCGAAATGCGAAGCCGGGTTTCTATTCATCGAATCGCGATGGTGGATGTCAATGCAGTTTAATGTTTGCATATTAAAGACAGTTATGCTGCTGCCTTTTTAATGATACTTAAATGCAAATATATTTCATATACGGTTATTTTATTAGTATGTGACTTTTCAACGCGTATAGAAAACAGCTAACGAGCAATGATTCTTAGTTACCGCTGTTGTGTTGAGGAATGTTTAATCCTGATTTTCTCTACTGTTTTATGTGTGTATTTAACGTATCAATATATTTGTGAGAAAATTGGCTTTTGGGCATATTGCTTGAAGTTATTTTCAACTCTCCAGTTGCAGGACAGCTCCTTCTTTTTAGTCGATATTTACACTTGGTATCCACAAACTGAAGTAAATTAAGAGTTTTACCTGTACTGAACTAGTTGATGAGCAACAAAGATAAGTAACTTATAAAAATACTAAAGCGTATGAAACGTCTCATTTGAATTTCTATTCCCAACGAAAATGCTACAAGCCTCATTTCAATATGACCCCTGACAGAGAGGCTACCAAACGACTCATTACAAAACATAGTG
This sequence comes from Agriotes lineatus, assembly GCA_940337035.1. NCBI lineage: Eukaryota > Metazoa > Arthropoda > Insecta > Coleoptera > Elateridae > Agriotes > Agriotes lineatus. The sequence goes on along the minus strand of OW679194.1, from coordinate 106,047,816 downwards.
AGTGGTAGGAATTTTACCATATGACCACAGCAGTAGGTATCTAAGATACCTGGTACTCCGCATGCCTAGACCTTGTCCATAACAAACAAACAAACCTGCTTTCTTCAGCTAGTTCTCATTCGCAAAGCGTTTTACTCCCAAAAAGTTCTTTTATAACATGGATGGTTCAACCTTCCCAGTTGAAACTTTGAACGAATTATTTTCTTTTCTCGAGGACGTGGGGTCGGGCGTTATCGTGGAGACCATACAAAAATGCTTGATTTTACGATGAATTTTACATGGTCGAGTATTTTTTGCGTTACGAAAGCGAATCATAATCACTCTTCACACATCACGCGATTTTCTTGTACATTTAAATACGCATAGAAACAACAAACGTGTTAATAATTCCATAAAACTCATGTGGAGTATGACAAACAAGTGCCTGAAACTAACCTTAAATTCATCAGGTTCGTTCACCGGTGAGGGTACTACTATCCGAGTGGGACTTGTATGTAGATTTCCAATTAAAACGTAATTTTTCGAAGGTTTCAAGTGCTCTATATTGGCAAGCAAAAAACTCAAGCAACCTGCATTAAACTTACCTAATTTACAATTTGGAGCTTCTTATGCATTTAAACTGCATTAAAATATCTAGTAATCACCAAATAAATTTATTAACAACAAAGACAAAGATTTTTTTTTAAGTAATCATAAACCTAAAAATTAACGATGTAATTATGCTTTTCAGGCAAGTCATTTTAGTTTTTTAATACTTACTCTTGGTGTTATAACCTTTAATTCGTTTCCCTAATAATGTTCATATTATTATCCCATTCTTATGTTAGACTTTTCGGAGTTACCTCAAATTGGTTGAGGAAGGAATTCGATTTCTAACATGGCTTCCTTGTTCCATATTTGCTCCATAGCATTCATGTGTAAACTAAGAGAGGAGCAATTCATAACTGTCAATTATGTTTCGTCAAGGTAATCAGTGACTTCCCTTGCGATATATGCCGAACATTATCATTAGAGAAATGGGGCATATTGCACATGTTCTTAAATGAGTCATAAGACATGTTGTTGAAGGGCATCTCCTATAATTCTGTTAATGCTTCAAAACACATAACAACCGATACTATCAGAGTCTCCTTGAAAGCTCACATAGTAGAGAAATTGCACTGTGCAGTCCTGGAATCCATATAGTTTACACTTAGTTATAGTTTTTCGGTGAAAGTTCATAAAAGTTCAGTAGCTTCACAATAAATTTAGATTGACAGGTATGTGTCAAAAATTACGTACTTAAGTTAACTTAAAATATTTCGAATATATTTAAACGATGAACAAAGAAGAAGAGTTATTGTACGATGCAACTGTATTCATTCCTCAACCGCACATACCATTTTTCTTCTCTTCTTTAAACGCAATGTCGACCATCGGCATCATGTAAACAGAATATTGATTTGTCTGTAAAAGTAACAAAGCTCCATTGCTTCAGCGTCCAGGTTTGGTGGATACGAACAAAGAGTAGCCAACGAATTCGAAGAACTTGATCTCCAGCGGCTAGTTTCACTGCTTCAAAATGGATCCCTGCAGTCTTCTTCGAATTGCCAGTTCACTTACATTCGTACCATGAGTTTTAAGCAATGCATGTTTATCCTTTATGATAGCGCTATGCCTGTTACTTAATACCGTAAATACAACATAACAACCATCTCTCTCTCTGACGTAACCCTCTTTCGTCCAAAATCTGCCGTATACAGTGTGTCCATTTAGTGCGCCGGTCTTTGATTACGTTTTCAGTTATTATCTGATAAAAAGTTTGATTAAGGTTTCCCCGATGAGATTGAAAATGGTATATTTTAAAATTATTTTGACATACGCATCGACTCCAAAAAAAGTTTGGCTCGAAAAGTATTGCTTTTTTAAATGGAACACCCGGTATCTGTTTATGACTATTTAAAACTCTATAAGTTCTACGTTCAATTCAAACTTTTCTTTTAAATTGCTTTCATCCTTTCCAACTAATGAACTTTTTTAGTATTTTTTTGTCAATATCAAGCTTTCATTTCAAACGTCACATGTACCTCACTTTTAAATATTTATTCCCTGAAAATTGAGGCAGTCGTCACTAATCTTTCATTAAAACGGGATATTTTAATACATGGTGTTCAAAATACCGGTTGAAATTTCAATATATTCAATATTTATTATCTCAATTTTTTTAATGAAACACATTATATTTTATTACAGGAATAAATAGAACCTCAAATTTCCTTTATTTAACCCTAATATGTTGTACTTTAATGCAAAAAGTGTTTGATAATTAAGCGTTTAATAAAAATCACGATAAATGTGTACTGTTTGTCGCATGGTTTGCAATAATGCTGGTAAAAAACCAATTTGACGGTTAACCGGCTTTCGGTTAACCACGGGTTTTTTTCATAAATCGTAAACCGGTAAACCGGTTACCCGAACACCTGATTATAACCGGTTCATAAAAAGTTTTGTAAACCTGTTTATAAACCGGATTAAAATCAATTTATAAAAACCAATTTATAAACTACTCTAAGTAACGTAACTTGGTTATACTTATAAAATGTCGAAGCTATATATTCGCATTTTTATTATTAGGAACAAACTTTTAAAATAATTAATAACTCGGTTTTGAACCGGTTTATAAACAGAGTTTCAAACCACTTCGTCAACCGGTTAACAAACCGTTTCTTAAACAGGTTTACAAACCGGTTCTTAAACAGGTTTACAAACCGGTTCGTTAACCGGTTTAAAATCAGATTATCCGTTAACCGGTTTACCGGTGTTCGATTTCAGAAAAAACCGCGGTTAACCGTCAAATCAGATTTTTATCAGCACTGTTATAGATCATGCGCCAAATAGAACACATTCCCTGTGATTTTTTATTAAAAGCTTCATTTCTCAAACACTCTTTACACTAAAGTACAACATATTGGGGTCAACATATAGGAAATTTAAAGCTCTATTTATTCCTGTAATAAAATATAGGGTGTTCCATTTAAAAAAGTTGAAAACATAAATGTTGAAATTTTAACCGGCATTTTAACACCCTGTGTTGAAAATCACGTTTTAATAAAACTTTAGTATTTTTGTATCTTAAATGACGACCCCCTCAATTTTCAGGAAATAAATATTCAAAAGTGAGGAAAATATGATGTTTTAAATGAAAGCTTGATATTGAGAAAAAATGTTAAAACGTTCAAGTTGAAACCGCTGCATGTAAATTAAAAGAAAAGTTAGAGTTGGACGTAGTATAGGGGCTGGAACAGCTGTAAAGAAATACAGGGTGTTCCATTTAAAAAATAATAATCTTTTGAACCAAACTTTTTTGGGACACCCTGTATATGTCAAAATAATTTTACAATGTACCCCTTTCAGCCCCATTAGGATCTCTCTAATCAAACGTTCTATCGAAATAAAGGTAATGGCGTTTAGACCGGCGCGACGCACTAAATGGACACCCTGTATAAAAGAAGTTATCTTCTAATAACGTTAAATAACGAATAATTTCCATATTTCCAGCAGTATAACCATAACCTTTGCTGTTTGTGCTACTTTGTTCTTTATTGTTCTTTTAAATAAAACATTGTAGCAACTTTAATGTAATATACATTTAAAAAAACAACCAGACATCACAAAAATAAGCGTGAGCATTTTTGAGTGTGAAAACTTATCAATGCGGGCATTTTTCCGTGTGGGTATTTTTCATGATGTGAACATTTATGACAGTGGAGCTTTTTCTGCCCAAAATTTTCGTGTGAGCTTTTGCCATGGAAATAAATATTTGACTTTTGTATCGAGAGATCCAAAAAAAACTGTTCCTCAGCGGGCTGTGGAAATTCAACTTATGAATAATATGTTGGTGACACTGTACGTCAATGTCAAATTCGAGGTTATCAGGTTAGGTTTTCCGTCAGTTTTGACACAAAATGACGCAAATCATAACCTGCTAACCTCGAATTTGACATTGACGTACAGTGTGACCAACATATTATTCATAAGTAGAATTTCCACAGCCCGCTGAGGAACAGTTTTTTTTGGATCTCTCGATACTTATTAGAAATAAAGCACATATAAATATTTAATATGCGATGGATATTTTATCAGAATATTGCCCAAAATGCATACTATAGGAATATTAAAACGTATTACATAAATACAGTGTGTCCTCGGGTTACTGCCCGGAGAGGGAAAATTCGTTTATTTTTCATTTTTCGTAAAGAAGTAATGCTTTATAAAAAAAATAGTTATAAAATCCACTGTGTTATGGAGAAGTTTGAAATTTGATATACGGGGTGTTAAGAATATATAAAATGTATGAAAATAACTAGAAATACCTTTAATTTTTACTTTAGACACCCATTATATAAGAAAAAGTTTTGTAAAGACAAAATAAGTCTAAATAAAAAATTTTAGCTTTGCATTAGCAACTTGTTTTTAAGTTTTAAACAATGCGAAAATCATAATGATGAAAATATTACCCAAACAATCAAATTTGTGCTCTCAATAAATAGCCAACTGTCATTACATCTGCATCATATATCTAATACTTACTATATTGCTAGCGGCTATGAGTGGGAAACTCACGAAGGAAGTGAGACAGACAACCAACTCTTCAATGTATAATGGTGAGCTGTGCGCAAGCGCGTCATCCGCGCGGTGGGGAAGTGAACCAACCAAGTTTAAAATTCGCTTCTAAAGGCGGAGTTCGAATTGTCACGCATGCGCACGAGACGCGTTATACTCTAAGAGAAACTATGTCGGCGCCGTAATGTTTTCGGGCCTTCCGAGGCCCTACTAGCAATATATGTATAATACATATATGATCTGCATGATCCTTATTATAAAGTAAAATTCGAATTATTTTGAATTTTGAAATATTAATTACGCTGTGAAATCAATTAGTTGGTAATTACATTAAGTCGTTCCCATCAAATAATATATGGCTATCTAATAAACTTGTTTTGTGTAAAATAGACATCGAAAATGATAAATACCAACATTCCAAATTGTAAACAGCAGCCGAACAATCACTACGAAGAAAGATGGATAAACAGTTACATGTCCAACCCCTCTCCGTATTCAGCTAAAATATCCAATGCACATTTTAAAACCACATTTATAACGCATGCCATTATAAGTATCAACATAATCAAGATACTATGCTTTGGGACGTTTTTAAATGTTTCTTCGCGTATAAAAATTGGAATGCATGACGTAAGAACCCAGCTGGCTACTGCGTTGTAAAAACACTATTTTTTAGTTCTATGACTTTGTCTGCTTGTAACAACTAAATTTATATTGAATCGCTGGGGCTTCTAACCTGACAAGAAAAAACCTTTTATGCAGGAAAAACGACGACGTGATGGACGATTTTCAGCAAATCATTAAATTAGGTGTTGTATGTAGAACAAGAGAATCGATTACATCCTTGAGTAAAATTTTTGAAGTGACTAATTTTAAAAGTTCGTTTCCCATGCAAAAAGAATCGCGGCATTAAACAGCGGGCTGGGCTTCAAAGCAATATTGCAGGTTAAAAAGGAGCACAAAAGAGTATAACAAATCGTGTGTATTGGACCATTAGCTATGTCACTGCACTTGTTTCTGTCACACACCGCCAGCCTGCTCGTTGTTAACTCCCTTTTTTTCTTAAACGTAATTCACATTAAATTAGGGATTAATCAGACAGCCTTGAGCACAGAAAACAAAGCATGAGTCAGGAATGAAAATGCGGTAATGGTTTCATTAGTTTCTTATGTAGCTAAAATCATAAGAAGTGCATTCCCTACAATTAAAATTACAGGTTTTCTGTGCAAAGAAAACCAGAACAAACATTTCGCTACTCAGCTTCAGAAGCTGTTGCCAAGCCAACAACTAACAGATACTTTAAAAGGTTTTTCATTTCTTTGTATTCCGTATACGTCAGTATTCATAAAGGTGGCTAAACATTTCTTATATTTACATGTTTATAAATTATGCAATACATTTATTTTTATGTTCGTTAACTTTTGATTCTTAATATGTACAAAGTGTTCCACAACTGGAAGACCATAGCTAATTAGCATAAATTAAAAGTTCGATTAGTATTATTATTTCTAGTACTTACTCTTAATGCAAACACTATGCTGATCTAGATTGCTTAGTTTTTGTTTTTTAAATGGCAAGTTGTAGTTATAAAATTAACAATAATAAGTTACAATGGCTAGATTTTCTAATCAGGACTTAATCGCTAGAATAATGGAAGTAGCCAATCAAATCAGGAATGATCCGGAAATCCTAAGAAGATTAATTATGTTAATTGTATGAAGGGCTGAGCTGTGAATTTATAATGGAGGTCGTCAGTTTGAATCAAATTTACATTAAAATTGATTTAAAATGTTAAAGCGTAAATAATACATGTTAGAAATAATACCAATTGAATTATAATTTATTCGTAACTCGAAAACGGTTCACTTTAGGATATACAATGTGTCCGCGGATTTACTTCACATAATGTGTAAATGACATTCAATTTTCGAGTTAGATGTTAATATTCTCGGAATCGCTCCTGATTGTTCTCAAACCAAGATTTTGAGAAAATCAATCAAATTAATTAATATACAGGGTGTTTTTAAAATCGATTTAAAAAAAATGGCCAAAAGTAAACTACCTTTATTAGAAGAGATAACAAAAAAAAGTATTAAGAACAGTTTTCTAGAATTAAGAGTACTAGCAGACTCAAATTCCAGACAAATCGGCCTACTTTGATTTTTAAAAATATTTTTTGTTTTTTTTATACCAACATATTTTTTATCGTGGCTGTAGGAGGCACTCTAACTGGTTCATGAACTAAGATGTTAAAAAAATATTGGAGTGCCTCCTATAGCTAACGATAAAAGGTATGTTGGTATAAAAAAATCTTTAAAAAAAATTAAAAATCAAAGTAGGCCAATTTGTCAGGAAATTGAAAGTCTGCCAGTACTCTTAATTCTAAACAACTTTTCTTAATACTTCTTTTTGTTATCTCTTCTAATAAAGGTAGTTTACTTTTGGCCATTTTTTTTAAATCGATTTTAAAAACACCCTGTATATTAATTAATTTGATTTATTTTCTCAAAATCTTGGTTTGAGAACAAGCAAGAGCGATTACTAAAATATTAACATCTAACTCGAAAATACTTTGTCATTTACACCTTATGTCAACTCAATCCGCGGACACACTGTGTATGTACCAGGACTTTTTGAATTAGAATAGCCTCAAGAATATCTATATTCCCTATGGTTCTGCAGTTGCGGAATATCCTGTATATTAACATGCATTTTGATTTCATTACATTTTTTTACAAAAAAATATATATTATACAATTGCAGTATTTTTATAGATGGTACCTACCATAGATTATAATTTATCGAAGATACCGGTTATTTTATTTTCTTAATTTAGATTTCAATAAACTTAATTTTGATTTGAGAATACAGTATGACTGAATTTAAAGTACACCTACCGAAACTAAATATTATATTTAAACAACTGAATTAATAATAATATATCGACAATGAGAAGAGCAGTTGGGTAAGCGCCAGCCTTGCATTAAGCAAGTCCTAGGTTCGAATCGCGCAGGGGTCGGAATTTTTCCGTAGCCTTGGCGATTGGAATCGGGCTCGGTGAGGCCATTCACAGTTGGGCACCAAATTAACTGTGCTCTACACAGAACCACAGACCTAAGAGATAGAGTAACAAGGTCAACACATCACCAAGACACACACATCTCACAATGGTTGCTGCTAATGCACCAAAGGCGCGCTCCAATTCTGTATCCCGAATCCGAGGTAAGTTGAGCATTCTATCGCCAGATGCCAGCGCATAAAGCACCAGCCTCTACACCGAAAGGTAATTGAGGTTACAGATTATACATACATACATACATATCTACAGTGTGAATAATGTAAAACTATACATTGACAACCTCATTTTAGCGTTAATCAATTTACCCATGCTAGTAACAATGGTCGGTTTTAAAATTACAATGAAATAATCCAGTTTCAATTAGCTTCTACAGTCACTGTGTTATTATTTTGTTTACAAACACCATGGCAACAGTAAGTAAATTCCCTATGTCAAATTTTGCATAATTCAGCCATGTATAGTCTTACATTATTCTCACTGTATAATGGTAATATAGTTTACATAACAATGTATTCTATTGTTACGATCCTGAGGGCCGAGGGATGGATGAGTCGGCAGCCTTGGCGATTAATACGCGAACGTTCCAGAACTTCTCGAAGCAGCTGCAGAAATATGAGTCACAGCGGTCGAATGCTCGGGAAGCGCCCTTACAGCCAGGTGCAACGGACACTCACGCTTTTAGGGACGCGCTCAAGGGCAACAAACGCGGATGCGTCATGCGGTTCCTAGAAGAGTCTAGCGAGCTCGCGGTTAGTCTAGAAAGGAATTACCTGAAATATAAATACACGCCCGCATGGATAGCGGGCAGTTCGAATTCGGCAGCAAAACGCGTAAGAGCCATGTAGAGCTCCCACATAAATAAAATCCCGTGTGTACATATAAGTAATAGAAATAAATAAATATATAAACGTTAGTGTTTAAGAGTGATATAAATAAATGTGTTAATCCGTATGTAATAAGAAATAAATGTACCGATAGTTCGTTATGCCTGTATTAATTTGTAATCTGCTTGATAATTCTCGCATGTGCTTGTAAACAATAATCGTAATAATTCATTGTTGTAAATAAATGTTTGAACCCATGTTTGTCGTATAATTTTAAATAGCCCGAACGTTAAAAACGTAACACTATGTTTTCCTTGGGTTGGAATGCATTTTTCATAACGCCCTTAAAGATTGCTAAAAACATTTTGAATTTCATTTATGGTTTCGGCGAATAATATCTTTCAATTCGTTGAGATTACGTTGAAGTGGGTCCCTGTTAACCCTTTCATTAAGAATACCCTACATACGTAGATAGTAGATTTACTTAAAGAAAGTTTTTTACAATTGACCGTCGCCTTTTCAGAGGAAATGTAAAATTTTGTCAAAAATGCTACCCATATTTTCATTGCTCCTATACATTATACTCCTAA
>OW679194.1:105994715-106038698 GCA_940337035.1 Agriotes lineatus | reverse complement strand
TTAGCGAGTGCTTAAACAGCCATACGAGTTCAGTAAAAGCATTTTTCTAACGCGTTGCGTTTACTATTTTAGCGCAATTCATAAGAAATGTGAAATATAAAATTTTTATATAAAAGTGACACTAAATGTCAAAACATAACCAAGTTGAGCATAACTCATTCCTATGTACTAAATCACAATAAGCGGCTCCAGTTGATGTGTTGGATTTGGCAGTACTCAAGTGTAATGTTGGTATCAGAAAAGTATCACATTTCTAAACGTATTTGAAAGTAGAAATGTGGTACATTACCAGATAAAGTCCGATAGGTTTTTTAGTAAACCTTTGCAACAGTTCTTAAAACCAATACTGATTCTGCGTGCGTCATTGCGACAGCAAAATTATAGAGTTCTCTAAAGCACGCCTAAACAATAAATAATGAAATCGAAAAATGTAATGGAGGTGGTGCAAATATTCGGTTACACAAAAGCTCTAATTTATACTGCTCCACAGGCTAAACCGAGTACAAACAAAAGTACAGCACAAAAAATAAAACTGAATTAAAATTTCCTGTTCTTTTAAATGGGTAAACTAAGCTTCACAGGCGAATCTACAAAATACCTGAAGCGTGTAAATCCCAGCGAATATATTTTGAAACACACTTTCAAACGCAAACAAAAATATCTACCCTCAAAACGAGTTTAATGAACACGTACCTGCTATATATTTTCACGCAACGCTGGATAATTAATTGTGGTTTAATATTCAAGGGAATAATAGAATCAGGAAAACTAAGAAAATCTCGATCCAGTTACTGTTACATTTCTACAAATTAATTATAACTGCTCTAGGCAATTCAATGCAGTCGCGCCAATGACGACCTGTCATTAAAAAATTATTAAGAGGTGTTATTATAACACTTAAGCGGCGAATGCAAATGAATTTGGAGATTTAAAAAACGATTATTCGTCCTGCAGATGAAGTAACAAAATAGCCAAATGCAGGGAGCACCATGTTATTACGTTTTACATAATTAAAGTTTAACACCTGAGATAACACTTTAACCAATTTATATCCAGTTATGCAAAAAGAATAAGACCGACAATTATTATAATAAAACGAAGAGTATAATTAACTAAAATAACATTACTGTGTGCAAAATTGCATGGGAAAAGTGGAGGTTATGTTCTGAGAGGTACATTTCGTAGCCAGAAGCGTGTTTTCCAAGAGATTTAATCCGTGTATTAGCATGACAATAAAATTGTATACCCATATCTTTTTTTACAAAATTATATGTTTAATCAAGAGATCAGTTAATTAGAAGTTTAGTTTGCCTGCGAACAATGGTAAAAATTGGAGATGCAGTTGGTAAAATGCCGCCTTATCAACTTTCTCACCGTTATCGAGCCCGTGGGCATCCAGATTATACACTGTTTCAGGTATATATTGTTACTTACGTGGTATTGTATTAATGCACGGGAATCTCAAGCAAACAATGCGGTTAAATCCGTCGTGGTAGTCATCATTCATTGCTTGTCTTTGTACAATGTAGCCAGTGGAACCAGCTAGTGCCTGAGAAAGGTTCCGCAAACATCACCGTAGGAGATCTCCTGCTGCATGTATGAAACGCGGCTTTGGTCCGAATCGGGTAAAAACGAAATGTTCTCCTTACAAATATTCTGCTACATATGCAAACTATAATTGATAGCCTTGCAGTGCGTGTGTAACGTTGAATAACATGCAAATGAAAGATATATTTTCCTACCGCAACCATTGCACAGAGATGCCCATTAAACATTTGTTATTTTATTATTAAAATTTATGAAATCGTCAAGGCACTGTAATAATTTGATTCTGGTGCACGCAAACGTGTTCGCATATTTCTCAGGTCAGTATCACTAGCAATTGCATAGTAGGTATAGGCATAATGCAACCGTCCATAAGTACTACATAGACATTAACGTTGTACTCCTTTATAGATACCTCCTTAAAATTACTAAAGTTTACTAATAAGTATAGTTATAAAGTAGAATTGATTGCATATTAATATGTGAATTCCACTTTTTTTAATTTATCAACACATGACTTAATAGCAAAACATATTCTTATCGAAAGAAGATTTATATTCGAATTATTTTTTTTTATTTAATTCTAATTTATTTTATATATTAGAAGCACAGGAGCATAACATAGACATATGCGCACTATCGGAAATGAGAAGAAAAGGACAAGGGACAACTAAATACGCACCCTATATACTGATATATAGTGGGAAAAAGAAAGACAATAAAGCGACCTCAGGTGTGGCAATGTTAATACATGAAAAATTCGAATAACTCATAAATGACATCAATTATGTTAAAGACAGGATACTAATAGTCACAATAAAATTAGGAGAGGAAAAAGTGCACTTAACATCGGTATACGCACCAGAGGCAAAACAGCCTCCAGAAAAAACAGAAGAATTCTATAATCAATTACAGTCACAACGAGATAAACTAAACAACAATAGTAAAATATATATCATGGGAGACTTCAATGGCAGAATTGGTACGGAAATAATTTCTGGACTTTAACAAAAATACAATGAGGAGGAAACGAATCCAAATAGAGAATCACTAGTAAATTTCTGTGCACAAAATCAGTTAAGAACAACACTTATTTCCCACATAAACCACAACATAAGTACACGTGGTACTCAAGACAACAACAGTCTATGATTGATTTTCTAATAACAAATGGGCTGTAGTGCTATAACAAATAATAGACGTAAGGGCCCTCACGTAACCTAACATACGATCTGACCATAAAATGGTATTATGTAAAACAAGAATAAAAATACAACCTAAAAAGCTAAGCTCATAACGAAACTTAAGATCGACGAGTTGGAACGCGACAGTGTAAAGGATCTATACATGAGACGAATAACTGGTAAAATAGATAACAACAAAATCACAGAAGAAGATACAGTGGAGCAAAGCTGGGATAAAATCAAAGAAAATATACTACAAGCAGCAGAAGAAGCAGTGGGCATGCGAAAAATAAATGTTAATGCTAAAAACAAAAAAACTCCATGGTTCAATGAAGAGATCAAAGACCAAGCAAGAGAAAAACGAATGGGCATACTTGCAATACCTATCGAATAAAAATGCAGAAGAACGCCAAGACTAAAACAAGAATACTGGGCAGCTTTCACGAGAGACATGAAGTGTGACTGATATGGTGCGCAGAGAATAGTATGGAAAATGCTAAGGAGATGAAAGAGTAACGTAAATGAATACCAGCAAATAAACTTCATCAAAAGTGAACAGTGGCAAGAACATTCCAAAGGATTGTACTCAGAACAGCAAAACAACACTGAAGAATTAAAAATGCTAGCATACGCACAGACGTAAGAGACATAGATAACAGTGTTGAAATTGATGAATACAAAGTAAGAAGATCAATAAATAAACTCAAGAAAAGAAAAGCGCCAAGCGAAGACAGTATAACCAACGAACTCATAAAATATGGAGGATAAAGACTGATTTCGCAAATAACGACACCGTTTAAAAACTTATAGTTAGAAAAGAAATACCGGCACACTGCAAAAATAGCATTACCATACCCATCTACAAGAAAGGCAAAAAAAGAACCCAGAGAACTACCGAGAAATAACACTGCCCGAATTGGTGATGAAATTATTCACCAGTACACTAAAGGAAGAAATTAATAAATATATAAACATCAGCGAGGAGTAACAAGGGTTCCCACAAAACGGAGCAACCACTGACGCAATATTTATTATCAGACAAATAAGAGAAAAGGTACCAAAAGAGTACCAAAAGCCTACTTTCTTATGCTTTGTGGACAAGACGACATAACAAAAGCCGTCGATAAGGTACATATAAAGGACATACTAACAATATTAAGACAACATAAAATACCAAAAGAAATAATACGCATAATATAAGAACTTAACACAGATAACAACACAAACATTAGAAATAACAACGAACTAACAAAAAATATAAAAATAAGATCAGGCATAAGACAAGGTTATAGCGAAGTCCGTTACTGTTCTGCTTACTAATGGATAAAATAATAGAACAAACAAAAACTATAAATGACGGATACAGAATGGGAAACGAAATAATCAAACTAGTAGGTTATGCTGATGATATAGTGTTGATGGTGAAAAGTGAAAACGGCTTGCAAAGGTTATTATTCAAATTTAGAAAAGCGGCGTAGGAATATAACATGTTAATAAAGGTCGACAAAACTAAATGTATAACGGTTGCAAAGGAACCAATACGATGCAAACTAGAAATAGAAGGTACAATAGTGGAGCAGGTAATCTCATTTTGTTATCTTGGAATAACACTAACAATCCACGGTGATAAACAGTCGGAAGTCATGAAACAAGCGACGGCAGTATCAGGCGCACTATGAGAAGTAGTATGGAAAAACAAATACATGAATACAAAGACAAGACAAAAATTTATAAAACCTGTATTAGACCAATAAACATTATCCTATAACCAGCGCTGTAGAGTCGGAGTCGGAGTCGGGAGTCGGAGTCGAGGAGTCGGAACTTTTTGTGTGGAGTCGGAGTCGGAGTCGGAGTCCGTATAAATTACCCGACTCCGACTCCCACTTTACAATTTTTTTTAAAAATAAAAACACCAAAAGCTAACAAAGTATTTGAACGACTGTAGTATTGACTATTTGAAGACAGACTCAGGGTTAATAAAAATCGATTTTTCTTTATTTATGGTAGTTTATGAAAATGCACGTGTACTACTATAACATGCTAATTCATAGGTCCACGAGTGTGCAGAGTGCAGAGTGTGTTCTAGAATCAGTGTGATCACCGCTTGTAAATTTAAATTCCTACCAAACTATTTAAAAAATGCCGACTTTGTCCTTGTACAACATAGTAGACGGTTTTTCTATATCTTACCAATAACTGTTTTATGTGATTAACAATAAAACAAGCGTAGTACGTATTATTACTATTATTAGTATTACGTCTAATTTCTAACTTTTATAGTGCACCTTATTTTTATGTTTTAACTGTTTTAAGATGTATTTTAAAAGTTAAAACAGTTTCAACATTTTGTTATATTGTTACTGTTTATGGTGGTTTTGTTTAATTGGCAATATTTGAAGGGCACTTCTTTTGTGTATTGGTTTTGTTGATTTAACAAAATATAAAAAAGATATTATTTATATGTATTTATATACTTTTGATAATTAAATTACTCCATTAAATTTATTATTTTAATCAAATAATTTAAATCTGCTAAACCCTGCCCAAACCTCAGACTATTTGAATTTCCTATGACTCAGTATATTATGTAGGCAGGTGACCCTTAAATATAAAATAATCTACTACGGAATGTAGTTAGTACTGTTAGTTTAGTAGGCAGGTAAGAAACTTACTTGTTGGCATTTGCACGTTTATGAAATTTTGCCATGAAATGTATTCTTCTTAAAGTAAATTTGCTCCTTTTTCTCATTTACGTATGTAAACCTGTCTGTGTATTTGTACGTGAAATCATTACGTTGATGGAAACCGTGAATGCAATATTTGTAAATATGAAGTTTATTATAATCAACCACATTCTGCACAACTTGTGAAATTTGTCATTAGCCGGTAAAAGTTTATCAGGTAGAGGAAAAGGAATAGGAGGGGGGGTTATCAATATTCTAGTACTGCCGGAGTCGGATGCAAACTACTAAAATATCAGGGGTCGGAGTCGGAGTTGGAGTCGGATTTTTTGTTACCGACTCCACAGCCCTGCCTATAACATAGAAACAAGGACAGACACTAAGAGAACAAAAAGAATGCTGAGAACAAACGAAATGAAAGTATTGAGAGTACAACCGGAGGAACAATAATGGATACAGTAAATAACCAACAGATAAGAGAAGAATGTGGCATGGAGGATATAGTACGATGGGGTAGGAAAAGAAGAAGAAAATGAAATGAACATGTACAAAGGATGGACGACCATAGAATTGCAAAAATATGCAGGAACAGCAAACCCCACGGAAAAAGGGCAAGAGGAAGACCATTAAAGAGCTGGAAGGATTCGTGGACCTCAGTATCTCAAAAACAGGCTTAGAAATTGAAATAGAACAGGTTAATGACCTAACAAGAAGAATAAGTAAGTAAGTTAAATTTTTTTGGGTATTTCGCCACCGCAAAATTTAAAGATTAAATATCTAACGTTTCGAGGGACAATCTGCCCTCGTTATCATCAACAAATTACTTTTTAATGGGCCAACAATTATGGCTTTTATTCCATAATAAACTTTTAGACGCGTTATTCTGATGTTAGTTGGAGTTTGAGGTGTAGTATGCATCGTTTACGCCTTCTTCAGCAACGTGCACTACAAACCGTTTAATCATCTATTCAAATGCATTTTATATACAGGATGTTCCCTAAGCAAGTAATCGAACTTAAAGGTGATAATATATGGCTTATTTTAAGAAGAAAAGTTCATATAAGCATGTTTCCTAAATTGCTTCTTTTACAAAATACAGGGTGTCAAAGAAGTGGAAATTACGGAAATTTTTAAAACAAATCGAGATATTTTATTCAAATTTGGTATGCCTACATATGTTACTAAGAGCCACTTTTCAGTATCATTTAAAGATTTTCAAGCGCACCACGGGCGTGTATGTGGGTATTCATAGCACATTTTTAATTAGAAAATGACACGCCACTGATTATTTTTCAACTTGAATAATTTTTTAAACTCTCAAACAAAAACTCTCCAAAAACTACCTATCTTTTTTAGATTTTATTAGCCATTATCAAGTTAAAATAAAAGTTGTAAATAAAGCACACTTAGGTATTGCATCACAGTTAAACTAATTTATGTCTGTTGATCAAGACACCTGCTTTTCACACTTGTTTAAATAACTGAACAACGTCACTTGTATTGTACTAACCTTGTATTTTAAAGTTTCATTAACCAAAGTGAATTACACAAACTTAGAAATGGCTGATATGCATTTTCTGTCTACGGTCTTGCTGACGAAAGTGCTCAAGAAGCAGGCTCATTTGTACAAACAAGCAATGTTTCAAGAAGACCATAAACAGTTAGGACTCCTGCAGTGGGAGAAACAGTTCTGAACGAAATTGAAGAACATCCAGAAAACGAGTACCAGAAAAATTACATCTAATCTTCAAGTAAATTCTAAGCTGGTGTGGACAATTTTGAGAAAACAGCAGCTATACCTTTACCATATCAGTCGAGTACAGATTGCCACGAGCTTTTCCGTAGCGTTTAATGTTTTGTCTACAGATTCCGCAAAAAATTGCACAGAATCCTCAATACGTTGCTGAGATGCTCTTTACGAACGAGGTTAACTTTTCGAATAGCGCTATTATGAATTTTCATATTAATCATCTTTGGAGTAAAGAACGTGCGATAGTAGAAGGCCACTTCACTCAATTTTCATTGAATGTATGGGTGGGAATTGGAGATTTCTTGATTGGCCCCGTCTTTCGTCCCATGAGACTAGACGGTGCTTCGTATCGCCATCAAGATGAACTACCTCTTCTACCGGAAGATGTTCCATTGATGCTCAGAAACAGAATGTAGTTTATGCATGACGGCGCTCCAGCTCATAGTGTACTAGCTCGTCAGTTTTTCAATATGGAGTTTACAAATCGATGGGTCGGTCGCGCTGCTCAAATACCAAACCTACCATGGCCTGCAAGATCTGCTGATCTAAATCCCTTGGATTTTTTCTTTTGGGGACATATGAAATATTTAATTTACACAACACCTATAGCAAGCCACGACTATCTGAAGCAGCGCATAATAAATGTAAGACTATACGTAACACTCCAGGTATTTTTGAGCGAGTACGTCAATCACTGAGAAAGAGAGCTGAGGTATATGTTATGGCTGGAGGTGACCATTTTCAGCAGCTGCTCTAATTTATTCTGCAATTTCATTAGTTACTTATTTTTATTATTTATATTTTATTGTTATTTGCAATAACTCAGTCTGTTCCCCTAATAACACGTTAAGCTATTTACAATTTTTATTTTAACTTGACCGTGTATTTTGAAAACGAAGCAATTTTGGAAACACGTTTATACGTACTTTTCTTCTTAAAATAGAATACCACCTTTAATTTTGATTACTTACTTAGGAAACACCCTGTATAGTAAGCCTATAATGGGCGCTTGTATTAGAAATTAGACTTCTATTTTACCTTACATGTAGATTAAAAATTGTCTTTCTTAAGAGCAGTTATCTTTTTCAACTGCTTTTGCTACTTTTTGAATGTGAACATATGTTCTTTGATGTTTATCATATTTTTTAACTATAAGTGAGTATGTCTAATCTTCTGTATTGTACACTTTTTTCAGACGTCGTTTGATTATTCTCAGTAGGCTGTCAACTACTAGTAACTATGTTCTCTTTTCTCGGTTTGTAATAGTTGTTATAAATAGCAAACTGTTTCAAAGCCTTCACTTTGCAACTAAAGATAATATTTCATGCAAATTTTGAGTACAAAATACACAGCTTCAAATATACAGTGTGGTCAAGAAGATTTATAATTTGATGCATATTTAGAAACTTAAATGCTACCAATAAGTTTTCTCTGAACTACGGAAATGAACAAAGCAGTGTCGAGTACTCTTATGTTTTTAAGTTAGCTCCCGTATAAATAATTGAACGAAAACCTTTTAAACACTATAATCTTCATAATCAAGCGAAACATTCTTATTTTTCCAAAAACAAATGTAAGTTGAACTAATTTATTTCGATCTTATTTCTGCATTGTTTCAAATATTCTCCTGTTCCTATAGTATTTGGTGCCATTTCAGAAATCAAAATGTAAGTTCAATTTAAAGCTCAAATGCTTAAAGCATACTACTATTAAATTATTCTTTAATTAAACTATGAATTTAATTACCAACTTCTTGAAAACTTTCTGGAATATGCCTAAAATACCACTTGAAATTCTTTTGGGCTCCTGCGGCTGTATTGGCAACATTAAATTTAATTAGTAATATGTAATCACATAGTTGAAACCAATTTAAGAAAGTTGCGCATGTCTGTACAGTTGTAAAAAAGTTAAATGCAGTTGTCAAAATATCAGAAATAATAGCTAAGGACGTCCACGAATGTTTAAAAATAGCTATCCACCGTATTGCCTAACACTTTGCATGGTACTATTATCGAACCACAAAAACGAGTTTGGGTAGCTACTAATTATCAAATATATAGCGCCAGAACGAATCACAGGATACAGGCATATAGTTAATGCATTATTCGCTGGAATATAATAATGTAGACTTTATAAACGTGAAAAGGTATTGAAAGCCGACTTCACTACTGCCGCATTATTTCACGTTCATGATTTATACTAAACGTGTTGTAATCAAACCAAGACGCTCCAGGCAAGGTCGACTACCCAAGCCTCGATTCCATTTTATTATTTTGTTATTAGCACCAGCACGAATGTTACACAGTTCTGGTGAAATTATCTTATGTAAAACTAATTATTAAGAATTGAAAAATTAGATAACACCAGTATCATTACTTAAATGTACAATAAATTGTGTATATATGCTTATTTCAGCTCAATCTGAGTGTGAGAAAAAGATAGATTGCCAATTTATAACCTTTAAATAGGCATTATTATGCCATATCACAATCAAAAGGAGTAGATCCTAGGAACATTAGAATTATTGATATCCTCATAAATTAAAGTAATACCACAGATAACCATAAAAGAAGCTAAAAGGAAAATAGGGCATGGAGGGCGCGAGACAGGATTAAGAATAGGGTAATGTATTAGTAAATCTTAGGAAAAGTATAGAAGGATAGATTTATAACACCGTGAGAAGTTTTTATCTTTTAAAAGCAAATGTGATACATAACTTCGTTGCGATCGTTTTAAACCTATATCCAAACATATGATAGTTTTTGAAATATACATGTTTTGGGAATCTGAAATTTAAATGCCTTCGAGAGAATATATAAAGGAATCATAAACGGGAAAAATAAAACTCATCAGAAAATGGTTTCCTTTAATTATTTTACGAAAATCATATATTAATTACAAGGATAAATCGAAGGATCCGTGTATTCTAATTTGACGAGATCTCTTCGTCGTGTGTTATTCTTTACCTTTTGTTTAGGCTTACAGTGTGTGTAAAAAATAATACTACAAACTTTTAGATGTGAAAGTACAAACAAAAGTAGAAAAAACTTTCTATGAATATGAAGCTTAAAGTAGTTACAGCAATGACGATAACAAAATAACATGGTTTACGTTCAATTAAAGTAATAGAAAAAAGGTAAAGTTACTGGAATTTGAAATATCTATATGATTATTTATGCTAAATTGGTTGATCTTAGACAAAACGATATATAACGTCCAGAGGAGGTAGTTTTTGAACGGGTTGAGAAATAGTTTTCATCATAACTTTTTAGAGTGGAAATATTCAAATTCCAGTTGCATGTTAGGCTTTTCGGTATAATTTGTTTTAAAGATTATTGAACGAAGAGATTGGAACGAATTTTGTCCATCAAAACACAAATTTGGTTACTAATTCATTTGACCTGCTTTGTATCCGTTTTAAGTGGACAATATTTCAATATTTTGGAAAATTATTCACCTGTACTTTTGTATGAAATACCCGTAGAACAAGTTATGCATTTTATGCACGATTATAAGTGAGCGCATTTCACTTCTCTAATACTGGTTTCTACGATTCCAAACCAAATCACTTTTTCTATATATAAAAAGTCTATTACTTTTTAGAATTGATTCATTTATTCGTTATCCTCTTTTACTTGTCAATGTCAAGAACGATTCATACATTGCAGGAAGTGCAACAGAGGTAATAGGTCGCACTTCACTAATGAACTCAAATCCATCGCCGCTCCGCAACAATCTCGGACACGATCAAATTTGAACCCATGTCCACTTGGTTGCTAAGCTAGATCCTTACCCACTCAAATACCCAAGCGGCCTGAATCGATAATGATATCGAAAAGCCTTTTGAACCTATTTCTAGTGGTATACCAATTTGTTTCCAACATGTACATAGTTTACCTTAAAATATCATGTCAACAGGCTACATTCGACCAAATCCACTGTTTCTGTATTGTTTTACTTAGAGGATGAGAATGTTCTTCTATTACCATTCTCAATGCTGCATCTCCCTTAAGATGCAATTTGTATTCCATAAACGTGAAAAGTTTTTTGTTATTCTGGTAAATAATAATAATAATAAAGTCTTTATTCCGGTAACTACAGTACAGGTAAGTTTCAACAATAAATAAACATAAATGGAACATACTAAATTATACAGGACAGAGTAATGAAATAAAATTTACTCTATTTGGCGTCACCGGAATCATAAGGCGCAATTCGGGTAATACCCTGTTTTTCAACTGGGCCTTAATCTATTTTGTAAAGAAAGTTTCAAATGTGTGCCTAACTTAAGGAGTATTCTGAATTACGTTCACAAAACAAAATATCTTGAAATAAAACTGAAATATAATACTGCTTATAGGACTCCAAACAAACGAATCGCCATCTCACATTATTACTAGTAAACAGCATCAGATTATGTTGAAGCATACTTATTGCCCTTGTGCAAAATTTTCGTCAGTTGATTTTTAAAAAGCGGCGGTGCTGAGGCTTTTATAATTTCAGGCAGATTTTTAAAAATTTTACTTATATTATACTGAAATGATGTCTTAAAGAGTGCTGTTTTATGTTGAGGAGGTGTGATAAGGCCTTTGAACCTCAAATTTAAATTATGCACATCAGTTCTAAATTTTATCTTATTATATAGATAAGGTCTTTATAGGAAAATAATCTTATGATATAAGCATGCTGTGCGAAGGAAACGCCTGTCTTCCATATTTAGCCAGTTTGCTTCAGATAACTTGTGTGAAATGTGGTCATACTTACATATACCATAAATAAATCTCAAACATGAATTTTGTACGCGCTGTATTCTATTTGAAGTATCCGTGTCGAGGCAAGAGGAATACAATTCTGAGCAGTATGAAAAATGTGACAGTACAAGTGCTTCGCACAGCATCTTTTTTATTAATTGGTTTAAATATTGCTTATGAGTATACAATAACCCAAGGATTCTATAAGCTTTTTGTATCCATTTATTCCTTTGTTCTCTATATCTGAAACTATTGTCTAAAATATTTCCCAAATTCTTTGTACTATTGTTTACAGGTAAATTAGCATTATCTATAGTTAATGTTAAGATATTCTGAACACTAGAGCGATCTGCATCCCTCCCAAACAGAAGTACACAAAATTTAGAAGGATTTAAAGATAGAGCATGTTTGGTTGACATTTCAAACAACCGATGTAAACCTTGCGATAGCTCTTCAAGTGCAATATTAAGATTAGAAGGATAAAATGATTTATATATTTGGGTATCATCTGCGTACATATGTATTTTACAATATTTAATGTAATTATGAAAATTTGACGTATAAATGGTGTACAGTAAGGGTCCTAAAATAGAGCCCTGCGGCACACCTTGTGTTATTTGACGAGATGCAGAGACTGTAGATTCTATCTTCACACATTGGGTTCTATTACTAAAATAGTTTTGAAGTAGTGATATTGCATTTGTTGAAAAGCCGATGTAATGAAGTATAGATAACAGCAAGTCATGATTGATCGTATCAAATGCCTTGCTGTAATCCACTAGAGTAAGAATAATGAGCTCTCCTTGATCGGTTGCTTGTAGAATGTCATCCGTTATGCTTAGCAGCGTTCGTAGTCGTGCAACTGTGCGATGGCCTAAAGCCAGACTGACTTTCTGGTATTAAATTAACGGTGGTCAAGTAGACCCTTATTTGCTTATGCATAATTTTTTCCAATAGTTTTGACAAGGTAGGAAGGATGCTAAGTGGCCTTAAATCTGAATACTGTTGAGGATCATTAATATTTTGGAAGAGGGGTAACTAAAGCATGTTTCCAACAATCAGGAAATACGTTTTCTGTTAGGCAAACATTGACTATGTGCGTTAAATATTTTATAATTAAGGGAAAACACAAAACAATCATTTTCAAATTTTTCCGTCAGATCCAACAGCATTACTTTTTATATTGTCAATTAGTTTGCTAACTGTTTCCGCTGTTACCGATGTGAATTTAAAATCATGATTGTTTTTAGTAGTTTTGCTTTTCAAATAGTAGTCTTTTATGTTATTATCTACTGCTAATGTTGGGATGCTATCAATAAAATTATTATTAATTCGTTCTACGTTAGATAAGTGATCTGAAATTTGATAATTATATTTATTTAGAGTTTTAATTGATGTTTCTCTTGAAATTTTTGAGCATAATACGCTTTTTTCTCGTTAATTATACTTTGATTAGTCAGATTTCTAAGGGATTTGTAATATTCCCAGTGTCCCTCGCTTTTTGAATCTGTTTTTTCATTGTCTCTTCATCATTAAATTGATATTGTCGGTCAACCAAGGAGCGGGCATCTTAGTAATTTTTACTGTCCACCAAGGAACATGTTTATCGAACAATTTGATTATATTACTGTTTAATAATAATAAAGCAAAATACTTAAAATCGCGGAAGGTTTTCATTATTGGAGGGTGCTTAGGGAAGTTTATATTAATAATGCAGTAAACCAAATCATGGTCGGATTCATTATTCACTTAACACCAGAAGATTTCACTAATGTCGGATTGCTAGATATTATGACATCTATAAGGGACTGTTTATATTGTGTAATTCTGGCAGGGGATCTGATATGCTGATACAGATTCAATAAGTCTAAAAATTCAGATAAGTATTTAGTATTTGATTGTGAAAAATCCAACATGTTAACGTTTAAATAACCTAATCAAAATATTTCATCCGATACTGATGCACATAATGTAAACGATATTTCTAAATCATCAATAAAAGTTTTATAATTGAAAGTGGGGGTCTGTACGCGATACCAAAGACTAGTACTTTTGATTTTATTTTTACAGGAAACCACAACTGTTCAATGCTGTTGGTTGTATTAATTATTTTATAACTCAAGGATTCTCGTATGTACACCGCAACACCGCCACCACGACTGTCCCTGTCTTTGCGAAGTAATGAATAATTTGTAATATGAAGTGCATTATTACTTATTTGAGAAGTAAAAAAGGTTTCTGATAAAAATAATATATCGTAATCTGTAATAATTATTCGTAAATAATTTATTTTTGGTATGAGTGCTATCATGTCTAGAAGTTGTACACCTTGTACAATTTAATTTTAATTTACAGCATATAATACCTATTCAAGGTTGAGTGGATCAGCAGTCCGCTTAGCAACCAGGTGGACATGGTTCAAATCTGCGGCAATGAATTTGAACTCGTTAGTTAAGTTAGCTGTAAGGTAGGTTTAGAATTGTTGAGTGGGTGGTACGTTTGGATGCGGGGAAGCGTAATGTAAGTCGCGTGCGGCCCATTGCCTCCGCTGAACTTCCCGCGAAGCATGATATGGATGGCCCTCGACATCGAAAGGTAAAAGAGGTTATAGATAATGAATGAATGAATGAACGAATACCTATTCAATGGAAGTTAACGTTGGCAAGTGCATATTAAGCCTAGTATTTGCTATTAAATGTTTTTATACTTCTTGCATGCTGAAATTTGTGAAACATTTATATGCCATAGTTAATATACGTGTGATGCAGCGTTTTAAAGATAAGTTTGCACGTCTAACATGCCAATACTATATTTATACAAATTTCAACAAGTAAAAGTGTATAAAAAATTCCTTGTAATTAAGTAAAGTATTGTAAACATCCCAAATGGTATCACACCGTAGGAAATTATGGTTCAGACGTGGTTTCTACGTGGAGTTACTTTAGGAATTCGTACAAAGATATTAAGATATTTGATTTTTCAGGGTATACATAAAATAATATGTGGACATTGGTTAACCAGATATTCTTGAGCTCAGAATTTCACTCAACTATATCCAAATACATTTTAGGCCAGGATTCCGCTTCAAATAATGGTTTTTCGTATAACAATAGAACACTAAGATCGATTTGGAAAGAATGGGTGTGCATATAAGTCAGTTTTGAGATGATATTCGTATTAACGGTGGACCAGTCATGGATAAAACATGGTGTCACGACGCAAAGCAGTGAGTAACTCTTTAATTACAAGGTCGATAAACTTCTTCGTCAAAAAGAACATTTACTAGTAATTTTCTGTTCCCCTGCAATTTTTAATTGCTTCTTTCATTATAAAAAATACTAGTGAATCACCCGAGCTACGCTTCGCTTCGCTAGTCAGACCATAAATATCTCAACTCCAGGGGCACCTACCGGGTCCATTTTTTGTAAAAATATTTCTTTCCACGTAACTAACATATATTCTGAATATGAGCTAAATCGGACGATAAATACAATTTATGGAAATATGTCGACCCCAGTACCAGTTATGTTCATAAAAACCGGTCTACGATCTAAGTCTAAAAATTAGCAAAATTTTAAGCTATCATACAATTTAATCAGTCCAGTATCTTCGGGGGAGATAGCGAACAAACATATAAAGAAAGAGACCACCTATTTTATGGTAATTATAGGATGTTGTTTAGGCAAGTGTAATTTAACTGTTTGTATACAGAGAAGATAATTTAAAGACAATTTGATACGAAGTAATGTTAGTGACAAGTAGTTACATCACTAAATCTACAATAAAGGTTGATTCTATACAACATTTCTGGATTATTCCTAATTAAGAAGTTTGACAACTGAGAAAGGATTTCTACGACAATTAAAATTTATATTCTGTAATTTTGACCTAATAGAATGGGCAAGTTGAGCATTGTACCGCCAGATGCAAGCACATAAAGCCCCAGCCTCTACACCGCAAGGTAAAAACGAGGTTAACGATAATACATACATAGAATGACATTTTGTTGTTGTTTTCGACCTCAAAGTGATGCATATATTCGCACTAGTTGCAATATGAGATTTCACATTGACACTAGTGCGTCCTTCCTCCTTTTCTTATTATAGGACAGTGGCCTGTTATAACCACAAAGTGGTTCTATGAACCCTCTTTGACCTTAGGCCGGGTATGTGGTTAGCCTTGCCCGTCGAAAGTGAGAAAGAATTCCCTTGTTTAGGGGTTAATATAAAAAGTTAGAACAGATTTGTAGATTTTAGTAAACTTATTTACTATAAAAATTTATGACTCAAAAATACAGAAAATCTTGTATAAAGCACATTGCAAAATTAGTGTTTTTCACACACAACGTGTTGCCCAACTAGCTAGCGCTCGTAAGGCAAACTTCAAGTCTGGTATAAAGAACACTTTTATTTTGCAACTTGACACATAAATAGCTATTTCCTCATTTATTTACCAGGCTGCAGGGCAACCAGATTACATCTGCTTTCAAAAACGTGTGGCTTTATTTCTTCTATCGCAATTGTTTCTAGAAAAGAGTTAAACTATGTCAGCCTTGCCATTGAACACTGACATTTGCTTGTCAACCTCTAGTAGTCTACGCATAATAACCTATATCATATCAAGTAACGTACACACGCGTAGAGTGTCATATAGGATATCATCCAAATTGATCCAAGATTTCCATTTTCTAAACAAAAACAATATTTTTAAGGAACCTGAAGCAGAATACCTGCCTAAAAAATGGTATTTGGATACAAAAAAGTCGAGTTAACTCGTCTTATTTTGGGCCACGAATCTATGGTTAAGCCTCTATATTATATTATTGTTACCAAAAACTAACTGCAAAATCGTGAGTATAAGAATACAAAAATTACATATTACACACAGAACGAGACCCGAAGAGTCGAGTTTTGCTATTTTTTTAGGCCTATTACAATAAGGCACTTAACGATCGAGTCTCATATAACATTTTTTACGCTATCAACTAATAAAAATTAAACTACCGTTGAATATTGCAAATATTGTTTTCCCAAATAAAGTGGTTGATTGTTGTTTCTATAGTAACCAAACACAAAACAATTTTTTATAACACATTCTATACATAATTAGGTCTGTGTAAATGTATATGCTTTATTTTTTAACAGTAATTGTCACCGTTATTTTTATTTTGAAAAGAAAATTGAGTACCTGTGTTATTAAATAAACTGTTAATTATATTAGCGTACTGGCAGTTAGACTGAAAATTAACTGGGCGACTAAGTTATTGTCGATATTTTAGGAAGACCTCATAATTCGAACATAAAATAAAACCATGCAACGTCGTCGGTGGCTCATCGCCTGCTTTGAAGCTATTTGCTCTACTATATGTTGGAATCTAGTTCACTGATAGGCACTGATTACTAACTACTATTATCACAGAATGTAACACAGCAACGCTAAAGTCGAAGTCCTTCTCATCTTTCCGATTTAAATGGCGATCATATACTTTATCTGGGCAAAAACTGGAAATTATATTTACAGTTAAATTGATTAACCTTTACGTGCACACATTCGCATACCAACAAGCAGAACAAAAAGTGTGCTCAGATTATAAATCAAGCGAAAAATTCCATTTTTGCGCAGCTCCATTAAACTTTTTAACGAATTGTGAAAACTGAACTAATTTCTATTAACGGCGCACTTACGGATGCTAAAAAGTCGGCTTGGTAAATCACGCAATCGAACTGATCGATCGAGTACGTCTCGTCAACGCCAAAAGAAATGAACAGTTGTGTGGTAGCTCTTTAGTCTTCGTGTTTGATTATCGCAGGTGTGACTTGTACGCTAACAACACAATGGAAAACTGTTGAATGTTGACAGGCACACAATGGTCTACTTCCAAAGTAACTCCCTGCTTACGGATCACAAAATACAAGGGAATCCGTTATTATTTCCGAGCGGGAATAACAACCAACCGATTAATGAGCTCAATTAGGTTTTTAGCGAACGCGAATCTTCCTCAAACGAAATGTTTTGCTTGCACATGCCGTTTCACAAAGCGTGCATTCGGCATTAAATGAATTCAGTGAGCCCATCAATAATTAGTTTAATGAAAAGAATAAAATTAACTCTGCCCGTAGCTCTTAAGTACCTTTTTAACGTGCAATTTAGTTTTATTAAAATGAAGCAGTTATATTTTTTAAAAAATTAAAGTACATCCGCAGAAATAACGAAGTGTACCAAAACGAATGAATTTGCACGCTTTGAGATTAATCGCAATTAATTAAATAAGTGGTGCTGTAACATTAATTGTAAATATAACTACATTGTTGGTACAGCTTTAACCCTAAAAAATACAACTGAACGAATCACTACAGTTGCAACCGTAAAATGTATTTTCATTACTTTAATCTTTAAAAGATCTTACACCTATTAGTTCAAGTATTTCACATTTATTTTTTAGTACCAAATAATTGCAAGCGCATGCAATAACAAAGTAGCATGAAACGGGAACATCCTCATTGCGCAGTGTTCCAATCAACCAACTACCATCAGACGGATGAAGCGACAATGGGTAGAATCTAGTTAATGACCCGCTAAGACTAAAGTGAAAATTCGCCCGAAGAATAGTGATGACTAGATCCTCCCCAACCTCCACCACAATCTCAAAAAATGTAGTAATTACTCAAATGTTTATTAGATCAGATTTTGAGCGGGCACATATATATTTTTTAAATCAATACACTTAAGGGACCGCCAAGAAATTAAAATATTAGATTCTACAATCTATAAAAAGAACAAAACCGTTATAGCCTATGTAGCCGGGACTTAGGTGACATTTAATTCCACGTGTGATTATTCTTAATACATTTCACCCTAGGGACTAAACGGCACATTTTGGTCCCTTGGTATATACTAGGTGTACTATTAGAAGCAACTTATATTCATATAGGTACTCATCACTTAACATTAGAAATAAGGCCAGTAGAAATGGTATCTAACTAGCTATGAAAAAACAAATGTGTTTTCTAACCCTATGTGCACAATTTAACTTAAGTTTGATAATTCGTTTGTATTTTACGAGTCTTACTGCGCCATAGAGCTTCTCATAAAAGAGGTAAATCACCCAAAACCAACTGATGAAAGAATGCTTGTCATGTATGGAAATTATGCACCGTCCTACTACACAATAAAATGTTGGACCAAACAATTTCGGTAGGAACGTAAACCCATCGAAGATGATTCTTAAAGCGGAAGATCAAAAACAACAACAAATACGAAAATAGTTGCAAAATATGAAGGGAAGTCATGGTCCCCCAGAATTGTAGCGTGAAAGTCACCATCGTTAGGATATACTTAAGAATATCCGAACTTAGCGTGAAAACCATATTTAGTACAGTTTAAATTAATATGAATACGGTATCCGCGAAATGGGTTCTACGACTGCTGACATCTGAACAAAACTTGAGGAGGCTGCAAATTTCGCAGTCATTTGGAAGCTTTGGAAAAGGATTTTGACTTTTTGGCACAATTTGTGACGGTCGGCGAAACTTGGGGGCATCACTAGGACTCAGGCACAAATTCTAAATCCAAGTAATGGGTGTATGACAGCGTCTCCGGCAAATTCCTCGAATGCAATTGCTCGAAATCAATTGCTAGAAAATCAAATTGCTCGAACGTAACTTTTCTCGAAATACAAGTTCCTCGAATCGCAATTTCTCGAAAATGTTTTGCTCGAATTTATGTGGTCTTAACATCTGGAAATTTATTTCGGCATTAAAGAGGGAGCAGAGTTTGAACGAATTACGGATAGAACAGTATGTCAGCGGTCAACAACACACCATAAGTCGAAGAATAGATCGTGATAGCGCACAGAGACTTTTGATATTAGTGAATAACATTATGGACATGACACAAATATATATATGATTATGTCCGTGGAATAGCACATAACATATCATATTAAAAACATATAATATTTGATTTTTATAATTTTTAACTTAATCACATACCACACCAAAGCGTGGAGATTGGGATGCGGAAAACGTCATTAAAGATGTAAAAAATCCGCAAATACATACACATACACATACCTATACCTATTTTTTATTAATAAAGATTATAATTTGTAACTTGTGTTTTTTATATTTGATATTAACTGATTCGAGTTAGGGCTATTTCACAACTTTATTTTTTTCGAACAACCGATAATCGAGAAATTGCTGTTCGAGAAACTTGCAATTCGAGCAAAGTCACATTCGAGCAATTGACTTTGCAGCAACTGATTTCGAGCAATTCGTTTTCGAGCAATTGCATTCGAGCAATTTACCTAGAACCGTATGACAGTAACCACCTCTATAAAAATCGGGAGTGTGCTCCCCTAGACTTTCTCGCATTCGCCTTGTTTTCTAGCAAATTTGAAAAGTTTATTGCAATGTATATACATACAGCGATAAAATTACATTTTCAGGTAACGACTACCTGTTTAGGTAAAGTGCCGCTTTAGGTTAACCTATCATACTGAAATTTTATATCTGGGAGTTTTTCTCAATTTTAAATGTATGTGCAAAATTTCGTGCAAATACCTTGAAGCAAACTGGTACTTTACTTGAATGGATACCGCTACCTGTTTAGGTAAAATGCCACTTCCGGTTAACCGATCATGCTGAAATGTAATATCTGGTAGTTTTTCTACATAAGAAATGTATGTACAAAATTTTGTTCAAATATCTCGAAGCAAACTGGTACTTTACTTGAATAGGTACCGCTACCTGTTTAGGTAAAGTGCCACTTCCGGTTAACCGATTTCGCTCAAAATTTGACAGGAATCTACAAATTTTGAATAATGACTATGTACATAATTTCAAGGGTCTAGCTTATTTCGTTTTTAAGTTATCGTGTTCACACACACACACACACACACGCACACACATACACACACACAGACATAATTCGAAAAATGGTTTTTTTCGGACTCTAGGAGGTCTAAAACGTCAAGATTCGTCAAAATCTCGAAGTCGATTTTTTTGATGATTACAATACTTTATACTACCGTATGCGAGAAAGTAAAAAAGCACGTACGCAACTATCTACTGGAAAACTTTGGAAAATAAACGGCATCCTCCTTACATTCAGAAAGTGGCTACGATAAATGCAGACTATGGCAACATCGTAAACAATCTTTGTAAAACAATTACAAGAAATTGACCAATTTATTTAACCGAGAAGTATTTCTGTTGCATAACAATGCATGAGGCTGCCAACATTAAACCGATTGTGCAAAAATGCAGCTTTGTAGAGATAGATGGTTCTTCCTGTAGTCCGGACCTGACCCGATTCGACTATTACCACTTTATATTACTACAAAAACATCTTCGAAGGCGTCGTTTTGACTCTGATGATAGCTTAAAAGCAGCTGTTGATTAATTTTGTGCCAATCAAAATGAAACATTTTTTTACAAAGGTATGAGTTCGCTAAGAGAGAAATGGTACAAGTATGTTGGTGTTACGGAAGACTATGTTGAAAAATTAAATTGTACAAAAATCGTACGTCTTTTGCTTCATAGCTAGGAAGATTATTTTTCTAGTGACCATCGTACAAATCGAAAGTGAAAGATACTACAGATAAATGGTTTTTGCAAAGGCAAATATATGAATAACAAAACTAAAAGATAAAAGAGTAACAGATCTTCAGTCTGGCAAACACATTGTTCAATATTTTCATATTTATAATCAACTGTTGAACGTTCACACCCTAATGACGAACAGTAATTGGAATAAAGGTATTTCTCAATGCAATTATCTAGGAAACACCCTGTATATACGTATTTAGGAATCGCTACGTTACAAAACGAAGAGATATCCGAGACAATCTGCTGGCCAAGATTAGATAAAGCACGTTCAGGCAGCAATTTCATTCTCTTTAGTTGACATGTGTAATTAAATGTTCCGCTTCAGACTCAGAATCTGTTTGTCGTCAATTGAGCAACATTTGTTCAATTTGTATAACATTTAATGCAGAATCGAACTACTGAAGCCCATTTTTTACTATATTACTTTTTCATTAAATTTATTTGGTTTTGAATATAAAGGTATATATCTCAAATAAAGATATTATTCAGTTTTTTACACAACACACTGTTTTCAACAAAAATTCAAAAATGATTTTATCTGGATATTTTTAAAATTCGCCACAAAAATTTGAAATGGCAAGTTTGATCTAAATCGTTTCTGAAATAAGATTGGCTGCAATTATTGTGTCTTTTATTATGCTATCAATATTTGGTAACTTCGTAATAGTAGTATGTGCACTACAATTATTAATTATGTAGTACAAAGTACAAATGTACATGCTAATAAAAAGATTTAACCAAAAACTCGCAAGTTCGTATGTTTTGGCACAGAAGCAAATAACAATCGAATATAGTCCAGTCAAATTGTCGAAAAAACTAAAAACAAACAAAAATACTACCTGAAAAGTGAAAACGTATTCCCGTAGATTTCAATGAACTATAATTAAACATCTGAATCAGTGGAGAAGTGATTCAATATGGCGGTCAAAGTAATAAAAAACGGGTTTTCTCGTATAAAAAAGCAACAAAGAGTTGGAATTTTTTGGAAAAAATATAGGCTTATGTTACTTAAAAAACAAACAAAAGAAGATGTCGATGGTCAAAATCAATTATTTAGAAAAGAAGTTATTGACAAAAAACCGCTAAAAATGGCGGATTCTTCAATTGTTTCTAACCTTTAAAAAATTATACAGTGTGTCCCCGGGTTGAGTTCACTATAGGTATAATCGACAAAAAATTTTACAATTTTATTTTAATGTTTTGGGATCCCGCCCTGCTTGGTCTGAAAACAATTTTAAGCAGAGTTTTAATTTTTAGAAATCAAGTTGGCCATGAAAAATGTGAAAAAACTATTTTTTATTTAGGTAAACTACCCTTTTTGTTCATGATACGGCAAAATTTTGTTCAGAAAAGTTGTTTAGAATGATAGTTTATGCCCCTATACAAAATTTCAGAGAGATCTGTTGACTTGCAAAAAACCGTCATTTTTTAGAAAATTGTATTTAATTTTCAGGTAAACTATCCTTTTTGTTTATGATACGGCAAAATTTTATTAAGAAAAGTTGTTCAGAATAAAAAATTATGGCCCTGTACCAAATTTCAAAAAGATCTGTCGACTTAGATTAAACCGTTATTTTTTAGATTAAACAAATTGCATTTATTAAAAATGACGGTTTCATCTAAGTTGACAGATCTTTTTGAAATTTTGTATAGGGCGATAAATTATCATTCTAAACAACTTTTCTTAACAAAATTTTGCCGTATCATGCACAAAAAAAGGTAGTTTATCTGAAAATAAAATAGTTTTCACTTCCCTGCCAAGGCCTACTTGTTTTTTAAAAACTGAAAATATTCTTAAAATTCTTTTCAAACCAAGCAGGACCGAATCCCATAACCTTAAAATAAAATTCAAACATTTTTACTCCATCTCACCTCTTGTTAACATCAATCCTTGGACACACTATTGTATTTTCTTTTCAGGTAAACTACCCTTTTTGTTTATAATACGGCAAAATTTTACTAAGAAGAGTTGTTCAGAATGGGAAATTATGGCCCCATACAAAATTTCAGGAAGTTCTACCTACTTAAATCAAACCGTAATTTTTAATAAATAGGTACAATTTTAACGGTTTAATTTAAGTAGGTAGATCTTCCTGAAATTTTGTATAGGGCCATAATTTATCATTCTGAACAACTTTTCTTGGTAACAGTTTGCCGTATCATGAACAGAAAGGGTAGTTTACCTGAAAAGAAAATAGTTTTTGCTTCACTGTCAAGGCCAACTTGTGTTTTCCAAAATTGTAAATATTCTAAAAATTCTCTTCAGACCAAGCAGGGCGGGATCCCAAAACATTAAAATAAAATTGTAAAATTTTTTGTCAATTATACCTATAGTGAACTCAATCCGGGGACACACTGTATAACATTGAAATTTTCAGAATACATAGTACTCGGTGAGTAAAAAACGTACGTTTTCAAAAATTGCAAAAATTGTTGATTATTTTTGCATAAACAATTTTTTTCTAAAAAATACGTTTTCGCAGAAATTGAATTAATCAAGTTCTAGAGGTCGTACAGAACTCAGCGTTGACTTATTTTTCCTTAAGAGGTGTACTACCAGACACTATGAGCGCGATTTTTTGCGCTTGCAAATATGTCCAAATTCAATTTGAAAAATTACCTTTTTTCAGCGTACAAAATGTTGAATATTTTTGTCAATTTTAATCGTACTGAAATATAATGACCAATTTTCTACGAATCTAAAAAAATTACTGTACTACCCATAAAGCCGAGATATATATTTTTTAAATATTAAGGGCTGAAATTTGCACATTTAGTTGAAGACTTATAATTTAATATAATAGTACTAGCAACCCAGTGAGACAACTGTCTCAGTAAAAAAAACAAAAAAGACCGTTTTTCAAATAGAACGCGTATTAAATAAAAACTGTACCCAGACCTGGAAGGTGTCAAATTAGTACGCCGCATCGGAACATTCTGGAAGCTGTCCAAGTGGTTGCCTAACCGATCGAGGTTTTAAGGCGCAGAGGGTCGCAGCTCCGTTTGGCTGCTGAAACAGCGTACTGACACTTCCGGTTTTCGAGAAATCACGTGATTTCTCAGAAACCGGAAGTGTCACGTGACTGAAATTCGGTTCTTGACCTGACATGACCATTCCAAACATATAACTTTCATAACTTTTTTCTCTATCTCTTACGGTTTGGCTGCTGAAACAGCGTCCCGGACAGACAAAACAGCGTCCCGGACAGACAAGTCTATTAGATAAAGGATATTACATACCGAGGTAGAAACTTTTCACAGTGGTATGTATACTATTTTACTCACAATCGGTTTTTGGCATTATTTATTTAATTAGATAAGTTTCAAATAATACGAATTGTATTCGCAGTTTAATAAGGCTGGTCATCCATTGGAAACGTAGTCGCGCGACTGGGAGGTAGCGCGTATACGTCCGCATACGCGCGACTAATCCCACTATACTAAATGTAAGTTAACAGCATCCACTGTAAGCGACCTTGAGCAACCGGGTTCAGTCGACTGCAGGCGACTGGCGACCGATCCGCGTAAAATGGGATTAGTCGCTTATTAATCGTCTGTGCTCTATTGCGTGTTCATTGTTGATATGGAGATGGACAACGAAAGACTGATTAGTGCCATTCGTGAGAAGTCCCCGTTGTGGGATATGAAAGATAAAAGATATCATTGTCGTGATGTTCAGAGGAAACTATGGGCAAAGGTTGGGGAAGAACTAGGTGCTGATGGTAAGGAACTAATTTATTATAATAATATTAATCTAACAGGCGTTTTTTATTTCCAAGTAAAAAATTCCATATTACTGTTATTATTGTTTAATATATGTTTTAACAAAATATGATTACTAAATAAGCAAAGGATGAAATCAAATAAAATATTGAGGCAAACACATAGATAAAATACTGTCAATACATAAAAGTGTGCACATACATTTTTTTAAGCGTTTGCTTCGTGTTCACAAAAATATGCTGTAAATTTTTCTCTGATCACATAAGCGGTAGTGACGCTTCTGTTTTCACCAAGGGAGGCAAATCTGGCTTGTGCATTGCTGGTTTTTGACTGTTGAGGTAGTAACACAGGTTGTGGTTCAGCTTCTTTGTCGATTATAATGTTGTGCAGCAAACATATACATTTAACAATATCATCTACAAAATTTGGCTCTACCTCAATGCCTCTTTGAAGCACTCGCCATTTGGCGCTAATTATACCAAAGGCACATTCAATAACTTGCCGTGCTTTTGAAAGACGCTTATTAAAAATGATTTGTGAAGGTCCAAGTTGTAGTGCAGGAAAAGGTCGCATCAAATAAGTTTTTAGGGGATAGGCTTCATCTCCCAAAAGAACACGCGGAACTTTAATATTCGTTCCAGGCAGTGTGGTATACCGTTTATTACCTAACTCGTTTCTTTCAAGTCTTCTATAGAGATAGGAATTGGAAAACACGCCACCATCACTCTCCTTGCCGTATCCTCCTGTATCAATGGTAATGAACTTATAATCGGGTCCTGCAACACCTTGTAGCACAGTCGAAAAGAAATGTTTGTAATTTCTGAACATGCTGCCTGAATGGTACGGATTTCGTATGCGTATATGTTTTCCATCGATGCACCCAACACAATTAGGAAATTTCCACTTTCGCCAAAAACCTTCTATTATTGAATCCAATTGTTCATCTGTAGGAGGGAACGGCATGTGTACAATGTTCAAGTGCTCCCAAATAGCTCTGCATGTTTCTTTAACTATTCTTCCTACTGTTGCATCTGACATCCTAAAAGAATACCCCAAAGTCTTGAATGAAGAACCTGTGGCCAAGTATCTGTAACAAAACATAACAAAATATGTACTACTGACTTGTCTTATTACATAGTTCATTCCTTTGCATGAATTAACATATGAATTCTAATGCAACATGTGTGTTTATTGAGCAATATAATACTACAAATACATGTATTGTTATCAAAACTGTAATGTTCTGTTTTAGTTAGTGAAGTAAAGAAAAAGTGGAAAGGGCTGCGCGATGTATTTAGAAGAGAGTATAAAAAAGTTTTTAAGTCTGGAGATGAAGCACCGGAGGAAGGTTCGTCTTCATGGCCGTTTTTTGACCAAATGATGTTCCTTTCCGACATAATTGAACCACGGCAGCTCAAAGGAAACGTTGCCTCTCCAGAAAATACTCCTTCTGAGAACGATGATGGAGATATTATAGCAGGTGATAATTTGTCTGAGTCGCAAACATCTAACATAATTGCCAGTAATCCCGGTAATACCTCATCGGGTGAAATTACGCAGATGGGGCCTCCTCCACCTGCAGGTACTCATCAGAAACGTAAACTACAACATGATACACAACCAAACAATGCTGATGTTCCTTCTGTTGGGCCTCCAACACCTACAACTAAGAATTATAAGCGTAAAAAAAGAAATCTACCCGACAACACGGTTGATGACAGATTTCTAGAAATTGAGAGGGCTAAATTACAATTATTTACCGAACATGCTTCTAACAAACAAGGGGACAGCGAATATCAGTTTTTAGTGAGCCTCCTTCCATACCTAAAAAGAGTTCCCGAACATCGTAAATTGACTGTACGAAATAAACTTCAGCAAGTTCTTATTGATGAAGAAGAGGTATACAACAGATCTTCGCATACACCGTCTCTTTACACAACATCACCATCTCCGAGGTCTTGGACCACAGAAGCTAGTGTACCGTTAACATCATGGACGGCTGAAACATCTGATGCAGTGACAGGCGACATTAATCCAAGTATGGGACAGTATTTCGGAACTTTTTCAAGCACCCAAGAGGCGTGTTATGTAGGAGTACCACCAATAAGTAGTAATAAGAATTAAACGAGTTTTGTACTTGCGGTGTACCTACTATTATTTTTTCTCTTCACACTTTTTAATTTCGTTTTTATGACAAATAGTTATTACCTCCGTTGTTGTAGTGCATCACTATTTGAATAATAATATCTACAGAAGTTGTACTTTTATGATTCTGTCTAACTTAATAAAGATATTTGATAAATAAATTGCTTTACTCACCTTAGAGTCACAGTTAAACGTTCCGCAGGTGTTATTGCTTCCCTGAAATTTGAATATTTAATGATCGATGAGTCTATAGCACTCAAAATGTATTGAAATGTCTCCGGACACATTCGATAATAATCAAAAAATTTGTGCGGATTATTCAACAAATCGTCATGCAGGTGGTGGAACTCTCCAAGTTCATTCCTTCTACTAAGTATCTCATTCACCCAACACGAACGTCTTTTTTTACGACGACAAGCTCGCAAGCGCCACATATAGGAATTCTCTAAAAAGTACAGGTCTTGCACATCCATTGTATACGATTTTCTCAATACACAACCACTTTCTTCTTCGGATTGCAGTCGCAAACTATGCAATATAGTCACCTGCAGTGGATGATACCAATCGCTCAGTCGCACTGTCGCTCATATACTGACGTATACGCGCTACCTCCCAGTCGCGCGACTACGCTTCCAATGGATGACCAGCCTAAGTCGCTTTAACAAAGAAAACTGCGACGCTGTTGCTGTAGGCATGACAAGTTCATCGAAAGCGACGTTTGGCTAGCCCGGAAAATCTTTCCCGGCTAGCTGGGAAAGTAAAGTAAACATTGACTCGCTTTCCTACTATTTTGAACGTTAGAAACGTACCTATTATTAACCGATTGTGAGTAAAAATTATTTTGCAATGCTTGGCCGTGTATTATTTAAAGTTATAAACAATGAAAAGATCGGCCATTTTTAGCGCTTTTTGGAGCTAACTTTTTTTCTAAATAATTGATTTTGACCATCGAAGGCTTGTTTGGTTTGCTTTTTAAGTTACAGAAACCTATATTTTTTCAACACTTTTGACGCTTTGTTGCTTTTTTATATGCAAAAAAAACGGTTTTCCATTACTTTGATCTCCATTTTGAATCACTTCTCCGCTGATTCAGCTGTTAATTTATAGTTCATTGAATTCTACGGAATTTTTCTTGTAAAAATGCATTTTCACTTTTGAGGTAGTATTTTTGTTAAGTAAATATCTAATTTGACTAGACTAATAATAGAATATTGTTTTATTAGGATTAAAGTGGCACTTTGTTTGACAAGCAATTATGTTTGCAGTTCCGAGGCGACCGCGGCGTAGCCGAGTTAACGCAAAATTGCGAGTCAAGCAGTCACTTTAATCCGAATAATACATACTATTTTTTATGAAACCAAGAATTATACAAAATAATCAAAATGGTATATGATTGACTGCTTTTGACGTTTGTCATTTAAAATGCATTAGGACAACTGACAACCATAGTCGACCAAGTAGAATTTACATCTTTCCGCAACTGTCTTAAAAGTCATTACGTTTAATACCGAAATCTGTCATTGAAGTTGACACAAAAATGTATGTTGCTATGCCACACTTTTACTTCTTTTGATTAGAACTACTTTTACTTCCTAAGAACTAAAAGTAAGTTCTAACTGGTCGCCTATGGATGCAGTACTTAGTCATAATGATTTTTAGATGAGAAATGTCAAAAGCAATCAGTCATCTAAAATTGTGATAATTTTGCACCTTCTAGGTTGCAGAAAAAGTAGTATGTATTATTCGAATTAAAATGGGTCTGTTTGACTGGAAACTTTTGCGTTCGCTCGGTTACACTACGCTTCGCCTCGCAAATGCAAACATAATTGCTTGTCAAAGAAAGTGCAACTTTTAATCCTAATAAAACGATATACTATCAGTTCATTGGAAATAAAAGTCTTATAATCCTAAAAACAAAAAGTGTTGTATAGCAACATATACTTTTCGTATCAGTATAAGAAACGTCTATGTCAATGGCAGATTTTGGTATTTAAAAGTAATGACTTTTAAGACGGTTGCAGAAATACTATATTACGTCCGTAGGCGGTCCAAAAAATACAAAAAGACTTATAGTAATTGATGTTTTGTGGAATGTAACACAGCGATCAATAAATATCATAAATTATGGATAAAATCACCCAGAATCTCGCTTCCGGTACTAAAATCCTGTTAGCTATAAAAACGATTCACTAGACAAATCAAAAACTGCTTCCGTGTTAAGTTTACAATTTTCTCTGGTTGTTTACCTCCTTTCATATTACCCAATAAAATAGTCCAATTTTACAGTTTTAAACCGTTGGTGATACGGTAGCTACAATATGAGCTAGACAGCAGCTGTATGGTATGCTATTTAAGATCAGTGTTTCTGTACTACCTTAAAATATAGCATAGGTTTAGTGCGTAAATATGTTTAAAATTGAAATGCATGTTTTAAGTGCAAGATTAAGATTATATTATGGTTCTAAACCAATCCTAAATGGCTTTAATGTACATTTATAGAAGGCTTTGTTGTCAACGAAGATCATTACTGATACGTTTAAAAAATCAATTTCACTTAATAGCTTTCCTAGTTATTTTTATTTTTGATCAATTATTCACATTTCCTTGGATGAGTAGCACAGAATACATTTCTACTAGTCGAATAACTTAGATCTATTAAAATGCTTAGTCTTATTGTTCGCTTGTAAATCTGTATGCAGTTTTTACTGTAGCAAAATGCATAGTTTTAGTTTCCTTGCACGAAGCATCTCCATGTAAAACTCGTAAATTAAATTAAGTACCGAAAATTACCTAACTAACAAAGCTTTTAAAATCAATCTTGTTTGCATAGTCCATTAAAGGCAAATTAAACTGCGACACGAAAGTAAAAGCGTTCTACAGCGCCAAGCAGTAGGACTAACAGGATGATGCATTGAATTATATTATTCCAAGTCAATGACTAGTCCAACCTAGTTACCGTTTCCCGTCAATCACAATAATTATAGGATATGAAATTCTGTATAAATAGATAACCTACAAGCACATTCTCATACTTTTGGAAGAAATAATTAACGAGTTATTCGTAGCTCCGGAAACGAACGTCATTATGAAACTTTGAATAATATTAATTAATCGATTAGTATCTCTCTATGCCGATAGAATCTAAACTCAAAAACCTGTCGTTAGTACTACTTATCCAAGAATTACCAAGTCTCAACGATGCTGAAAACAGGAAGGAAAAAGAGAATGACATCTCACTTACACTTAAAGGTTACACGGCTTTTAATTAAGGTCAGGCTACTATTACCCACGCAGCTTGAATTTACCGAAACACGATATTAACGGTATTCCCGTTAATGATGCAAATATCACAGCTTCGTACAAATTAATACTGTAAAGCGTCACCTGAAGGTTTGTTAAAATGTAGATGAGCTTAAATAAGGCGAAACCTATTTAAGACTGCATAAAAATGCCGATTTAGTGAAATTCCCATGAGTAATAACGGTTGCATTGATTGTAACTGTAAACTGCAAAATTAGCCGACAAAAACAGCAGAAATATGGACAGATTCGTTCTCAAAATGGAATTAACAGGTTCTTGCGTACATAAATTACATCGTCGCCTATATAGCCTTATAAGTCCTGCGATGATTTGTTTGAGTTCCTAGGTGAGTGTTGGTGGCGAGTCGTCCAAGTTTATTAGCGTCAATCCAACTCAGTAGGAGATACATCTTTATTATTATATCATGGACAGCAACCTGCTACCTACAAAAAGAATCAACGCTCCTTTTCAATATTTGATTTAATGTGTCAGAATGACAAGTGGAATTGGATACCTCGATAAGCATGGAATCGCGTAGTTGCATATACTACACAGCGATATATACTGAATTTAAATTCTCAAATTTAAATTTGATTTTGCAGATATTAAAAGTTATTAATAAAAATATACTAGTAACCGCCAAAAAATCGACATCAAATGAGAAACATTTTTGAAAAAATACTTTCTACGGCAAAAAACTGATTTTTACTTAGTTAGAAAATGATGTGTTTCGGCAATTACGTAATATTTCAATCATATTATCTAGCATGTGTTAGTTTTAGCTAACTGAACAATATCAAGCCCAGAAAAAAACTTCTTTTCTTTAACTTTCGTAAAAATGTAATTTTAAGTTTTTTAAATATTTTTCAAAATTTCACGTACCAAGACTTAATTTAACAATTTTTTAGGTAACAACTTCAAAGATTTATAATTAGAAAAAACGATAGAAAATGTTAAGTATTCCTTTAGATTTCCTATTATCTACCGAAAAGTAGTATGTTTGCATAATTTTTACGTTTTTAATTAAGGTGCTTTTTAGGAGAAATATTTTTCTATGACAACTAATATCTATTTAAATGGATTTTAAAAACTCTAATATACCCCTGTTAATGAATTACTTTGACAAAAATTCCTGTAAATGTTCTTTGAACAGTTGTCTAAATGACACCATTTTTCTTTATTCAGTACTTATACATGTTCTAAAAATGCAGATTTTATTTTCAAAATTTTGGGCCAATAACATTTCCAACCACTTGTTTTGGTAAAGGTTTTCTCTAACTTGGCTAGTAAATGCATGCTTCCCAATTATTTTCAGAAAATGTCAAAATTTACAGATAACAGATTTAGGCACGTGACAACTTTTTTGGCCCAATTGTAATGTTTTTCAACCACTTCCGATCGCCAGGGTCTTGATTTTTCAAAAAACTACTTTTTTCCATTTGATGGCAACTTTTTGACAATCGCTGAATATAAAAGCGTATTAAATGTTTAAACATGTTTAACGGGTGAATCTATAGGGTGTTCATATTTCGTGTGCTTTGCAGGCGAGATTCGTAGTTATTATAATTAGTTAGACAAAGTAGCCATGAGTTGAAATACCTTTTTGAGAATACATCGGGGAGTATAACGGTAATTTTTTATTTTTTATTATTAACTAACGTTTGATCATTTTTAAATATTGAAATATCTTTCTTATTTGGAAAGAAATATATACAGAGAGGTGCATAAAAAACGGGTAGAGCTGTAGAATCGTTATTTGTCATCCGACTTTCAAAATTGAAACACCAAATTACATGGTTCAAAGCTATGACTTGATAGTAAACACAATTTTGTTATTTAGAAAATCTCTGAGCAACGATAGTTAACGTTTTTATTTCAAATAGCAACTATACATTTTTTAAGGTTTTTCGGATTACCCGTATTTTCCGAATACAATGATGTAAGAATATATTTTTTTCGTTCATACCGAAGAAAAAATACAAGTTATGAAACTTGTACACCTTGCAGTGGCATCAAATCATCTATAAAACGCAATTAAATAGGCTGCGTACAACATGATGTACAAAAATTAACGTCAAACCCGCAAAACTTGCTGTACTCAGACTACTTCATTGCATTCCTAAGTGATTTGATGCCACTGCACTGCCATGTATGTATAACCATTTTGTAACTTTTAACCTACTGTTTCTCTTTTAAATTAATTGAGTGTTTAGATAAAATAAAAAACACTTCAATGTTGTTCACTTTGTTTCCATTCGCAATTTCTACAAAATTGCCTAAAGTACAATATTTACACTCACACTGTAGGAAAAGTTGAAGTTTGATGGGTTTGGCGTTCGTTTGGTTGAAGTTTCACGTTCGTTTTTTAACATCGGCCTGTATCCAGCCTACTTGATTGCATTTCAGGGGTGATTTAAGGACACTGCCATTTGTAAGAATTTCGTAACTTTTACTATTTTTCTTTGGTAGAATGAAAGAAAATATGATATTCTCGCGTGAATATATTCAGAAAAATACGTAGAATCCGAAAACGGATAAAAAATTATAGTTGCTATTTAAAATTAAAAAAGTTGGTTATTGTTGCGCTGAGATTTTTCTAAATAAAAATTTTGTTTACTGTAAAGTTATAGCGGACTTTGAACTATTTAATTTCGTGTTTTATTTTTGAAAAGCGGATGACAAATAATGATCCTACAGGTCTGTCTGTTTTTCATGCACCTCCCTGTGCAATTGTTCATTTATTATTTAACACAAATCATGGATTAAGAGAAATCGCCACACAGTTTCATTATTCTTATATTTTTTAGATGACTATATCCTGGGATATCTTATTTTCTCATCTTTTCAAAAATATACTTATAATTATACCTACAGTGTGTTTCACTTCTCACCTTGACACCCCTGTGTCTTCCTTATTTATTTTCTGATACATTTCAAATTTTAGTTAGATATACATACCTTTAAAAAAGTTAGTTTACCTTTTTTTAAATAATTTTACCGTAAACCAGTAGCCTATTGCTATCAAAAATCAATGCAAAAATTTTAAAAACCAAAGTATGCCTAATTTTATCGAAAAAGATTGGTATCCAGATTTTTATCGAATAAGAATTATTATTATGATTTTATAAAATAAATGTATTTCACTTTCCACCTTCACACACCTGTATCTTTCTTAATTGTTTTCTGATCAAAATGTTGGTCAGTTAGGTACCTTCTTTCAGAAGAAGTATTTCTATATGTTTTCAATAATTTTAGTATACACTAGTAGCTTAGTTCAATCAAAAATAAAACTGAAAAATAGTAGTAGGCTTTGTTTTACCAAAAAAATATATTTAAACAAGTTGCTCAAAATTAAAAATAAAGGTAGTATAATTGACTAAAATTTTAAATCGATCAGAAAATAAATAAGTAAGATAGGGATGTGAACATGAGAAGTGGAACACCCTATCTATACGAGGTTTGGATATTAGAAAACAATGGAAGTAAAAGCTTTTTCATTTTTAAATTTAATTATTTAGAGTTCTACATATTTTCCCCTTTAATTTAATACCCTTGTCCACTATCACAGCGCTGCACTCGTATTTTCCACTGCTCAAACACTGCTACAATAGCTTTGCGTTTGGCTCTTCAATATGTGGCCCGTGTTTTTCTTAACTTCAGAAACCGACTCTAAGGAACGCGTCTCTTTGAGAATAGAAACAACTTTGGAAAACAACTAGTAGCATGAATCCAAATCTTGAGAATTTGGACAATGCTCAAGCAATGTAATGTTTTTC
The DNA here is from genome assembly GCA_940337035.1 of Agriotes lineatus. NCBI lineage: Eukaryota > Metazoa > Arthropoda > Insecta > Coleoptera > Elateridae > Agriotes > Agriotes lineatus. Next base: position 106,004,232 of record OW679194.1, on the reverse strand, counting down.
TTCATCTAAAAATTATTTCCTAGGGAGCGCTGAAGGGGCGGGTTCATTGTGAGAAGTCTTGGCATTATCTCGCACAAGTTTTCTCATGTAGGATGACGATATTTACGATAACCGACGATCTTTTAGAACGATTTCGTTAATTTTATACAGATTTCAGTTGATGCGCGACCAGGGCTTTCGCCATCACTACGTCTTCCCGACCATTTCGAAACTGTAATTCGAAAATATGGGCGCCAAAACAACATTCTTCGTCTAAACCTTCTTTGCCACCATTTACCACAAATTTCAAAAGTATTTGTTGCTCGAATTTGTTAGTACTCTTTTAAAGGCACAATAAAACAGGTACCTATGTTTTAAAAATTACTCGTGTCACACATTAACCAAAGTTATTAAGTTCAAGCTATTAGCACATGTTAAGATGTATTCAAGATTTATTTAAAGGTCTTCAACCAGAGCGTCGTATATATATTAATTAATAATGATTGACCACATGAAACCAATGAATTGTTTTCTCGTAATTATGCAGTACTCTCCACCTGATAGCAGGCAACCTTCGTTGTTTCTCGAACAATACAATCCGAAATTGAAACAGATCTAGTGGAAACACAGGTTTCTATTTTCTCTTTGGAAAGTTCGTATTAAAATACCGGTTCAGGGCTCTGTAGTATCGGCACCAACAACTTCCGCCGTTGTCGTGAGATGGCGTTAGGGAAGCGTCCGTTTTTGGTGAAAAGTTGCTTGCTAAGATGTCTGCCCGCTAAATTGTTTGTTTGGACAATCTTCGAGGTGCATCGTCTCCCATGTAGGAAGCTGAACTGAAAGAAGGGTTCGTAAAGGACGCCCAAAGAACCTAGTTGTTGTGGCAGCCGCTATTTTAACATCCTTTCCGTCGATGGGCCAGAAAAGTTACCAAACCTCTGTTTGTGTAAAGCACATTTTTCTGTTAGGCGAATATCAGACTTTCTGGCTCCTTGCTTCGGGCTGAGATCCTCCTTGCTTAGGGCTGAGATCATCCCAAAGTCGATGGCTGTGGATCCTCGCACACCCCTCGGAGAGATTTGAGGCAGAGTCCTGTTTGTGGTGGCTCACAGCTTCCGTAGGAGCAGCCCCCTGGTGTTTGGAGTGACCTCGTGAGGCCGAGCCTGGTTTGAAACCTACCTCGATTATTTTGCAATTTGTTATATGAACTCTCAAACGATTTCGTTGTGCGGCATTGTATTATGTTCGTTAACTGCTAGGATGCACTGGAATTTTCAATTGCCTGCGTTATCTTGTTTAGCAATTCATATAGGGTTCTGTTATTAGCGGCTTCACCGCAAGTAATTGTTGTAATCAAGGGTCACACGAAGTGCGAGCTTCGCTGTGCTTATGTTAAAGTAAATTCGCCGAAGCTCATTTTGGATTGAAATTTCGCTGAGCGAGTGGCAAACCTAGTTGCGATAGTTCATGCTCCTCGGATTAATTAAAATAGCTGGAACAATATTCAGCAGTGCTTATTTCCATAAGGCAGACAGATCTGATTGCTTACGTGGGTATCCGTAAATTATTAACTTGATACATATTAAAAAATGGAACGCAGTACAACGGTAACATTCTCTTAGCCTTCGGTTTGCTATTAATCAATGTGTTTTGGCCTAATTTAGTGCTGAAAGTAAGCTCATTTAGAAATTAGTTACGAGGCCGTCAGCCTAGCTGCGATTTCGGATGCACCCGATTGAATTTATGAAATAAGTAATAATGTGATATATATTTGCCTGCTGTGATATATATTTATTTTGTGCTAGTCTTGTCTGTGTACTTTATGCCAGTAACTACAAAACAATTTTATGCCTCCCTGTTATCCGATCCATTAAATCTTAGAAATATTATACGATTTATCACCCTGTGGGTTTTGTTTTATTGTTTACGTTGCATTGCTATCTTGAGCGAGTTTAGTGGTTTTTTTTGCTTAAACGAACTAGTGGAACATAAGGCTGCAAACCCCTTGGCGCCTTATCCGTTCGATCTGTAGTTTTTTTGAAGGTAAGTTGCCCACGACCCTTCTCCTGAGTTAGTGCGAGCATGTTCCGATTTACCATCGGCAATTGTTGATGTAACAAAATGGCGCCCGCTGTGAAGGCAATTTTTTGAGAAACTTTTCTAGTTAGGGATCCCGTAATTACTGGCAAATATTTAGTTAGGATTGTTTGACGTTATTTATTGAGTATATTACTGGTTATTGTTTATACCTTAGCCCTTGTTACTCCTTGCATCCTGTTCGTCTTGGCGAATTTGTTTATTTCAGGATATGTTTATAGGAGTCTTGTGCGAATTTGGAATTTGGTTTGGAATATTTTTTGAGCTGCGAAGCACCGATTGTTGAATATTTGTACGGCTGGAATTGTTGTGTCGTTGTTGCGAGATTTGTTAGAACATTTTCCATCCGTGCATAGGATTTTAGGGTTTGGCATTTAAGCCATTATTTGAGATTTAGGGATTCGTATGGTAGGACTTTCTCCAACCTTACGAACGTTTGGATTTTGCTTGGTAGCATATTTGGCATTCGAGCCATATTTTTTTTGGTACATTAGGTGCATGATAGATTTTGGATTTTGGCATTTAGGTATATTTAGGTATATTGAGGTACATTTAGGTGTAATTGGGGTTTTTGGTGAACCTTTGTTGGTGCATGCTATTGTTAAGGTATAAATATTTAATCGATTAGTGAAGTTAGTGTATTAAGTAGTCGTTTGTATTTATTGATTGTGATCATGGATCCTCATCGTCTAGCTCGCGACGAACTTATTTATGAATTATCGGTTAGGGGTTGTACCAGCTTGAAGGGAGAGACTGTTGCTACTATGAGGAAAAAATTAAAGGAATTTTTTAGGGAAAGAACAGTTTGGGAACTTCCACTAAGCCACCGAATTTTGTGGCCGATGTTGCGAAAGAGATTGAGGTCTGCGATAAGAAGACCACTGAGTTGGCAGACTTTATTAGTACGATTAGGTCTCCGGAACAAAATGAGTTTAGGGTTGTCTCATCCAACTTCGACATTTATATGGACGTTTGAGTAGGTTGGTCGTTTCAGATAAGGAGGTCGGCCTTGAGAAGTCGATCAACAAGGTAGTAGATCAACTGAATTGCATTGAGGACAATTTAGACAAATTAGGTCAACCTGCGGGAGATCCTTTGGTTCCAGCAGGAGTGGGAAGTTCTGCCGCTGCTGTTAATGTTACTCAGCCGCCTTCAAGCAATTCTAAACGCTAGCTGTAAGGTTGTTCCAGTCCACAAGTGGGGTATTTCTTTCAGTGGGGATAATACTGGACTTAGCGTAAACGCTTTCATTGAAAGAGTGGAAGAGTTACGGGTCGCCGAGGAGTCGCTCCAGCAGATTTGAAGAATGCCATCATCGACTTGCTGTGTGGTAGCGCATTGATCTGGTATCGTTCTGTTAGGGGTCAGATCAACTCGTGGGACGACTTTATTCGTTGTTTGAGGGAGGAATACTTGCCGTTCGACTATGAAGTCGAACTGTGGAATGAAATTAGGGCGCGGGTCCAGGGTCCTCAGGAAAAAGTTGGAAATTATTTCGCTTGTATGGTGAACTTGTTTTCTAGGCTATCTCACCCACCATCAGAGCGGGAGAATTAACGGTGATTCGACGTACATCGATCCATTTTCATTAGGGGGGTTGCTTTACAGGATTATCATAGCGTTTCGGAATTATTGCAGTTGTGCAAGAAGTTGGAGGCTACTAAAGATCTGGCAACTGTTATCGAACCCCTACGGTCAATAAGGTTGATTTTTTGGAACCCGACTTAGCTTGTCCATCTAATGGTAAAAACTCCCAAGGCTCGTGTTGAATCTATTGATACTGTGGTCCCAGCGAGGAAATGTTGGAATTGTCTGGAGACTGGTCACAATTTTACTAGGTGTTCTAAACCTCGAACGAGACGTTTTTGTTTTTCATGTGGCGCTACAGGTGTAGTGAAGAGTACTTGTCCGAAGTGTTCGGGAAACGAGGCACAAGGTCGTCGGGTAGCCGGACGTCGATCTTAAGAGGGCAGTCGGCAAATTCATCGTGGAGTTCGAGTTCTGTTAATTTCCGGGCCGGAGGGCCAAAGTTTTTAGTGCTTTCTCTAATCGAAAGGGGATCCTCGTCCTTATTTACAGGTGGAGGTTTATGGAATATCATTCGTGTGTCTGTTGGATTCCGGGGCTAGTCGAACTGTGATTGGAGGAGCCGGTGGAAGAAATTACAGGACATAGGACTTACATTAGAGAGCAGTTACTCTTCGGTTACGGTAGCTGATGTCGATCTTGTACAGCGCTGGGAGAAATTTATGTACCCTTTAGGTTGAAAGATAAGGTCAAGGTTATTAAGGCCGTAGTAATTCAGGATGTCGCCGAGGACATCATCTTAGGCATTGATTTTGGAAGGGAATGATCTGGTTCCGCACTTTAGGAAGAATACTTGGGATTTTGGTAATAAGGCGGTCGTCAACGCATCCGCATGAAAGAGACCTAACCAGTGGGGAGGCTCAAGCCTTAGATGACTTGGTGGCACATTTTTTCCAGCAGATGAAGCCAGGCTTAGTTGTGCCAAAGGGTCAAGCACGTTATCGACACGGGAGATGCCCTTCCTATTAAAACAGCGTTACTATCCGGTGTCGCCCTATATTCAGGAAAAGATTGACCAGGAAATTGACACCATGTTAGAGTTGGGAGTCATTGAACCTTCTTCTTCGCCATGGAGCTCACCAGTGGTGATGGTCAAGAAGTCCAGCGGGGAATATCGGTTCTGCGTAGATTTCAGGAAGGTGAACAGCGTGACCAAGCGGGATGCGTACCCTTTGCCGTATATGTCCGTCATTCTTGATAGGCTTTCTAACGCCCAATACTTATCGTCCATTGATTTAAAGTCCGCTTATTGGCAGGTGGAGTTGGAGGAGAGCAGCAAGGAGAAGACAGCATTTGTCGTTCCTGGTAAGGGGCTCTACCAGTTCCGTAGATTACCGTTCGGGTTACATAATGCCCCCGGGACTTTTCAGCGTTTGGTAGACCAGCTGTTGGGTTCTGACTTAACACCTTACGTGTCAGTTTATTTGGATGATATCATTGTGGCCACCCCTACCTTCACGATGCATTTAGAGATTCTGCAAAAGGTCTTCACCAGATTGTTACAGGCTGGACTCACGGTCAATCCCGAGAAGTGTGAGTTTGTGAAATCGCAACTGAAATATTTAGGTTATGTCATCGATAGGCAAGGCTTGCGAGTAGATCCGTCTAAGGTTGAGTGTATGGTGAATTATCCTACTCCAAAGTCTAGTAAGGATGTCCGGCGTTTTGTAGGGCTCATCTCGTGGTATAGGAGGTTTGTTAGAGATTTTGCTTCTCGTGTGGCACCACTTCATCGATTGACTCGGAAGTCGGCGACTTTTAGCTGGAATCCTGAGGCCGAGGCAGCATTTCAAGACATAAAACAGTGTCTAGTTTCGGCCCCTATTTTGACTTGTCCGGATTTCAAGGAACCTTTCACCTTGCAGACTGATGCCTCACAAGTTGGTTTAGGTTGCGTACTCACCCAGAAGATCGGAGGGGAAGAGCGTGTTATTGCCTATGCTAGCAGGAGTTTGACTCACCAGGAGAAAAAGTTTTCAGCAACCGAGCTCGAGTGTCTCGCTGTGGTATGGGCTATCGAGAAGTTCCGCCCGTATGTGGAAGGAGTCCAATTCCATGTTGTCACCGATCACCATTCTCTATTGTGGTTATGGAAGCTACAGAATCCATCAGGTCGTTTAGCTCGTTGGGCGTTAAGGTTACAGGGTTACGATTTCACGATTAGTTACCGTAAGGGATCTGAGAATGTAGTACCGGATGCGTTGTCTAGGGCTATAGCAGCAATTGAGATTCAGGAAGCCGACCAGGACCAGTGGTATACGAAGCTTAGGGCAAGAATCGTCGAAACCCCTCACAATTTTCCCCAGTGGCGTGTGCAGGGCAATAACATCTTTAAGTTAACGCATGCAGGGTCTCCTAACTTGAATAGGGATTGTGATTGGAAGCTGGTGGTTCCAAAATCTTTACGTGCCAAAGTTTTAGTGGAGAATCATGATGAGCCGACGGCTGGACACTTTGGTTATTTTAAAACTCTTAGGCGTGTTTCAGCTCGTTATTACTGGCCAAAGATGAACGTCGATGTGGCCCGTTACGTTCGTAGATGCCCAGTGTGTACTTCCCAGAAACCCGACCAGAGGAAACCTTATGGTGAAATGCACAAGCGTATTCTTTCTCTTCCTTGGGAGGTTATCTGTACTGATTTGGTAGGTCCGCTTCCGGTGTCAGCTAAGCGTAATCGGTTTATTTTGGTTGTTGTCGATTGTTTCACGAAGTATGCAATGATGTTCCCTCTGAAGACAGCTACGAGTGCGGCGGTGGTTAAACATCTTGAGAATGAGGTTATGTTGGTCTTTGGTGCTCCCGAGAGGATAATTTGTGATAATGGGAAGCAGTACGTCAGTAAGGCATTTCGGGATTTAGCCAAGCGCTATGACAGCAAGATTGTGTATAATGCCAATTACCATCCACAGGCAAACCCATGTGAACGGGTGAAGCGAGTCATCAAGACCATGATACGGTCCTATGTTAACAACGACCATCGAACATGGGATGAGAAGTTACCACAGTTGGGTTATGCGTTACGTACAGCGGTACATGAAGTTACAGGTTATTCCCCAGCCTATTTGAATTTTGGTAGAGAACCGTGTTTGTCGGGGAAGATGCATCGACTTCGGGACCAGGGCAACCAACCTCTTGATTTCCACGATCGGACCGATCTTAACGAACATCTTAAGGGTTTGAGGAGCATTTATGCTACTGTTAAGGCGCGTCTCGATAAGGCTTTCCATACCAGCACTCAGCGTTATAATTTGAGGCGTCGACCAGTTAGTTTAGAGTTAGGTCAGACTGTGTGGAAGAGGAATTATACCCTCTCGAATAAGGCCGATTACGTGGCTGCCAAGCTGACTCCCAAGTTTATCAAATGCCGTGTTAGACAAAAGGTATCGCCGAATGTGTATGAGCTGGAGGATTTTGAGACTCGTCGGAGTTTAGGTTCGTGGCATGTACAGGATTTAAAGGTTCATGAAGATGAGGATTTAGAGTGAGCGTGTTTTAGGGTGGTTGGTTGGGCACGCAGGGAAGGTCACGATAGGAAGCATTGTCATCTTGCTTTTCCTTTTTTTTAGAGTATAGGGTGGTTGGTTGGGCACGCAGGGAAGGTCACCATAGGGATCATTATCATCTTGTTTTCCCCATTTTAGAGTATAGGGAGCTATATCATCTTGTTCTCTCCGTCTCTTTAGCATTAGGGTAGCTGAATGCTTGCGAATGTGAGTTTTGTAGGTGTCGTTTGGTTAGCACCTGGTGTCCTGCAATATTTATTTAGGTTATGTACCGTTTACGTCATTTGAGGGATTTTGGGTTGCTTGACACTAGTACTTGTTGGGTTTAGGTTAACATTCGCGAGTAGTTGGTTGTTCAGTGTTAGGTTTGTTTCCGTTAAAACGGAGTTATCGTTCACAGATTCTTCTGGTGAACCTTTTTTTGCTGTACGATTAAGTTTCCGTTAGTGAGGGATCATTGTTCACAGATTTTCCTGGTGAACGTCTTTTGGTTCGTACGAGCGAGTTTCCGATAGTTCGGGATTATTGTTCACAGATTTTTCTGGTGAATGATTTAGTTTGTGTCGAGACGATCAGTCCTTCATTCTTCGCCTTCTTTCCTTCCGACATTTACCTATCCCTTTTCCTTTTCGTTTAGTGTATATGGTCTTTGGTATGAATGTGGTGGGCCCATGAGTTACTTTCCTATTTTTCTGACTTTCTCTTTGATCTGGTATGTTTGTGACTTGAGCGTGAATGGAGTCTTCGGAATGCATGAGGTAAAGGTTGTAGGGACCTTTGTCCCCTCCGTACGCGGTGTGGGAGGGACCCTCAACCAGTATGATTGGTGAGGAGCATAAATGTGGCTCTGCCTGTCGCTTCACTGATCTCCTTCAGATCCTCTTTTCCCGGGGTTACCTTCTCCTCACAATCGTCAAAAGAAGAACCCTGATCGTTCTCTTAGTTTGTTTTTGTAGTCCTATTTCGGTCTAGCAGTACCATAACTGCCGGGGTATCTTCCACCTCGGGGTTTTTTTGTTTTGGAAGTATTCAAGGGGGCGGGTACTTGGTGTGGTCTTGGGATGATGTTTGGGGGGTCTCGGGTCTGGGACCGCTCCGCGATGGGTCGTCACGGGTCTGCTCACCGGCGCAGCACTCTCCACCTCGCAGCGACGAGTAGACTCGATCCCTGTCGTGTGGGTCGTTCTGGCTTCAGGGTCCTCTGGGTGTCACCTCTGTCCACACCAGTAGTTGTTGTTCTGAGGTGCGGGTTTTCGTGGTTTATATGGTTGTAGTTTGGATGTTTGAGGGTCAAACCTCTTTAAGAAAGGGGGGAGTTGAAACCAATGAATTGTTTTCTCGTAATTATGCAGTACTCTCCACCTGATAGCAGGCAACCTTCGTTGTTTCTCGAACAATACAATCCGAAATTGAAACAGATCTAGTGGAAACACAGGTTTCTATTTTCTCTTTGGAAAGTTCGTATTTAAAATACCGGTTCAGGGCTCTGTAGTATCGGCACCAACAACTTCCGCCGTTGTCGTGAGATGGCGTTAGGGAAGCGTCCGTTTTTGGTGAAAAGTTGCTTGCTAAGATGTCTGCCCGCTAAATTGTTTGTTTGGACAATCTTCGAGGTGCATCGTCTCCCATGTAGGAAGCTGAACTGAAAGAAGGGTTCGTAAAGGACGCCCAAAGAACCTAGTTGTTGTGGCAGCCGCTATTTTAACATCCTTTCCGTCGATGGGCCAGAAAAGTTACCAAAACCTCTGTTTGTGTAAAGCACATTTTTCTGTTAGGCGAATATCAGACTTTTCTGGCTCCTTGCTTCGGGCTGAGATCCTCCTTGCTTAGGGCTGAGATCATCCCAAAGTCGATGGCTGTGGATCCTCGCACACCCCTCGGAGAGATTTGAGGCAGAGTCCTGTTTGTGGTGGCTCACAGCTTCCCGTAGGAGCAGCCCCCTGGTGTTTGGAGTGACCTCGTGAGGCCGAGCCTGGTTTGAAACCTACCTCGATTATTTTGCAATTTGTTATATGAACTCTCAAACGATTTCGTTGTGCGGCATTGTATTATGTTCGTTAACTGCTAGGATGCACTGGAATTTTCAATTGCCTGCGTTATCTTGTTTAGCAATTCATATAGGGTTCTGTTATTAGCGGCTTCACCGCAAGTAATTGTTGTAATCAAGGGTCACACGAAGTGCGAGCTTCGCTGTGCTTATGTTAAAGTAAATTCGCCGAAGCTCATTTTGGATTGAAATTTCGCTGAGCGAGTGGCAAACCTAGTTGCGATAGTTCCATGCTCCTTCGGATTAATTAAAATAGCTGGAACAATATTCAGCAGTGCTTATTTCCATAAGGCAGACAGATCTG
>OW679194.1:105903483-105994615 GCA_940337035.1 Agriotes lineatus | reverse complement strand
ATACATTATACTCCTAACAAAACTATTTTTACGATGGATAAGTATGGAATCAGTATTTCTAAATTTTGTCACAAATAACAATATACTGTGCTTTGTTGGAGATCGTTTGTTAAAACTTTCTTCAAATCTGACAAAGTAAGTCCGCCATTTCGTCCAACTTCGTATGAACAGAAATAGGACTCAACAAGAAGAGAGTTTTCTTGAGTATACAAACAAAACTATGATCCATATAACTATTATACCACTATTTACGGCAAATGTACAATATTGTTCCCAATATCGATACAATGGAATGCCGAAAAATTCCGTTTGACCATGGAATCGAACCGATGACTCGCTTATTGAAAGGCTGACGCTCTTAACCACTGCGCCACCAGGTCGTATAGTGTAATTTCCTTATTTTTATTTTATTTTGGTACTCAGCCAACAGCCGTTAGGCCAATTATAGGCGTCGCTTATACTTTATATTGAGGCATACTGTAAGACCATTGAAAAAAGCATTGTCATGTCATAACTGCATTGAAATATAATAATAGATAAGACCAGTGAAAAGGTAGTGACTTGAAGAAATTGTGAATTATGCCACGTGTCATCTATTTTAAATAATTTATCACTTAATATGGAAATGTTTCACATTCTAACAAATTAAATTTAACTTTGGGTCATTAATTTTAAATGTGTTAACTTATTTCTCCATTTAATGCAATTGTCACCTCTATTAATTATTATAACCTCAACTTTCACTTGTGCTCTCGAAGCAAGAGCTGTTCTGCCAGTATTGATATATGGTACTAAAACTACTTAGGCATTTAACAAAAACGACTTTAAAGGAACGAGCACTCACGAGCTCACTTTGCCAGCAGAGATAAACTACAAGATCAAGACAAATTCAAAAAGTGGAGACCTAAAAAAGTATGAGCAAATCCAATGTCAAGGTGGGATGATAGAAAGAAAATGACAGATAAAGTTGGGCTAAACTGTGGAAGACCTGCATCTAGCAATGAACAGATATACTTCTTTCTTCATCTGGGTCGTTATTCGATTCCGAACGTCCCTGCACCACAATTTTCCGCTGTGCGCATCACGTCCTCAAGCAGTAGGTTTGTCAGTCTTTACTTAGTCGATGCATCGATTAGGACAACGTTCTCTCTGCCGTCATCAGGCGTCCTTCCTCTTCAATATTTGTCTTTAAATAGATGGAAGTAAACCTGCGCTACTGTCTATATTTGTTATTCTTGTTACCCATGGAATTGATAACACTCTACGATAGTATGTCATATCGAATGCTTCGATTCGTCTGCGGAACGCACCATTTATAATTCAGGACTCGAGTCATCAGGAGCGATGAGAAAAGCTTACGCTTTCACTAGACGTTGTTTTGCTTTACTCTTAATGTGGTGGTTTCCTCATATTCCTGCCAATCCATTCTTAATGGTAGGTTCTTCCGGGTTATGCCATGGTCGTCGATTTGAACTTGACGTTTCGCTTCTCATGCTATCAGCTTCTTCAGAAGTTTTTCTAAAGACTGATGTTGGTGTCTTTTGTTATATACCGAGGAGTCGTTACGGTAGGCTGCTCATGTAGATCTTGTATGTTATTGGGACTTGTCGTTTTTCCGCTTGGTTGCTCACGTAAAATTTGTTTATGGATGCATTAGTTTTGCAGAGCTACCTTCCATGTGTTACTAAAGCGATAGCCGTCTTCTCGGTTGAAATTGTTTAGATTTTTAATCATTTCTAGGGATTCCCGAGGGAAGTATTTTTTTAGTCCTGGCTAGTATGTTTACGGAGTCATAATTTATTCTGTTATCTCCTGGTCCTAATACGTGTTCTGCGATGGCTGATTTTTGTGTGTTTCCAAGTCGTGTGTGGCTCTGGTGTTCTTTTATTCCACATTGGATTCTTCTACCCGTTTGTCCGATGTAAGATTTGCCACAAATGGTAAACGCCTTCTGTCTGTATGCTGGGCAAAGAATCTTTGTTGGAGGGGATCAATTGTTGGACCTTTCTTGTTATACCATAGCGGACCCCGATGTTTTTCTTATCTAAGACCTTTCTTATTCTGTCGGTTACTCCGGCGAGAAAAGGAAGGCAGAAGTAATTAATAGGTTTAGGTTCTTTCGATTTTCTGGCGGATTTGCACTTCTGAAGAAGCTGTCAGCTTGAGCAGCAAAACGTCAAGTTCAAATCGACGACCACGGCATAACCCGGAAGAACCTATCATTATGGACAACGACCGTGAAAGCCTGCATTCGACAATCCATGCTTAGTTCTACTGATTCTCCTGTTCATGTCGCCTTCACAGTATCTCACTTATTGCAAATGCGAACTGCAAGGAAGAGGCCTGCCCCATTTTCTTCTCTCAGTTGGATTCCACTCCGGTACCCTCTGCGGCTTTCTTGTTACAGCCATTCGTTGTAGGTGTCCATACCATAGCAATCTCTTCATTTCGATCGTATCACTTATGTTCCCTTCAACGTCATTAATGTTCCATATATCCGACTTTCTAATACGTTCTAGTTTAGAAATCCCAGCACTGCCAGAAATCAATTTTCAGAGCTTTTAATCTGTTTTCTTTTCCCTTTTGTTAAGTACCCATATCTCTGACCCATAGGTTGATATGCTTTCGATTATCTTTTTTCGATTATCTGTTGTAGGCAAAATAAGTTAACAGTGCAGGATCGCCCTGCGTGGAAGCCACATTGTTATTCTTGTTAATCTTCAAGTCTTGATATTAACTTTCGCCTGTTTGTTTTAATATTTTACCGTAAAGTATACTTATAGATCGTGTTACGCTATTGTCCCTGTAATATTCGCATACCACTGTACTTCCTTTATGCTTCAATGTACTTGCTTTATGCTTATGCTTATACAGGGTGTAACAAAAATGGTGAGATGACTATATACAGGAGGCTTCTACGACTAAAAATAAGGCAAAAAGTTTCTATAAATATATGTCCTAAAATGGTTCGTTACTGAGTTACAGCTACTTGATGCTTTTCAGTTTTGTATTTAAAAATATAATAGAAAACGGAGTTGTCTAATTGAAATCATAAATGTTCAAAATCACCTCCACGGGCAACAACACACTGCTGAGCTCATCGGATCATGGACTACCTCACGCGGTCATAAATTCCGAATTTGCTGACATCCGCGTTCCACTCTCTGTCGAAGATTCTCAATGTCTTCAAGTGAAGTAGAATACACCATAGATTTTAGATGTCCGGATACGTAAAAATCGAGAAGATTTAGATCGGGTGACGGTTTAGGCCACGCTACAGGTCCAGCACGACCAATCCATCTTCCCTGATATACTATCTAATGCACGAACCACGTGCGTCCATTAACATCTAGTGGAACAGCTTCCAGCAATCCTGGTAAGTCATTTTCTAAAAAATACCGACAATTCTGGCCAGAAAGTCGTTAGGATAATGCAATAGGACCAATCAAGAAGTCGTTAATAATTCATATTGCGGTTGATGCCTGAACTGAACAATGGCATGTTAGTTATTTTCTTGTGATTGATAAAAATTGATGATACTATCTCTTGTAACGCCAGCTCTACCAGTAAAGGGCACTGATAGCAAAAAGAGAAGATAGGCGGCGCATGTTTCTAACAACCAGGCGCAATAAGCTTCTCGTGCTGGGAAGTCATTCTCACTAAGTACCTGTACTCTTTGCACGTGGTACAGATAAAGTTGATTGGTTCTTAAAATCCGCCACACAGTTATATGATCGACACCTTACGCTAATCCAATTCGTCGAGTTGTATCACCTGCATTTTCCTCATCACGTTCCAACACTTCTTCTTCTTCTTCTTTTTTATCAGCCCTGATTCGTCCACTCCTGAACATAGACCTCTCCAACAAGTCTTCATGCTTGTCGGTCTTGCGCCGACCTAATACAGTTTTTACCAGCAGCTTTCCTTATGTCGTCGGTCTATCTTTTTTGAGGTATTCCAACGTTCCTTTTGGTTTGTATCGGTCTCCATCTTATCACTCTAGATGAGATATCCACCTGTCTGCATCTTGTCGTACAACATGGCCCACCCATTGCCATTTTAGGTGTGCTATTTTCTCCATAACATCTGTTACTTTTGTTCTTCGTCGGATTTCAACGTTTGTTATTTTATTTCGGAGACTTTACCCAGCATTCTCTCCAACACACGTTCTTCCAAGTCCAAAGTGATAGTAGTTCGTGGTCTGCCGAGATCTCGGATTGCCAATTTGAAAGATCCTGTTTCCCTGAATCTAAAATGAGGCCTTTCGAATGTTTCTCGGTTCGTAAAGGTCGGTTTGGGAAATGATCTGCGTAAAGTTTTCCTGCTTGCGCCCTATTACAACGTGCAAAACCGTACATTAACTGCATGTCGTACGTCTATTCGAAAGAATAATTTGCCATTTTTGTACAATTAATTATAAAACAATGCTAATGACCTAAATGACTTAACCGACTGAAAACAAGAAGCACGCATGGTCTGAAAAGCTTAAATCGTGTGCCCAGTGATTTTTTATAATTCACTGCTGTAACTCAGTGAAGCACCATTTTAGGACATACGTTTATATAAACTTTTTGCCTTATTTTTAGTCGTAGAAGCCGTCTGTGTATGGTCAGCCAGCCATTTTTATTACATCCTGTATATGCATGATATGAATAATTTGTTCTCTGGTGTATGCGGTCTCCCCATAAGTATCTACCACTTTTAGCATATAGTTTTTATATGAAAATACTAGGCCCGTATTTAATTAATTCGTTACAAATATCTCCTGGCCCCGGTGATTTCGCATTCTTCATTTTTCTTAAGTCTTTTACGGTTTCTTCGGGTTTCATCTCCATATCTCTGTCTATTTCTTCGAAATCATTTCCTTCTTCTTTGTATTCATTATAAGTTTCTATATGGTCCTTCCTGTCTTCAGTTATCAACGTCTCATTATATCTTCGCCAGCGTTCGATACTTATGAGATTCATGTGTGAAGTTCTCTTACATATTTTCCTAGGGTTGAAATAAGTCTCCTGGCCTCTTCAGATGTTGTAACTCAACCGTATCTCCCATCTGAGAATGTATTATTCCAAAGTTTTCCTCCCAGAGTTCATTTTTGGCTCCTCCTATCTTTCTTTGAACTTCGCTATTTGCTCTCTGATACTTTTCTGTCTTCTATCTCCCTAATTAGTAGCCACTTCTAGTATTTTCTTTCTTGTTTTTTATGATTTCGTCTATATTCCACCAATATTGCTTTCGTCGATTATCTATATGTTTTAGTTTTTCTCCCAACTCCTCATTCGCTACTTCATGTATTGATACTATAATGTTTTCGTGCATTTTATTTTGAGTCTTTGGTTCTACCTCATTTAATTTATTACGTATGTCTTAATTGTATAAGAACTGAGCCTGGAAATGGTTTTTGTGCTTTTTTTGTCGTTAACATATTTAATTGATGGTTACTATTGAAGTAATTTCTGCACGGGAAATATATCTTAGCTTTTAGTAGGCAGTGTTCAACTCCACATTTGGCTTGCCTCTAAACTTGAACGTTTCTTACTTTGAGATTACATTCCTGACGCATTATTAGGTAATGAATTATAGATTTAAGATTGCGAGATGGTTGTGTCCATATGAAGCGGTGGATATCTTTATCTTCATAGAACCCACTCGTATTACGTAATGTATATTTATTGCAGCATTCAATTAGTAGTTTGGCACTATCATTTATTGATTTTTCTCCAAATATTCCATTTACTTTGTCATGAAGCTGTTTTCCTGTCCACGCGTTTAGATCACTAAGTATTATAATTTCCTTCTGGCTGCCAGTACTGTCATTAATAATTCATTGTAGAGTTTTTCTTTTATGTCATTCTCTGCATTATCTCTTGGGGCATATATCCCTAGAATTGCTATTTCATGCCCTTTTATTGTAATGTTTAATTGAATGGTTCTGTCGTTTATGTATTCCCAGCTACTAATCCACTATCTTCACTTATTAATCAATAGTGATACTCCATCTCCTGGACGTGTATCTTGTGGAACTCCACTGATTATGTAAATGTCGTCACAACTTGCACCCTTCTCTTTTGTTTCCGCGAGCACGGCAATATCAAAGTTGTATTTTTTTATTTCCTTTAAAACTTCATATCTAATATTAGGTTCTTGAATATTCCAATTCGCAAAATTCAAAGTCCGTTTTCTCTGGCCTGTCCGTTTTCTGTTTGCCGTCCATAGTCCGATGCTTGCATTTTTAGCATTTTTAAAATTTTTACGGAAATAGGTGCTGGTCCATCACCAACTCGAAGGAACGTTGGGTGCGGGTTAGTCTAGCTCTCCACTAAAAATCTGACGGAAAGGAGACCCTACCAGTTAGACTACCGCCCCATGACAAGAGTTAACACCCTGACAGAGGGGGTGGGCACTTTTAGTGTAATATTCTTTAATCTTTTTTAACTTTTCGACCAAGGAATATGATTTTGCGTTAAATAACCCATATAAATTGACTCTTATTTTTTAGTAGAAATTCGGATTTAAAGCCATCAACTTAAGCATAAAATGCGACAATAGGTGTTTTACGTATTGCTTATTTATCAATTTGAAAAAACTACAAAAATTAAAGATCATAGATTTTAATACTTATTTTCGAAGATAATGATTACATTTTAAGAATACTTATTTTGTAATGTTTATATGATTTTATGATCTATGTTTCTTTTATCCAATCCTTGGAAGTTTCTTTTACCTCAAATTCAGGACGAAATTGGAGAATACTGGTTTCAGCAAGATGGCGCCACAAGTCATACTGACATAGTACATATGGTAAGATAAGAGTCGGGCAAACGCGGTTCAATTTTTGATTGGCTACGATCCACTGCGCATGCGCAGTAATCTAAAATGGAAATTTGAAGGGTGGCTATGGCAATGACAATTAAATGACGTACGTAATATTGTTCGATTCGATGACAAGACAAGTTTTTAGAGGTTATATGTTTACTACACCACCAAAAAACCGCTCGTAAATTACTCAATCCGATCTATCTACTGCAAAATCAGCTGACCACCAATCGGTAAACGGTAGATACCTACCAGTGTAGTTTTCGTAAATGCATTAAGTTTACCATTTATTGACAATGTCAAACTGACAAGTAATTAAATTCATCAAAGTGACACATATTAAGAAAAACAACTCCGGCCTTGAACGCATCATTTATTTTTGGAACACTAATGGCGGCTGACATTTGTGTTTGCCCGACTCTTATATAACTATATACAGGGACTCTATACTGACAGAATTAGAATGTACATTTTACAGAATTTTTTTTCCAAATAGTTTGATTTCAAGGAATTGTACCATTCCTTGACCAGCAAGGTCTCCGGATCTTTCATCTCCAGATTTTTCTTTCTGGGGTTCTTTAAAAAGCAGGGTGTATACAAATAATTCCAGAAATCTAGATGTTATGCAAAATTTTCATAGCCGTTTAGAAGAATGCAAGACACAATATTTAAAACATAAAAAACGTCCATCCTTCTAGTTTACAAATATGTATTTATTTGTTTTGTTGTTTAAGTTAATAAAAAATTTTATAAGCTGTTTGAAATAGTTCATTTTGCCGCACCCTGTATTTACCAAAAATAAAAGAGTTCAATAATGTCACTGTGAAATAGTTTAAACAGAGAAAATGAACAAATTATTTTGGAATAGAAATGTAAAAACACGAGTTCGTTTATTTAAAAATACAGCTGTGGTATTCTACATAGAAAATCTGAAAAATTTACAAAACAACACAACACAAACAATGGATAGTAAAGCGGCGGTAAATTAGTATAATAACATACGATAAAAGTAATCAGTGAGCAGAACAAAGTAAGTGAAATAAACTTGGAAAAAGGTAGCAATTGGGCAAACGCGCGTCTTTTTCGTATCGAACCCTGTTTTGGGTGCGTATCCTTATTTAGCTCTAATTTCCAAATCACTTGTAAAGTTCCATCAACTAATGTGAGCGATTTGTTCCCTTCTACAAACTACTCTTTACGAGCCATATATCCACCCTTGCGAAAAGTATTATACTGTGAATACGCTGCATATTGCATTCAAGTATAACAGTGAACGTTGCGTCGTTGCATATTTCAAGGGCATGTAAAAATATGACAATAATAAAATCTGCCGTGCCGTAGAATAAATCAAATAAAGTAAGAATTTTTAGTATACTAATCGACCCAACTGAGCGGCATCTAAAAGGTTTACGAAGTAATTCATACGTGATCGCAAACTTCCACTTTTACTTCTAAAGAATCTATCTACTACGAAATAAAATCCTCTTACCTCTGGAAAGGTCAAGTGACGTGACTTTACCCTGGAGCAGGATGTCGTTAGCATTGGAGTCCGAACGTGTATCCCAGAAGCGAATGCGTTTATCATAGTGGCCGCTAATAATGGTTGAACCGGCCCCATCCACTGTGACAAGATCGTTACAGCTCGACCCAGCAAATTTTGTTTCTATACCTGAAAAATATTTAGATTAAAATATGGCTAATTATTAATGCACGATTATAAAAAGAGAGTAACAGGTACGTTTTATTCAATACCGCTCTATAAAGTCGAATCGTTCACAAACGATCATATTCAAAAGACGGGTTAACGACCAACTTTACCGTCTTTAAAGCGCAACCAACTTGCACACACACCTTGATATGGGACATTAAGATGATTTAACCACACCTTCGACAATTACTTTTACTTTCCTCGCCTACGAGGAGTTTAACGTTTCTTACTAAGCCGACTCTCAGACATTCTGCCTCTGACGTGACCCGAGATCAACAATAGTAGATGAAGGTTCCAGCCCTTACCGAGAAATTTTAAACACTACACAATGTGCAATTGTATTCGAGTTGTAAGAGATCTTACAAGCAGAATTAAAGCTCAGCATTAGCTTCAACACTTTTGTCGAAAACATCAAAAACTTGAGAATATGATTATATAATACCGACAACTAACAGCAGGCAAGTAAATTCCACGCAATAAATTTTCGCATGACGACATGCCTTCTCTCTAATATGAGAAATGGCAATTTCATTATCCAATATAACGACGCTCCAAGACTCCGACTACACCACATCAAATAAATTATGGAAAACATGAAAAATAGAAATTCCATACAATTTCAAAATTAAATAATATCGAGATGTGTAGAACTAGTTACCTAACCATTGACTAAAAATTCTTAGAAGAGGTTATAACCCGCATATATATAAAGATATATCTATGTTTTCATCTAGAAGCTCGATTGAATAACAAAAGATGCAGCAGATATTCGTCAACCTTACTTCCTCGACATCCTAAGACATTGAAAGCGCTTACACTTTTTACTATTTACAAATTACAATTTTTATTTGAAAAAAGTAACAAACAAGTATACATATTATCATCTATTCGGCAAATATATTCCGTTGTCTTCGAACTATGCACCAAAAACCAATAAAATTTGAACTGAC
Organism: Agriotes lineatus; assembly: GCA_940337035.1. Taxonomy (NCBI): domain Eukaryota; kingdom Metazoa; phylum Arthropoda; class Insecta; order Coleoptera; family Elateridae; genus Agriotes; species Agriotes lineatus. The sequence continues at coordinate 105,985,141 of OW679194.1, read as the reverse complement.
AGTAACATGAAATCCCTTATCGATACTTCGGCGCACTGTTGGCATGAAGCGGTTTTTGCGAAGCAGCATACTCCTGAAGATACTTGAAGTCTTCGTAATCTGTTGAACCGCTCTTTCAATGTGGTATGGCCGTTATAATGTATTATATACATGATCGCACTATATGTGCGACTTGGCCTACTAGATGGAGGAAATCGGTTTAAAATTGGGTCAAAGATTTACAAATATCGTTAGGGGAGAGTACGAATGAAACTGACAGCACGTATAATCTGGAATTTGAGATTTTAATGTAAAAAGAGATAGAAATTTGCAAAGCACCCTACGAGTTTGTTTAAATCTTGCCAAGACCGAAATTCAAACTCGTGACCTCAGGTTCAACTGCTCACGAGTGTAGTCGTTATACAAATGTGATAGCGTAATTAAATTAGGGAAACGCTTAACGTCTATTACTGATAACACGAATACAAATACACCAAAACATACCAAGAATTAGCGACCAATCTCGCCCAAAGGCTTTTCCGTTCTTTGCATTAATATTCCACACAAAATGGAGCGAAAAGCATCCTGATAGGTTATGCCGTTCTCGAGTTACCGTGTTTATCCAGAATGGCATTCTGGTACTTTATTAATTTACCGACTTTATTTCAACTCCAACACATCCCCTATCTTCACAAAAGTTATATAGTTTAATGAGACCTTTCATATAATTTTGGATTGGCTGCAATTGATTGAGGGATTACAATAAAAATTATAAATTAGTATAAATGGTCGGGGTCGGCAAGTTGCGCCATAGTAAAATATAAAAGCGCAAAGAAACATAAATTAAGACGAGATCGAGTGTTTTGAGTTGCTGTTTATTTTTAAGTAACATGGCAAATAGCTGTTATTGGGATACTCCCTCTAGATGATATGGCTATAGACATTGTAAAAAAATGTTTGGCTGGAAATTCAATTAAATTCGTTCATTTGTAGTCATGTGTTCGAAAATAACCAATGATAATAATATTTTACTAATTGTAAAAGGGTAGTTATCCCTTACATATGTCATGATGTCGCCCACTAAGAAGAATATATCGACAGTTTCATATTTAATAATAATAATTAAAATTACTTTGATGAATTGGTATTTTCAATAAATAATTTTGACTATTCAATTCACCTGACATCTGTCAAAAAGTGACTAATGAAAATCCAGAATTTTGACGTTTCTTGACCAATAAAAAAAATATCAGCAGATATATCTTCCTAGAAGGTATTCAAGTGACTATTTTAAACAAATGTGATTTTTATTAGAAAAATTCAATATTAGTGTTTGGTTACTATAGAAATTGCGTAGTTTGTTGATAGATCTACTGAAAACTAATTTTAAAAAATTGTTTGGTTCATCAAATAGTCCCTCGAATGTCATTCTTAGTCAAAGTTAAGTAGATTATTTCTACGGAGGTATCACTACTCATGTCCAGTGAGCTTGGGATTAGGACTCATGGTATTATAAGTTATTATTTTTTAAACAGCCCTATCAGCCAATAGTAATGAGCAAAAATTTCAAATCGACCAATAGCATCAAAATTACACTGACTATCTGCTACTAGCTGATTACAGCGACTATTTTTTCACAAACCATTCAAATCGTCCTTCTGCTGTAACACAACTAACTAAAAGTGGAGTAGGTGAGCAGCAGTTGTTAAAAATAACAGGACACTCATCTGGAAGCTCCATCAAACCATATCTACAACTTGGACTGTTTAAAAAATAATCACGCCGAATTACATTCGTGCTAATATTTTTTTAAAATAATTTTAATTAAATTAGCACTCATCTTTGTATCTATTAAGAAATCCCACTCGTGGACTTAAAATTATCAAAAAATTATCACCACTTATGTAATTACTGCTGAATAAATAATTTTCTGACCGAATGTCCCTCGACGATTGATACATTTTTATTGCGTCTTTCTTGAATAACTTGCTTTTAGGTAACAGCCCTGCACCTACGGCATCAGGGCTATGTATTACCAACCAACGTGCTCTGGAAAATTCTAATATAATTGTTTCCTAATTATCACTGTCCTTGGGACCGTAACTGAAAATCCCAGAAAATTAGTTATAGCATCAGCGTCATCGTGTTACGTATTAATTACGTGCTTGCATAAACGTCTGTCGACACATATGAGAACGCTGATAATGGGTTTATATCTTGTCTTACAGATGTCTCGCGTAATTGTTATCAGTAGTTTAGTTGCATCGCTTCATGCTTGAAACATTGTATTTTTTGCATTATAACCCGTAAGGTAATAAATTGAATAATGGGATTTTTTTTATTATCTTTCGTCAATCAATACACATCTCTATCACTGTGATTAACTAACATTACTATTCATTCCCATGGCAACGTTATGTCTTTGTTAAAGAATTTCTTTTACACAATGGTATTTACATAAAGGGGTGCTTTATCTTTCTCTTTGATTACTTTAACTATAACAGCATTACGATTACAATTACTGGACTAGAAAGTTTTTATGACTGTTAAACTCTATAAGTTATGATTGGAATAAAAATGTTTTGGTATTAAAAGTATTTGCCAGCCGTTCTATCCTTTATCTAATAGACTTGTCTGTCCGGGACGCTGTTTTGTCTGTCCGGGACGCTGTTTCAGCAGCCAAACCGTAAGAGATAGAGAAAAAAGTTATTCAAGTTATATGTTTGGAATGGTCATGTCAGGTCAGGAACAGAATTTCAGTCACGTGACACTTCCGGTTTTCGAGAAATCACGTGATTTCTCGAAAACCGGAAGTGTCAGTACGCTGTTTCAGCAGCCAAACGGAGCTGCGACCCTCTGCGCCTTAAAACCTCGATCGGTTAGGCAACCACTTTGACAGCTTCCAGAATGTTCCGATGCGGCGTACCACTTTGACACCTTCCAGGTCTGGGTACAGTTTTTATTTAACACGCGTTCTATTTGAAAAACGGTCTTTTTTGTTTTTTTTAAATGAGACATTTGTCTCACTGGGTTGCTAGTTGTCTTATATTTTCTTAATTTGGCAATCCCCAAGTTCATAGTGAATTCTTAGTGAAACCTACAACAGCGCTTAAACTTACAAAATCTGTGTCTTTACAAAACTGTAATTTATCCTTTACAACCACATATAATAAATAATGTAGTCACTTTTAAAATATCAGGATGTCCTATTAGAAAAGATCAAGAAGGAGGATTTAAATGTATAAAAATATATAGTGATTGATTACAGATTAATGATTGGTTAAAGGCTCACAGTACCATGACACAGCAAAGCAATATAAACACCTGGATCAATTGTTAAAGAACTGGAGGTTATAAAAGCAACTTAAGAAATATAAAAACAGAAATTCAGTTATTCGACTGTGACTAACTACGTTGTTTAGATATGGGGAGGGAGTAAAGTATAAAAGTAAGAACATAGAACGCTGAAATTAGATATGTACCTAGAATTATGTACAATACTCTAAAATGCAGAATAATCAGGAGAAAATTAATTACAAAATACTATAACTGCCGAAAATGGTACGGATACTTAAAACAAGAATGAAACACAGATGATGCCGACCGTCCAACAAAAACATCAGTTTGTAGTGACACCTTGCATGTGGATCTACAATAAGGGACTTTCAGTTAGCTTTTGAGAAATGAAAAGCAGTTAAACTACCAAAAAGGACTTAATGTAATAACAAACTAGATGATACGGCGCAAGCTCCTTATCGATACATTATATACATTATTGGGCCAAATATGCGATTACATGGGCTAAAGTCAATTCGCAAAGGGGATGAGAACTAATTATTGCGAAACCTAGACGGAGGAAATATATATAATTTGCATCTTCATCTTTGAATAAGTTAAAGAAAATTTCCCGGACTGAGATATGAACTCGTTACTTACTCGACCTCAGGCTCGGCAGTCCACGAGTGTGTCACTACATTACGTCTGCTACAGTTAACGCGAACACAAATCAACAAATACATTTAATGAAAAAATTTACCAGTTTCGCCCAAAAGCGTTTCAGTTCATTACGTTAATATCCCACACAAACTGGCGCAAAAATCATCCTAACAGGTCATCTCGTTTAAGACTTATTATATTTATATCCATCCGGCGCGACATGCTTTTCCACGGTTCCTTTAATCTTTCATTTAAGTAATATTGAGTTGCAATTCATGGAGCGGCTGCGACAAAAAATTTTATTTTTAAAAGTCGAGACAAGCAGTACCGAAGTAAAAAAATCTCATAATAGCCAAACAATTGTAGCTAGAATTTAATAAAAACTCAAAGGAAAAGCACGCCATGTCATAAAAAAGCAAAGAAAGACTCGTAGGTTAAATACACTTCCGCTATAAATAATTCCACATCTATAAGTGAAGTTTGGCAGAAGATACACCTAGACGAATTATACTAGTGAATCATAATGGTCGTATTAGTACAACAGAAACTGATATAGTCGAAATGATAGCCAATAATTATGAAAAAAATTCGAGCGACAACACACATACAAGTAAAGAGTTTCTTAGATATAAAAAAAGAAAGAGACGAAATCACACCGATAACACATGATTTCCAACAAATTAATGTACTCCTAAGTTACGTAGACATTGAAGATGTTCTAGATATGTGCAAGCATACTAGCCCAGGCCCAGATGGTATATTGTACATATTACTCCAAAAGCTACCCAAAACTACGAAAAAATATTTTACTCAAAATTTACAACTTAATTTGAAGTAGTCATCAGTTTCCTAAGAAATAGACAGAAGCTACCATACTGCCAAACAAAGTGAACCTCAAAACCAAATATCATCATACAGACCCATAGCCTTAGAAAAAATAATAAATAACAGGCTAGTTTGCGTTTTAGAAAATAAAGATCTGTTAAATCCAGCTCAAAGTGGCTTTCGCAAATCTCAGTCAACAAACGATAACATAATCAATTATACCAAAGAAGTTGTATGTTTGGGGGTTTCGAGGAAATATAAGTGTTTGCTTAAAATTTTCTGGAAAATTGAACTTCGAGTGAAAATAAGCAGCACCTTATCAAGCACAAGAACACTACAAAACCGAACATCGCAGGGATCTGTAATAAGTAAAGCTGATAATTATATGCACCCAAATGTACGAAAATATGCGCATATATATGCATACATTTTGTTGAGTATATGCATCCAAGGTTATAATATATGCACATCATATGCTCTAATTTTTTTGAAAATAACTAGAAGTTCTCTAAATAATGTAAAAATTTTAATTATTTTGTATAATAATATTTATTTTTCTAATTTTTATTCAAAGACGTCATTCATTTTTACGTTTGACTATATCAACATGGACTACCAACACCAGCTTTACGTTGTAAGCCAACATAAAAATGAGATTTCCCCTAAGGCCGCCAGACTATTCACCAAACACTCGTGAAATGGATTCTATGTTGGTTGATTCCTTATACATTGTTTCTACAGGAAAAGTGGGGTTGCTGGCAGTCTATGTTTATATAGTCAAAGATTTTAACAGGGACTTCCCCTTTCCTCTGCTTATTTCGATACACGCACTGCATTCCAGCTGCAGGAAGTAAAAGTACTATATATTTTAGTTGCACATAAAAATTTTATTAATAATTTAATAAAATAGTAAATTTTACAAAAAAATCTCAAAAAGTTCATACATTACAAATTATTGCTAAATATAACCAAATATGCAAAAATCCAGAAAGTATGCTCAAAATCGCATAAATATGCAAAATATGCAAAATAAAACTTGGCTTAAACGATTTGTTTTCATATAATTAGTATACATATGCAAAAAGTTTCGCCGGCATATCAATTATACAAAATATGCATTTGCATATAATATCAGCTTTAGTAATAAGCACGACTTTTTGATCACTACAAATGACATCATCCAAGACGTAAAAGCCCCTGTAAAAGCAAATTTATTTGCAGACGATGTAGTTATATATGCTAACTGCAAAACCTTAAATGCCGTTTAGAACTTATTACAAAATTCTATCGACAAAATGGAAGAGTGGGTTTTAAATTTTCCACAGAAAAGACCAAATGCATTTTGTTTTTTACAAGAGCGTCGAATATAATACAAACGCTGAAGCTGAATAACTCCAATTTGTAAGCAAAATAAAATTTCTTGATAAAAGGTTAACCTGTAAAGCCCATATAAATACTGTAAAACACACTTGTTCGACAGGGCTGGGATTGATGAAAACACTAGCAAATCATTACTCGGGACACGAACAAATTGCTACATATATACAGAAGTCTAGTCCGATTAAGGATTGATCACGGAATTATTGCTTATTCTAGCTGCAGAAATAGCTATTTACGTTATTAGACCGGTAGCAACATTTTTATGGCCGCGCCAATACTTTACAGGTCGAGCCCTACGGGCTCGACCGGTATGTTTAGCAAGGCCATAAAAATGCTACCGGTCGTGTATCGTATAAGATTTTATCTACCGGACTCGTTTGTAACTATGTAAACGCTAGTTACCAATGCAGTATCCTAAAAAACCTATTTTAAAGTAATCAAGACAATTAAATACGCAGCATTAAGAATTTCCATCGGAGCCTTTCGCACCAACCCGATAGAGAGCATACGTTGTGTTGCAAAAGAACTGCCAATAGAACAACGCATTGAACAGCTATCTCTTTTTTATGCTGCTCGCATTTCAATATCCCCAAAAACTCCCAGTTATAACAATACTTTCTCAAACAGCTATAAAATAATTTATCAGCTAAAGAAACATGTCCAACCTTCATTCTACCAACGCATTAACGCGTATCCCCACGAAATATACTATGGATATCCACCTATTCCTTTTCCTCGTGAAACCTCTATTTCACCATGGACTATGGTTCTACCAATATTAGATACCTCCCTAACCAGCTATCATAAAAGCGAAACTCACACCATTGTTATTCGTCAATCGTTCTATCAGTTACAAATGAAATATGCAAGCTCTACGTTTATATATACAGATGCATCGAAAACGGAAGAAAGTGTGAGGTCTGTTGTGGTAATGCCAAATCAAACATTCTACTATCGCATTACAAACATATGCAGCACCTTCACAGGTGAGTTATACGACCTACAACAGGATCTACATCACATGTCACACACACCTACGCAGAGATGTGCAATTTGCACCTACTCGTTAAGCGCAATCCAGGCAATCCAGCAAATACACTATTCCTCAATCCAATGATACAAAATGTTAAAACAAAAGTATCTAATTTATTAAGTTATGGAAAGGAAATAGTGATGGTCTATGTACATTCCCATATAGGAACAACAGGGAATGAAAAAGCCGATAAAGCAGCACGTGATGCAACTCTAAGACCAACACAAGTAAACAACATTCACACAATTGGTGACATCGAAAACCATTTTAAACTAAAGATACACAAAATAGGGCAGAGCAAGTGGAACCTAAGTGCAACCAAACGTAGAGATATTAATCCTGACGTTGATCATTCTCTGCCCCTACCCGTGAACAGGATATCGCAACCGCGAGTTACAAGAATCAGAATACGTCGCACCAAATATACCCATGGATACATATTTAGTGGATAAAGACCACCGAACCCATATGTAATGCATGCCAAGTTACGAATACAATCAATGCTCGTGGAACGTCCGAAATATGCTGTACAAGACAGAACAAGTAAGACGCCTGCCGATGTAAAAGAAGCAATTAGTGACACCCCTAAAAATGTACAAAGATTAACCAACTCTGAAATATATTTTCTTCATCTTCTTCTTTTTCAGACACTTATCCATATTTGAATATAATGCTCCCTTAGTACTTTCCGATCTTCGCGGTCTTTAGCTGTCCTTCTCCATTTCTTGCCTATCGTTTTTACTACATCGTCGGCCCATTTAAATATTGGGCCTTCCTGTTCTGGGTCTCCAGTCTAACAATCTTCTTGACCACCTCTCATATCCTCCTTTTGACCCGTGCCCTATCCATCCCATTTCAGTTGTGCTGCCTTTTTTGCTACATCTGTCACTCTTGTTAGTTCTCTTATTCTTCTGTTTATTACTTTGTCTCTAAGTGAAATGCCTAACATCCTCTTCCCCATTGCTCTTTGCGTAATTTTGAGTTTACGTATTATTTTCTTTGTGAAAACCATAGTCGCAATACCACAAGTCATCACTGGTAATATGCAGGTGTTCTATACTCTTGTTCTATCTTTGAGGCTGTATTTGTTAGAAGTAAGTATATAAGCTAATTTTCCAAATGCTGACCAGCTCAATCTTATTCTTCCATGCAGCACCGCTTCTTGATATTCTTTGCTAATTTTTATTATGTGACCTAGGTACACATATGATTCTACTTCTTCGACAGTCGTTCCTTCTATTTCAATCTTTTGTAGTGAAGGTATGCTAAACATTTAGTTTTTTGGATGTTCATTTTTAATCCAACTTTCTGTGATCGTTCGTTTAGCTGTTTGATCATTCGATTTATTTCGCATTCGTCTTTAGCGATCAACACTATTCCGTCTGCATATCTTAAATTTGTGATGTTTACTAGCTCTATGTTAATTCCCTCGTCTTCCAATTCCAATTTTTTTTAAATCTTTTCCAAGACGAGGGTGAAAAGCTTGGGAGATAACGTATCTCCTTGACGTTCTCCTCTCTCCATTTCTGCTTTCACATGTAGCGTTGCTTTTCTATATATATCCTTTATTATTAACGAGTATCGGGAATCCACTCGGCAGTCGTCTAACGCTTCAAAAACTGGTTGTAGTTCAATAGTGTCGAAAGCTTTCTCATAGTCGACAAAGGCCATAACCAGGGGCAGATTATATTCCTAGCATTTTTCAATTAATATATAATGCTTGCCAAATGTTCGTTTGTGCTATGCCCTCTCCGGAAGGCTGCCTGTTCCGGTGGTTGGTAACTATCAATTTTATCCGTTATTCGCTTTGTAATAGTTCTAACAAATGACAGAGTAAGCTAATGGGCCTGTAAGTTTTCAATTCTCCTCTAGCGCCTTTTTTATACAACAATATCACTTCTGCATTGCACCATTGATTTGGCACAGTTCCTTTCTCAATACACAAATTGAAGAGTTTACAGATTTTTTCCAGCAACAGGTTCCCTCCATTTGTTATATATTCCGTTATTATTTCATCTTCTCCGGCCGCCTTTCTGTTTTTGATTTGACTACGGGCTTTCCTTACTTCCTGCTTATTTATGTCTGGCATTTCTTCAGAACCAACATTTTGCATTTTTCGTGGTCTTGCGTCTCTATTTGTATTTTTATTTTCTGTGTCTGTAGTTTTATACAGTTTAGTGTAAAACTCTTCAATAACTTTCATAATTTCTATTCTATTTGTCGTTTCTATACCATTAGGTTTTTTAATTTTTGTAATTTTCTTTTTTCCTTATTTCTTCTTCTCTATATCTCTGAACGTTTTTTTTAATTTCTTTTTTGTAATTTTTCTAGTTCTGCGTATGCAGCTGTGTCCCTTTTGTTTTCATTTCTCATTTTCCGTTGTTTTTCCGTTAAGCTTTGAGAGTCTGCTTCTTTTATTTGTGGATGGGCCTATTGTTAGGTGTTATAGTTTTTATGCTGTTTAACATTGCTGATGTAACTTTCTCGTTTATTTCGTTTATATTTTTACTTGTTTTTTTTTATTTTCGGTAGTTCTTCTTCTTCTACTTCTTTTTGTAATTCTCTTGCTCAGATTTCCGAATATTTATATCTAATAGCCTGTTTCTACTGCTATTTATTAGTTTTAGTCTTTGCATCTTGACATTTATATTGACTCTACTTCTTACTAGTCCATGATCACTTCGTGTACTTACACTCTTAATTATTGACACATCTCCTACTATATTCATTTTATTACTTATTATGTAGTGGTAGTCAATCTCATTCTTATAGTTTCCATCTGGGCTTCTCCAGGTCTATTTATGTTGAGGCTCCTTTTTGAAAAATGTGTTCATAACTTTTAAGCTGTTTTGTATTGAAAATTCTACTAACATTTCTCCTCTTTGATTCCTTCATGCCAGTCCACATTCACCTTTGCATTTCTCTTCTTCGCCCTCCTTTTTCCCTACCTTGGCGTTCCAGTCGCCCATTATGATTGTGAAGTGTGTTTCGTCTTGTCCAAGCACTTGTTTATATCTTCATAAAATTATTCTATCTCTTGTTCTGCACTTTTTTATGTAGGTGCATATACTTGTGCTATTTTTAGTTTATATCTTGCATTTATGTATAGAATGAGATATATTACTCTGTTGGAGATGCTTTGTACTTTTTCTATGTTGTGCTTTATTTTTCTGTTTATAAGAAAACCAACTCCTCATATCGCCTTTTCATCATTTCCTCTATAATATAGTAGGTGCCTACTTCTTAAGTCCACTTCCTCTTCTCCTTTTTTCTCACTTCAGATAACCCTACTAATACACGGTCGTCCGTGCATAGGGATTGAGCGTTGTATGTGGCTACATACACTATGCCATTTCTTTCTGTAGTTTTGTTTGGAATCTTTATTGAGATGAGGCTGATTGACTTGTCAGTGTGAGACACTGGGTATTGCCGACTCCTATTCACCTGGGGTACTTCATTTTAACAGCTCGACATTATTCCATAGTTAAGTTTAGTAGTAAGGGGTATTTGGTGTGTAGCAATATATAAATATGTATAATGAATTGTAAATTATAAATTAACTGTTCCATATGAGCTAATGGCCCATAGTGGTCGATGCTATTCAACTATTTTTAAAAATGTAGCATTATGGTAAACCAATGCAATTGGATATTTCTCACTACTGGTATTGCGGCTATTTTACGCCATAACTCCATCTTGGTGTCCCCTATGTTAAAATTGAGTAGTAAAAAATTATAGCTGCTCTTAATCTATTTATGTTATTGCGTTTCGCCTCTAAATTAATTTGTGTTGATTACCAAAGACGTAGTCAACGTGTACACAAAATATTGAAAAACGAAATCATCAAGTAAAAATAACTCTCTTATACATGTAATAGAATAACACAATCTCTCCAATAAGGTAATTGAAATATCTACTAAGAGAAATGCACACAACCGTAGAATTTAGGGACATTGGAATTTTCAAACTACAAAGTTGTATAAAATGTTCTTAAAGAAATTTTGATAGAAATATGATATGCACAGAGAATGCCCAAATGATAAAACATGTTTCTACTTAATAGTTGTCGCCAGGATCCTGCTAACAATTTTGGGGGGCCCTTATCTTTCTTGGGATTGTCTAAAAGTTGCCAACAAACATGCCAATAAACATCAGCGAAAGACCAATTCCTTCATTTTACTACACACTGATGTGAGTACATTTCGTTCCACCGTGGAGGAACGACCGTTATGAGAGTTACAATGGTAGCGTTAAATCTTTCGCCCCCACCCCTCCCTCTACACAAAGTATTGAATGCTACCCACAATAAATTGTTGTATGGAGGCCCTAAAATAGTTTTATTATAGATGCATTCAAAGCCTATGTCAAGTATTACTATTTAAAGCTCAATGTGAAGTGCTATTTTTAGGATACTGTTAATTAACTTTTTTGTTTTTTCCAATCATTTTTCCGCATAGCTGGGACTGCAGAGTTGTCTTCTTCAAGGATGTTGTACGGCGGGTAAGATTTATCAGTATCATTTCTATTGCTGTAATATGGTCGCCGTGAACATATAGCAACTCCAGCACAAGATCGATTAACTTCACGAAGGCTCAGAAACCTAGCTGCTCATGAACTTCCAATTTAGCTCCAGCAGATACATCAAGTTGAAGTGTTAACTGTTAACTGCTATTGTGCGAAATAGTTTACGTGATGCTAATATACGACTTAGATAACCTTATATTTTTCTTCTTCTTCTGGTTCCTCTTCTATCGAAGGTTGAAAACCATCATGGCTAGGTATTCGGACCTTTGATCGGGCAGCCGCTAACATGAGGAAATCGAGAAGCGTGATGCAGCGATGCTTATGGACATAACAAGTTTACTGGCAAAATCAAAATGGAGCTAACCTACCCTTCAGCGATGAATTTCGCTTTGGAATTTTCGTGAGGAATACAAGTGTGAATACAGCCTGGTCACTTGAACCGCTTGCAAAATGTTCAAGAGGTTAATTCTAAACAAGGCGAATCAGGATATCGAGAGATATCAGCGTCGGTGGAAAAACTGATCTCGTTCTGCTGGGAAGATGTTCGAACTGAACCTTATATCGTGATTTAATACTTCAACCTATTACTTGGATGCCATGGAGCCTCAGTTTATATACATCGAGACTTAGAATAGAATATATACAGGACAACCATTTTGCCGTTTTAATTTAGCTTATAGAATGACAACCTCCCGACCCAAAACCCGATTGAGCATGTGTGTGATATGCTCCAGCAAATGGGTTTGGGCATGAAAGCATAGCAGAGCAAGAAGAAACTCTTCGTAACCTGTACAAAAGCCGAAATGGTATCTCACAAGAAAAAGCGGATAATGTAATTTTAAGCATGCCTCTTTAAATGGAGAGGTCACACTAATTATCAAAAATATATCATCGTACTTTTGTTTAGGTACATTTAGCATTACTTTGGTATTTCCTTTAAATCCAGCATTATTTTTGTTAGTTAATAAGTTATCAACAAAGTTGTCTCATTATAATTTGCGTTGTGTAAAAGGCCTTCCTTCTGTCGCTAGTAAGCTATACGTAACAAACAATACAGAAATTTTAAATTTCAAACTTTTTTATGGAGATTTATTAAAATATTGCTAAATTTTGCGATTCGTCGTGCATGATAAAAATAGAAATAAGGAAATATACAACTGGTTTTTTCATGACAAACCTGTATGTCTGTGAAAAAGTATTTGAATGTTGTTAATGGATATGGATGTATGCGTAGTTCAAATGTTAAAAAAGTTAAACCCGAAATAGAAAGCCTGGTGAAGTCTAAATATTTATTAAATTGTAGGTAAAGTACAAAAGGTTGCTTTTATTGATTGTAACCCACAGCCGAGGAACAAATAGGTATATTGGTGCTTTATACGGTTGCGTGTGGTGGTACAATGCTCAACCTGCCCCAGATTCGAGATACGAAGTTGCAGCGCGCCTTTTGTGCTTGCGCAGCAACCATTGTGTGAGGTGTGTCATGGTGATGTATTGACCTTGTTACTCTATCTCTTAGGTCTGTGGTTCTAAGTAGAGTACAGTTAATTTGGTGAATTTTGTGAATGGTCTCACCGAGCCTGATTCTAATAGCCAAGGTTGCGGAAAAATTCCGGCCCCCGCGGGATTCGAACTGAGGACTTGCTTAATGCAAGCCTAGCGCCTACCCAACTGCGCTACACGGTTTCTACAGTATTTACTTTAATTTTTGACTCATATCAGCCTACTTTCAAAATAAATTCCAAAATGTAATTGAATTCGAAAAATGTATTGTGACTAGATCTTGTAAATAGTAACACATCAGTACATGGGCTCTACTAATGCACTTACACCATGCTGAAGGTTAATGTGTGTATATCAAATACTCATGAGCAAGTTAATCTATTATGTCACGAGCATGAAATACGTGTATGTATTTCCACAATTGGTCATTCAAAGTATATTCCACAACATAATATCATATTAGCACAATTGACTTTAAAATTTTGAATTATAGTCCTATCGCAGGCAATGTTTAGTTAGCATTAATTGGAATCCATATCTTTCAACAGTATCGCCATTTGAATAAAATAGGATTAATCAGGTTTTATTTAACTTGACTCCTTAAATTGAATATTTAAATACGCTAGATTAAAATGAGAGTAAAGTGAAAAATGACTAGGTGTCGGAAAATTTAAAATAGCGGCACTATAGAGATAACAAATTCCCTTTATTATACCGTAGGAATTCTAATAATTTAGTGCCATCGGGAGCTATTTCGTTCCTGAGCATTTGCTTAGAGAAGTAGTTCTAAAGCGAGAATTTATCAAATGTGTACTTAGTTTACCCTGGAACTTTAAATGCGCAACATTGCAATATTTATTAAATTTTATACTTGCCAAGTTAAAATCTAGGCTATACATAACACAGTTCATGAAGTAATAATAAAACGGGGGGTTCTTCTGGCATCGAAATAATAAAAGCATATCAATTTAATTTTGTTGAGAATTAACAATAAAATTTTAAATGAGTTTCTAATCATCACAGGCTTCGTTCGCCGGCTTTATAGAGAAATGAAGATCCACTATGGTGAGCAGCTATTACATGCATTAAATCCCTTGAATACGTGTTCACCTATTGTGTGTTTAGTTACGATACGGCGCTTGAATTTTAATAAACACCTTGCTATTGTTGCTCCCGTTCAATGCAGCAGAGATAACTTAAATACATCAGCACATACATCGTTATTATAATCTGCCTTATCTCAAACACAACAAGCTAAAAGGCGGTGTTGTTTAGAAGTATGCGAGATAAAACAGTAACGACGGGAATTGGATTTTGCACGAAATCCGTTTTCCACGCAACCGTGGCACGTCAACTAATTAAGGATCTGAGAAAGATATAAAATATATACACAAATGGGGAGGATTTTTATTACGGCGTTTAAAATAATGACGTATTTCGCAACACTAGATAAAAATGAAGAATCATTAATCTCGTAGCTTTTTAGAATTTAGTACAAAGGCGGTATGCAGAATACAGATAAGTGCTGAAAAATGTTGGCTCATAATTTAATTTAAAATCAATTTAGGGAAGTTTAGAACGCAAGAATGACAAGAAAATTTGTGAGAGGCATCGATTTCTAGTGAAAAGCTGCCACGTTTGACAGACGCTCGGGGCTTCAACTTTTAATCTCCTGCCGAATGCGGTAAAATGAAGTATCCTATAAATTGTTAACGACTTTTTTACTGTATTCTTCCTTATATTAAAATTGAATTCCTGCTGCCAGCGTCTGTTACGGATCATAAATGACGCATTAAAGATATATCATATTCGGGGATCAACGACTGTTCTCTCAAACGGCCCAAATTTCTAATTGGCATTGCGACATTCCAGGTATAATCTAGAAATAAGCAGCAAATTGAATTAATTGAAAGAGGCACGTTATTAAAATTCGAAATTTACGGGGCTCAACGTATCACTAGCTGGCACTGAAGCATATACTAATTAATGCTAGCTTCATAATAAAAATTAAAAGCACAGTAAGAGAATTCTAGTACGATATGGTCCAATTAAATAGGATATGCCGCGTCTCATAACCTCTATTGCAAGATTAATTCCAATCTACAGTAGGGGTAACGGGTAGACACTTTCTGTGATCCCGACAGAAATAGAAAACTTTAGCGAAGCGACCCTGCCCACGCGAGCCTTGTTTCTCCTCGCAATACATCACCTAGAGGAGAAACGTGTCCTAATCCCTTATATCATTCCTAAATTACATTTAACCTTATCCACACTCCTAACCGGTTACCAAACCGCATGGAAGGCGTGGTAACTCAAATGCCAAAACCCTCCAATCAAAATCAAATATGTCAACCTTACAAACACGAAATAGAGTACCCCAGGAGGGTAGGACAAAAAATTCACAATTCCATACCGGATATCCGGTCAGACTCATGGATTCTGGCGGAGGCAAAAGATTGACAAGTAGAAATTGTAAAAATAGTCACAGCAACACCAAACTCCAGATAATAACATACAATATAAAATCGATGGTGAGGGATGAAAAACTAATAGAGCTTGAGGAACAATTAAAAACCATAAACTGGGATATAGTAGGACTTTCCGAAGTCAAAAGAAGAGAAGAACTGTATTGATTTGAAATCGGGCAATATATTCTCTACTATAGAGGGCCAGGAGACGAAACTTATGGTGATAATATAAGGTATCTAATTCAAAACAAGCTAAAATCACATATCAAAACATATAAGTCAATATGCAACAGAGTTGGATATATCATCATAGAAGTAAATAAAAACGCTAATATCAAACTCATTCAAGTGTACGCCCCAACTTCAACAGTAGCGAAGAAGAATTAGAAAAATTCTATGAGGAAATAACAACAGCAGGAGAAGACTGCACTCAAAAAGTAAAAACAACCATAATAAAGGATTATTTTAACGCTAGGCTAGGGAAAAGGCAGAATCGGAGAATAGACGTATGTAGGTCGAAAAATACAAGGGGAAATACACTTTACGAATACCTAGAAAAAGAATATCTATATGCCATGAACAGCCACTTTAAAAAAAGACCTAACAGAAAATGCACCTGGACATCACCTGAGGGGAACACAAAAAATGAAATCGATTACTTCCTGACTAGAAACAAACCAATTTTCAAATATGCAACAGTGATCAACAGGTGTACAACAGGAAGTAGCCATAGAATGGTGAGATCCAATATCTGCATAGACAAAAATCGAGAGAAGAAGTTAAAAAAAGAACATAAATAAATACCGAGAAATTAACGACGAATGGAGAAACATTTAGAAAAATAGTAAACGAAAACATAGACACAAATCGTAAAAACAATTAAAATAATATGGATGAACTTAAAGAGAAAATAAGTAAACTACTATTAGAGGCTGGAATGCAAATTTCTAAAAAGACTAAAACAAAAGAAGAAAATATAAGCCAAGGAATAAAACAACTAATGGTCCAAAGAAGAACTCTAGTAGTACAAGGAAATGTTAACACCCCCCCCCCCCCATTATAGACAAATTCTTCAGTCTACCTTACTAATTATTTGAAATTCCTGTATTATAATTTAGAATTAGTAAATAGTCGCTCTACAATTATAGAGCGTCCTGTAGCAGTGCATCAGTAAAGTTTGTGGCATTGGCGTTAGGTAGCACTATAAATGACACAGCATGCTGTAGCAGTAATGTTATATTAATGCCATTAGATGGTGCTGAAGAAAGTACGCCTGAACGTGGACCAAGCAAGTCCGATCTGTAATGATGGAACTAATGGTCTATTAGTTATAAATTTGGTACATACATCGATTTGTTCTCGTCAAACTCGGAAATAAACAAATGCTTATAGTATGCAGTATGCAGATCAAATACCATGTATCAAATTTCTAAGTATCTTTCTTCGCTCGTATATACAACAAAAAACACTTTTTCCCCACCCCTCTAGGTAGCTGTATCTTCCTACGGAAATAACTACGTGTGTAGCTAAATCCACTTGAAATTATGCTACACTGTTCAGTAACAGGTACATATTATATTGTAATGATATATAGAGGGGTATAAAAATCAATTTTAGAAAGGATTAAGGGAGTACAATAGTTGAATATAATCAAGATCTATTTAAATATGAATTGGGAATGTGAATAATTATTATGCAATTAGAAAGGAAAAGAAAATGAGTGGAAGTACTATATATATAAATCAGGTTTATACAGCTGCAAGCTGCCTTCCTGTATTCAAACGCCATCGCATTCTGTCATGGGTATCGTCCTCTTCTAGACCCCGAGTTTCCATAGATTTTCTTATCCCTTCATTCCATGATCTTCTGGGTCGTCCTCTTTTTCTCCTTTCCGGAGGCATCCATCTAAATACTCTACTAGGCCATCTATCCTCCTCCATTCGGATTAGGTGTCCGAACCATTTGAAGCCTCTTCTTTCTATTCTGTAACAGTATCCTGTGCCTTCATTCTCCTCCTAATTTCTTCATTTGTAATTCTGTCTAATTTCGACAATCTGGAGCTGCGTCGTAGGTAGTCCATTTCGACGGTATAAATTTTTCTTCTAGCTGCAGCATTAATCATCCATACTTCGCATCCATAACATAACCCTGATTCAACAAGGCTTTTACCAATATGCTTTTTCACGTTTTAAGATAATGTTTGTCCCACCAGATTGAGTTGAAGCAGTCAACAAGTTTCTTACTTTGTAGTATTCAGTTTTAACAAAATTGATGTTTAAATTCCATTTTTCATATGTTTGATGCAGTTTGCGAAGCATACATTTTAAGTCATATGAGTCTTGCGCTAGTACGACTTGGTCATCTGCAAAGTTAAGACTGAAAAGGTACTTTTCACCAATAGGGATACCCATTCTATGAACACTTCTTCTCCAATCCTTTAAAGATTTTTCTAGGTAAATGTTGAATAGAAGGAGGGACAAACTGCAGCCTTGTCTGAGTTCTTTGGAAGGTTGTATCGCTTTGGATAATTTTCCGCCATTTTTGACATATGCTTTGTTATCCATATACATCAGTTTAATTATATTTACCAGTTGTGGTTCAATCTCCATGTCATCTAAAGCTTGCCATGACTTATTTCGTGGTATGGAATCGTAAGTTTTCTGCAAGTCAATGAATGCTAAGTGAGTTTCTTCGCCCTGTGCTGTTCTTTTTTCCATCACTTGCTGTTGAACGAATAAATTATCTACGCAAGATCGTCCTGGTACGAAACCGCTCTGGTCTTCACGTATTTTGAGAAGTGCTGCCATTTTAAGTTTATTATTGATTATTTTTGAGAAAAGTCGACATACTGTACTATTGACACTTAATCCTCTATAATTGTTCGGATTTTTTCTGCTGCCTTTTTTATACACAGGTACTATATACGATGTTTCCACTCGTTAGGCAGTTTATAGCTTCGATACATCTATTCATAACGTATGTTACGCGGTCAATTAATGCATCACCGCCATATTTAACCAGCTCAGGTAGTACTCCATTCGGGCCTGAGGATCTTCTATTTTTCATAGTCTTTAGTGCTTCCTTTGTTTCTCCTACTGTAATTGTGATCAAGTTATTTGTTGTTGTACGTGGATTTTCGTTTTGGTCAACTTCGATACGATGTTCAGTTAGTAGGGATTTATAGTGGGTTGCTAATAAATCTAATTCGATATTATTATTAGTAGTTCCTTTATAGTTTGTCTTCATCGTTTTTAAGCATCTCCACACTTCTGTAGATTAAGATCTTCCCAGATATTTATATATATATTTAATATAATATTTAAAAAATTAAGGTTTGAAGAAAATGACCAATACTTAATCGAAATAAATTATTATAAATAGTATGTCATATATCAAATATTAGGAGATAGAGTGTAAAAAGTAGAAAACTGATATCGTTAAGTACTTTGTTTTTAATTATTAGAAATAACAAATTTGAAAAAATGTAGCTGAACTAATTATGCTGAATACTAAAAGGGTTAAATCTAAATTGGCGTGGTAAGATACAAATGAAATTTAATCGAAGAACAAGTAGAGATATAACACTAAGGAAGCTTACAAGCATGTGGTAAAAAGCTAATGGAAAAGCAGAATTAATCTACAAATGTGAATAAATGAAGTAAAATACTAAGTCAAGTTTATTGGAGAATTACATTTGACATAATATATTAATCGAATTGGATTACGTCAAGCTGTTTGCGGTTAAGGGAGACTTCAAAAAGAGGATCATCGGTTGAGGAGGCACGTTTCAGGAATTTGGCAGATGCGGTGTTGGAATTAGGGGCTGCAGATTTGTTCTGTTTGGTTACAAGCTGTGGGGAAGGTTTGCATTGCTAATTCTGGACAGTTTAGACAGCTTGTCTGTCAGTGGAACCTCTTGTTGCGAAAAGGTACTTAAAGGTTGGATTCGTAGCAGAGAGGAGCAGGTTGGTCGACATACAGAACATTGTTGACTTCGAGAGAAAGGTGGCTGATATTGAGTAGTAAGGTAATTACTAAAAAGGAAAGAAAGACTATAAAGGTGAATTAGTTATTAAAGAATGACTTACTGTTTTGATATTGTTGTGTACTTGCGAAACTATCTGCGTATTTGTCATTTAATCTTCAAATCTGTTTGACATATCATTTCAGAAATAAGCAATCTAGATAAAGGAATCCACCCATAATTTTTCAGAAGCTTAGCACAAATAATAATTATTGATATTTAAAATTTTGGGATTACAGGTGTTTTAGTTTTAAAAATAGTAATTTGGAGAAAATATCAGCTATGTTAGTAATTGTATAAATTTAGCTACTTGAACATGAAACCATAAGTTTCAATTAGACATTTTAGTATTGTCAAAAAACACATTAAAAAATTTATTAAAAGTTTAATTGCAACGTTTCGCTGGTATATACCAGCTTCTTCAGATAAATAATATTTTAAAAATATACAAACTTTATGCCGTTATTATTCTGAAATATTAAAGACATAAACATTAGAGAATATGTGAACGAATAACACCTACTAATATACATACCATAATAAAACTATCATTTGTTTTATTGAAACATTTATTCTTCTTGTTTAAAATTGTAAATTACTATTCCTTTTTCTTTCAAAACTCCAAACAATGTTTAATATAAGAAATGAAAAACAATAAGTTATGTTAAAATAAAACATAACTTACAATACAAACAATAAGTTTACAAATAATATCGTTAACATTTACAGTTATACAACTTACAATCAAAAGAAATAAAATATTAACCAATAAGTTTTCCCGAATGAATTCTTCTCTCACGATAAACCAAGTACTCTAAAAATTTAAAAAAGGTAAAGATCTTAATATAGGAACAATCACAGAATTCAAATATTAACAGGAATTCCAGCTATTTCCAGTTAAACAAAAACGAAACAAAAATTCCTAACAAAATTAAAGGAAAACCAAATAACTTGATATTACATCATCAATAATTGACAAGACATTAACAACAAAGGTAATAAATATTGGTTTAATTAAAAAGATCCCTTTATATACATTTAAAACTTATTTTCTAGCATAAAAAACCCCCAAAACAACCTAGGAAAAAAAAAGAAAATAAAACATAAATCTAATATACTTACGGAAAATAGCCACAAGCTTATTGTATTTCATTTCTTATATTAACCATTGTTTGGAGTTTTGAAAGAAAAGGAAATAGTAATTTACAATTTATTTTAAACAAGAAGAATAAATGTTTCAATAAAAAAATTACTGTTTTATTATGGTATGTATATTAGTGAGGTGTTATTCTTTCACATATTCTCTAATGTTTATGTCTTTAATATTTCAGAATAATGACGGCAGAAAGTTTGTATATTTTTAAAATATTATTTTATCTGAAGAAGCTGGTATATACCAGCGAAACGTTGTAATTAAACTTTTTAATAAATTTTTAATGTGTTTTTTGACAATACTAAAATCTCTAACTGAAACTTATGGTTTCATGTTCAAGTAGATAAATTTATACAATTACTAACATAGCTGATATTTTCTCCAAAATTACTATTTTTATAATTATTGATATTGAAATCATCAATAGGGCAATTTCTATAGAAATTCATATAAACCTCTTGATTCGACATTGAATAAAATAAGAAGTGCATCTTAAAGAAATGGTTGTAAATTTGTTTTCGGAACCAATCAACATGCCAAAAGATTTTTTAGAGCCTGAACCAAACTCAACTATGAAGTTAAACAAAAACGTATTCGGCGGATCGTAGTACTGTGCTACTTCTCAAAAAGTTTCTATATCCAGATGTACGATTTTATATGATTTAGATAATGAATCTACAGGGTCTTTTAATATCACAGAATAGCGAAAACTGGATATTATTTATTCAAAAACTATACAAATCTCTTATAAATTCTAGCTTTACGAGGTAGACTGTTTTAAAACTTGTCAAAAGTAGTAAAGATATTAAACAGAAGTTTTATAGAGTGGATGATTTGTTTTTTTTTCATTTTAGCGAACTCCTTGAAACGTACGACTCCGAATTCGTTAATTGTGTTTGTCCGCCGTGTGTTTGCTCTTCTTTTTTTAATTTTTAAATATTGACTTCAGATTGGGATATAGGATGAAAAATTAGAATAGGAATGTCTTAAGGACTAACCTTCTACCTCGTAGGGAACATGGACAAAATGGCCAACCAATTAAAAATATGATATGAAATATCTCAAAAACGAAATAACTACTTGAAAATTTACTAAAGTAGTATGATTGTCAAATTTAAAGGTGAATCTAAAAAATATTCTCTTAATATGATTTCAAAAATCTATGCCACTCCATAATGCCGGCTAACTCAAATTAGACTGATTAATTGTATTTGATTAAACACATGACTGCACCAAATCTCAATTTAATATTTTGTCCTTCTCAGAAAAGCTGTTTATAAGAATTTTGGTCTTATATTTAAACCTAATGCGTAACTCTTAACCAACGCTCGCCGTTATCTCAAAATCAGAAGAACTATTATACAATTATAAAATTAATACCAGCAACATTTTCATTTCGTCTGACTGAATTTCTAACCTTTATCTACCTGTCTGTCAAGTAGACAAATGAAACAATGTCCAGCGGACAAGATAAGAAATGTCCTTTCATGGCGCTATGCGCCATTAAGCATTTCTTACGTCTCACGACTATATTTTTCTGAAACTCATTTTCTCACCTCAGGCCCTACTATAGTAAATGCAATAAAGGGTGTCCAAATTTGAGGTTGGATTTTAATTCGTTTTAGAACGCGTAAATAGTTTGAAAATATAAGATATTTTAGTGAAAACTTAAAGCATATACGTAACGATTAAACATGGAAGATAATATTAGATAAATGCCCTCCTCGGCTCGTCTGACATGAAACCATTCTTTTTTTTTTAATCTTCAACCACATTTAAACATAAACGAGGGTATCTCACCAATTACGCGTGTAATTTTGGCCTATAGGTCTGTAACTGTCTGTAGACTATTGGCATAGACTTTGCTTTTCACACAACCCCACAGGAAAAAATCCAAAGGCGTCTATTCGCAAGATCTTGACGGCCAATTGATGTCACCATATCGAGAGATAAGTCTACCTCTGAACTTTGATTGCAGTAAACTCATTGTTTCGCGCGCTGTGTAACATGCGACACCATCTTGTTGAAACAACATGTCACACAAGTCCATAGCGCGAACTTTTCTTGCAGTTTCTGCAAAACCTTCCCCATATCTGTAATGGCCTTTTACAATAAATATGCGTTGCTGAACCGTGAACCGCTCCATAACTGAAATAACTTAAATGGCAATGTGTCAAAATGATAAATATAAAATATTAGCGCTGTATGTTTGACAGAAAGCAAATGCCGCAAAATTCAAAATCCAACCTCAAATTTGGACAGCCGTTATTTCTAAAAATTAGTGTTTAGTAATAGGTCGTTCCGAATCAAAATATATAGGTACTCAACAATTTTTGTTTTTGCATAACGTTTAGTATAAAATATAGGCAATGACTACTTCAGTATAAAACACTTAATTAAAACAAAAACTTCAAGTAACCACAGTAGCAATATTATCAGTGTCTTTCGTTGCAGCGTAATTTGGTGTTAATGAGGTTCGAGTTATGATATTTAGAAATGTCTAACACATAAATGCAAATGTATGCATTATTTCACCCTTCCACCGCACACAAATACATAATAAAGTTTGCTATAATGTGCATACGTTTCTTTTAAATTCTATAACTGCTGGAAATTGTTACATATGACGTAACGTAGAAGCAGTGTTGATATAAATAATGCTATGTAACAGAGAGATCATTGGAGCACTATCAACTATCTTATTTGCAATAGATGTAGTGATAACTGAATATTTTAAGAGATGACTTTTTCCACTGTCTCGGGTGTTTACCACACGACGTTTCGAAAGTTTTTGGTCTACTGCCGCCCTCGGGTGAATGAACTCCTGGTTAGTCCTGAGGCACGAGTGTACGTGAAAAGACGCACAAAACTCAGTCCTTTTCAGGTAAGCTAGGATTTTCCTCCCGTTTGCCTGGGCTCTCTATTCGGTCGACGATGAGTACGAGCTCTATAACCATTTGGGCGGTCGTCCTGGTGGTCTTCTTTCCCCCGATCGTTCTATTTTACAAATTCAAACTAGTCGTTCTTGGTCCATTCGCCTGACATGCTAGGCCCGCTCTCTTTTTACTTCCCTCGTCTGAAAGACGAAGGAAGTATTGTCATCACGCAAAAACCACCTTGCGAGATTTCATCAGATCTTCACGTTTCAGGGTCCCTAGATGACGAAAACCAGGTTTTTTCAATTCAGTCTGTCTGTCTGTCTGTTGGCGGTATAACTAAAAAACTATTGGTCAGAGGAAGATGATATTTTGCATACACGTTATGTATATACAGGGTCCGCCAAAAAGTCGGCATATGGGAAAAATTACATGTTCTAAACAATTTCCTCATTTAGACAACTGTAAAAGAACATTTACAGGATTTTTGTAACAGTAATTCATTAACAGTGCTAGATTAGATTTTCTTGGA
Source organism: Agriotes lineatus (assembly GCA_940337035.1). NCBI lineage: Eukaryota > Metazoa > Arthropoda > Insecta > Coleoptera > Elateridae > Agriotes > Agriotes lineatus. Next base: position 105,960,911 of record OW679194.1, on the reverse strand, counting down.
GCCATTTAAATCGATATTAATTAGAATTGAAAAATATTTCTCCTAAAAAGCGCCTTTCATAGAAAACGTAAAAATTATGCAAACATACTACGGTTACGATCGCTATGCTGATGCTGCGGGTTCAAACCCCAGCAGGATATATATTTTTTAATTTATTTGAAAATTTATTTAATTTACTAGAAACGTGCAGATATTTTTACTCCTAACTTAATTTCATTTTTTAAATTATTTAGTGTCACAATGTCGACGAGGGAAGTTCTGGGTAAAGCCTTTTACAGATTTTTCTTTTCTGGGTTGATTTTACTACATCATGTATATTGCAACTTTCTTTGCTACTACTATTTGTTTGTCTGTCTTGTAGTTTTAAGCTTATTGATCGTGGAGTCTCATTTCTGTAGTTATTTTTTGTTTTGTCCCTTTTGCCATAGCTCTTTTCTCTGGTAGCATATGTTAACACAGGTTTGCCCATTCTTTTATATAATTTTGCCTTCTATTCTCACGAAACTGTGTTTCATAGGCAACCTGCTATCTGTGTTGCTTTTATTGAACTTCCGTGATCACGTCCAAACTACTACTTATATCAACTGCTAAATTGTTAAAACTTGTAATCTGTTCTATTATTACTCCGTCCACTTCCAATTTTTGAATACAACCATTGTTAATTTTTGCTATCGATATTGCTATATTGTAGTATTTGCTTGTTAGGTTAAGTTGATGTAACAGCCTTTGCAGATTGTCCTGGTCATCCGCATAGTACATGCTACTAATGTTTGCCATTCTGTATTCTGTTTTATTTCTGACTCGGTCAAATGTCTACAAAATAGAGATACATCAGGTTGTCATATTCTATCGAGCCTTTCACCATTTGGTGGATCATAAATATAGCATCTAGCGCTCTTCTGCTTTTCCTGAAGCCTTGCTCTTCCTCCACTATTAATATGGATTCTTGAAGGGGGTTCTTAATTAGCGATGCAAGTATTTTCCGCTAAGTTCTTGTTTCCTTTTCTGAATGCAGAGATAGTAAAGCTTTTCTTCCACTCTAGGAGCGTTTTCATTCTTTTAGTACTTTATTAAATAATTTATGTATATGTATATTTAGAGGATCATTTCCATATTTTATTAATTCATTAAATATGCCATCGGGCTCGGATGATTTACGATTTTTAACTTATTTATAGTTTGTGTAGTTTGTTCTAAGATTATGTTTATTGGTTGGCCATTTCCACTGTTTAGTTTGTTCATATTTCTATTTTCCTCTCTTGGTCACGTGTATAGTGTTTGGAAGTGCTTATTCCATTGATGTTCTTGGATATTATTGATTTCTATGACTGACTTCGCTATTTCTCTCTTTTCGTTTTGTAACATTTTCCAGATGTGGGTCTATGTTCCATATTCTATCTTTTGTGAAATGTTTTCAGTATGATTATTTTATTTTAGGAAAAGGAAAGGTTCAGAGTCATTTCAATTCCCCCAACTGGGGGCGGACTGCTATAGAAACCTTGCGTCCCTCTTCAACCAATAACGGGAATTATAGGGTGGGTAAGAGAAAGGAGGGGTGGAGAATGGAAGAGGGAAAGATAGATAAGTACTGCCCCAAAATTCGCCTCAGAGAAGGTACACTCTGTTGTCTCAGGAACACCACCTAAAAACCTGAATCAGAGCAGACGGGTAGGGGAATCGAACCCGCGACCTCCCGATTGCTATGCAGACGTGCTAACCACTACGCTATAAAGCTCGGCTTATTTTAGGTATTACGTGTTTGTACATATTTGGAATATTCAGCAGGTGTTTCATTGTTTTTATAATTGAAAAAGGCTGTTTTATTTTCTTTTTTTAGTACGTCAAACCAGGGTGTTCTCGTTTTAGTTTTGTTTTTATTGATTTTATCTTTTTCCAACTGTCTATTATTCACTATTACTCGATATACACGTGTTAGCAAAGTGAAATTCGGTCGCGTTAAAATTCCCACGAAACATACGGATAAGGAACTGCACAAGGTATATAAGGCAGAGCTAGAGATTATGGGTGTTAAATTAAGTGATGGACAATGAATATTCTTTGGGATATGATGGTGATTAGATCAACTAATATCAGACATATTAGATACAGACATACAAGAGCAGAATTCCAACGCCTACCTTAGTAAGAATAGTTTTCTGTGGAAAACGAACTTTAGTCAGAACGATATTTAAGACCAGAAAAAAAATTCAAGGAGCCCCTTCTGTTCATATTTTTCAACGGAACTTATGTGTTCCAAAGAAAAGTAAAACAGTTTTATTACTTCTGCGGTGCATAATGCATTGTCAGTGGTGAAGAATTTTAAAAGAAAACAATAAAACTAAAGTAGATGAAATGGTTGCTGCTCATACTGTTCGAAAAATGTATGTGGGTAATGTTGTTTTCAACATAACAAGAATAACTTTGTTTACTATCGTTCGCCACATTCTTGCTACATTACTGAAATATTTATAAAAATCAAACCTGTCCGTTTCAAAGCACCTATACAGGGCCGATAAAGCCACTTGTGCAAAGACGCTGCAACAATCGCCGTATGTCCAGAATTCTCAAATTCGCAACGTAATTTACTTGTTGCAAGAACTACATTGGACAGCAAAAGGATGTCAATACGAAATAGCAAGAGAAACAGATCAGTTTATTTCACATTTAAATAAAATGTAAAATTTTCAAAACTAATTTTTATTAGTAACACTACTAAAATTAATGCAAATTTCTTTATGCGAAATGCTTCTTTCTTTTCTCAGAAACATTACAAGTAGTAGCGCACTAAGCACAAGTTATTAGCTAAAATAAGTTTTAAATAAAATAAATAAAATACCCATAAGCAACTGTAAAATAGCTATTATCTACGAATTTTATGACTGTTATGATTCATAACATCCGTGGTTTGTTCTATAGTTTATCGGTTGCAGTATGGTAATGGTTGCTATGTACGGTAAAGGAATATTACCATACAAATACGGTTATGACTTAATTACCAGCCTACTTTTGTGCATGTAAACCAAGGCTTAATATCCTGAAATCGGTAAAACCTTTACCCAAAAGTATAAGCGTTAAAAAAAGTCAAATGGCTTTATAAATAATATAATTTGTCGTTTTCGACACCGCATTGAATACATCTGAATAAGTGTAAAATGCGGGAACTGTTTTTTCCCTTACATTTTTATATCCTCTTATTACAATTTTTTAAGGAGCGTTTCTAGTTGCTGCACATATAACAACTCTATAGTATAGAACAAACCATCATCAAATATGTAATAGAAGGAATATGTTACAGAATACCAATTATATTTCAACAACCCCATTAACGTAATTTTTGGTTTTCAACTGGCCTGGTAGTGAAGTTAGCAAGAATAGCAATTAACCGCCTAGTTCTATTCTAGCATCTCATTACTTTTTAGATGTGTTCAATGTCACTGTTTAGAAACACTGTGTATGTACCTATTCCATTGAGAAGTCAGAAAACTTATGAAAAATACTGTCAACTACAAATATATACTTCTATTAATCAAATTACTAAAATACTTCTGTTATTTCCCACAGTTGCAGTAAAAACAAACAATACATCGACAGACATGTGAGATTTAAATGTAGATAAAACTAATAGCCTAGTGACTAATTGCTTTTAAATCTAACAGCACTATTGATTTTTTTTCTATATTCCCTCTTCAGGATAAAGTATCCCACACCTAAACGCAATTAAAAATAATATGTACTAAGAACTATTTTGGATCTAAAATAACTATCGGCAATTCTTCACTGTAATTACATTATAAAATTATCTAAAGAATTCATTTCTCGCCGTATCCCACCACATACTACTTACATAATGGCGCCTATCTTATTTTATACGGCTTGTTATACATTAAATGAACCGTGATAATAACTTAGATTATCCTCATTATTATAACAAATACAAAATTTTACGATAACATAAACGAAGAAGATAATTGACAGTAACAAATACATATATGGTTAATTATATGATAATACGCTTGTACCTCCTAATGAGCCCGTAAATGCAAAAATATGGCGTTCCGCCGTCACTCCCACAAGAAGTTCCCAAGCTACTTACATGCTCGACTCCGAAGATCCCATATTTTGAGAGTGCGATCGTAACTCCCCGTCACAACCTTGGATTGTTCTCCTAAAAATTTTCCAGCCATGACTTTCCCCGAGTGTCCAGTCAGCGTGTGCTGCAAGCAAATAATACTTCAGAAGCTTGATTAACTTGTAAGACATGTATGAATCAGCAAAGTTTACAACTTGTGGGCAACAGATCACTGCTGACATTGACAAGTCGATGTCTTGAAAGATTGGATATCTACTCGATTGCGATCCCTATTGCAGTTCTCTAAGATAGAGCACGTTCTCTGGGCGTGAACTGTGATTTAAAACATTGCTATTCTGCAAGCAGTAATACCGGAAAATAGCAAGCGGGACAATGCAATAACGTGTTTTCCATGTTCTGCTAAAAAAGCAGAAAACAAGCGTATTCAACGCTAAAATGATTGCGACTGTGAAGTACATATGTACATCTCCGCTTTTAACGCAAGTAGCGTTGAACATCTTAAGCGCTAAAAGTATGAAATTTGTTTTATGCAAAATTACTATTAAAGCTTGGAAGCAATTTGCATTAGTCTGATAAATTTCCCCAACCATTTACGACGAATACTCATCTATAAACACTTTCACTATAAGCCCTGTCTTGGTTTAAATTATAGTTCATAAATAATAATTTGCCATTAAAAATTATAATTCATGCAAATTCAATCATAAAATAGTCTACTAATAAGGCGAATGAAATTAAGTTTATTTATGACAGGCAATTAATTCTAGGCAACATTTTTATGTCGCCGGGGAACGTTGACAGAGAGAAAAACGAAACAGGTACAAAACACAAGCAAGAAACGCTTTAAATCCGCGGAATTCACATTTTTAAGTAATTAGGTTGATGAGTAGATCGAGCTCTTATGGTTTAATTCACTGACATAGATGAATTACGAATGCGGAACAATAATAATTTAAATTTATGTTTGAGATGATCTGTTATTACATAACTCGTAGTTACACGGTATGACTTGCTACACTTCCATAGATGTAAATCTTCCAATTTGCTTTGTAATGATTCCTAGACATTTCGATTTTAATTTTTATGTCAGCACTTAAACATTGAAGAAGTACTTACTTGCAGCAAGCTCACACATCAATTATCTATTCACAGTTATATCTGCTTCTTCCATTAATATCAAATTCTTCTATTTTTAATTACTTTACTATAATACTATAACCTGCTTTTATTGCAGATGATAGGAAAGGTAAATTCCACGTATAACAGAAAATTTTGTATGATCAAAAATTATTTTCATCTAATATGGCTATGGAACAGTTCCTAATTTATGAATTCATCTACAAGTCACTTACACCCTTAATAGAATTTAAAATATCATTACCATGAGATACTGCAGATAATATTAAAGCATTCAAGACTTAAATGAGTGATCTCGATAATTTAAATTTGCTTCTATACATATACTGCCTAAATGTCATACCAACAAACTATAATAAACAATTTTTAATGTAAGTATTACCAGGATTATTCAATTTCGAGGCTCATGATTGAGGTTTCAAAAACTGTGAAGACTACTACGTTACATTAGAGCAAAGTATGTATTCTAATGCTCAAATTTGCCCTAATTTAACGATTCCGGATTCTTGAAGTTAAGCCCTTAAATTGAATACCTCTGTATCAAATCCTATAAATGATGTACTGTGTCTGCAAATAGTAAGTTTTTAGAAAAAAAATCTGTTCCACAAGTAAATTTTTCGAGTTATTGCCAAAATACCGAGTGATTATAAATGAATGTATGTCAAGAGTGCGTCTTTTTGCTTTTACTGCTCTTCTGAATGTCTGTGACATGTCTATGTAGCATATGCACTCTAAACACACAGAAGTGTGAAAAGTTACACTTGTGATAGCTACATCCGATAAGCAATTACATTCTTGCAATTAGTAATAATTTGTCCAACTATTAAGTGTGTACAGATACGAGATCCTATTTTTCAATCCTTATATATAAACGCGTGTTGTGCCTGCCTACTTGACTGCCTGTGTCAAATTTTCATCGGCACCGATCGGACGCAGCTTGTCCGCCATCGGCCCTGCCGTCAACGTGTCTTTCATAATGCAATGATACGCAATTACGTCAGAGAGCGGAATTTGGCCGTACACATAGAGCATCTAACTAACAATCGTATTCCAGAATTAATCTAATTCGCATTACTAAGCGCTTCCTCTTCTGTTTCAATATTTTTAGAAACATACGCTTGCTTTATTACATTTTCTGCTGTAAACTTTTTTTATTTAAAATTGGATTTTAAAAATGCAAAAATCATGTTAATATTTCCTTTACGTGACACCAATTAATGCATTATATGTACAATAATACACAGTGATAAGTCACAATGATGAAACTGCAGTATTTTACCCATTTCGGTGTAATGTAAAAGTATTTGAATTTCTCATGATGCTTGTGAAAGTGACTTACCAAATGTCACGTACATACTTTTTTAATTAGGTTCTATTTTTTAAAGTTCGAAAAATATCTTTAGTTGTAAGTTATAACCTAATGTAAAAAGTGCACGTGACATTTTGTCAGGTGAGTTTCACATGACTAAACATAATAGCTTTCCCAAGGTCCATGAAAAATGCAAATAGAGCGTAATCTAAAAAAGGGGTTAGGGCAAGCCGTGGTATTAATCCGCATGAGGTATTTTATTATTGACCTGTTACAACTATATGTATATAACATGAACATTAGTCGGGAGGCCACTGGAGCTATCTGCCGGAGAGTTGATGTGTATGTGATTTTAATAATTTGATCAAGCTCTGTTTTCTTTTCGATCGTGCGGTACCTCTACAAAGTAAAATTCCGACAAGCAACTAATAAGCTGAATTGGAAACTATTGAAATATTTAGGTATGATTATTTTCAGCCTTATTTGAACGTTACCGTCGAGACTACTTAATGTCTCTTATGGCCGTAATGGTGGGAACTTCTAGTGCTCTATTCGACCTGAGTAAGGTGAAGTGAAGGTGAAAAATTCTTGTAGAGAGAGAAAGGAACGTCCTACATATATTTTACATAAGCTTGCTTCTTCTGAGCTTCAGCAGTCAATCTGTTATAATCGTGTCGCACGTATATGTGCTTGTTTTTAAATGTTCGTCCAACAGTCGCGTAAGCTATATCAGCTTCTGAGTAAAGCCTGAAATATAGTGACTATATAGATACTAAAAGACAGTAGTGTATTTGGTAACCTGAACAATGTACATCTGTCACTCCCGATATATCTTGGTCGTTGTATCAAGCAGGTAATCAATAAGCAATGAAGAAACTGCGTCGTTCGTGGTCAAATCAGATTCGGCCTCGTCTAACCAATAGCATCTGCAATGAACATTGTAGTAGTGTATGCACACTTTGGTTTTATAATTAATATAAGGTGAATAATTGGGCAACGATTTGGACATCTTTCGTTAAAACCACACACCTTCTTTCAAGTGCATTTTTTATCCTGATCTTTTTTACGCACGAGCCTTTTCTTTCTTCCCAATGTGCTCTATTTTGGCAATTCGTTTAGGAGCTCCACTAAAATGTTCTCTTTTCCAAGTCACGTACACACCCCACTAAATTTGCTTAAGTTGTCTATATTAACACCATCGACTCGTTTAACTCTAACGTATTATATTTAAGTAATATCGTTTTGCAAAGCTAAAGAAGTTTACCATCCCGAGCCTTCAAATGTTGTTTAAGAGAAGAATTCTTCCTAACATTATCTTTATCGCACTTTTTGTTTTCCGCTGTATCGTTGCCCTACAAAGCAAATTTAACATGTACACCTTTTTATCTCACGTCATTTCTTTGCAATCATATTGAAAATTGTCTTTTATTTCATCGAATTATGGAAGATATGGGGACTCATCAGTTAGTAAACGAGTGCAGTAGTTACGAGGGATGCCGAGGAATGGTTAATCCTTCTGTATATACGAGTGAATACTACTTTTTAGTATTTTTAGAATATAAACCAACGTACACATATGGGTTCCAACTAGAAGTGCGGAGAATATTTTCCAAACTTTACGTTGAAAACCTGAAATGATGGAAATGGCAGACATGAGATAGCACTTATAAGAGGTCGATATGAAACTCAGCTTTCTAGTGACATTCTAATCAAATTCTTGGTGTGATTTGCGTGTCTGCTGCGCAAAAAAGATTAAAAACCTGTATTAGTAGGAATTATTATTCGAAAGGGTCTATTTCTTGTATCATTATTATAACCACCATCGTAAATGACACTACAAACTAGAATGGGTTTTTGCATACTTCCATTGGTCTGCTTGGTTTTATCTCTAATTATTGATACGCAGACTGTGTCTAACTGAAAACAGTAAGAAAGACATACTGTAATGATTTACTGCCCACAGCAATTCTGATTAGCTAATTAACTAAACGAATAAAGTCAAAATAAGCACAGACTTAAATATTTTATTTATTGCAAGATAATCAGTACTTTACATTAATAAGTGCACTTGATGTGAGCAGCAGTAACTAATAATTTGAGGGATAAATGTGAGCATTAGATATGGCAGGTTTCAAAAGGGTTACGTTCAAAGTTTCAGATATGGTAAATGTTCGGAAAGACCAATGCAATTTAATTTTTCACTGACGAATTTGAGCTTAGTAACGTCAAACGTACAGTACAGTACAGAAGTTGTATGAGCGTTATGTACTAAAAGTGTATAAGCCATCAAACAGCAAGTTAACTGAAAGGTAAACGAAAAAACAGTGCTAGCAAAGCAATAATTGCAATAGAGCAATGGAAAAATGTAAGGCAACCGATCGAAAGACAATTAGTGAGACGTTATAGGAACTCAAGTGTATCAGTGCATTATAAACCAAAGTGAAAATTAAAAGCAGAGCAAAGTGTGGTGACATTTATCCCAAGAAAAAGAAAATTTAGTGAAAATGCAAGGACATAACATCAAAACTTTAATCCATAAGTTCAAACATGTAATCAAACCTAATTTCTTTCAAACAATTGTAAATCCGGTTGCTTAATTACGAAACAATTATCATAATTAATCAAACAAGTTTAAACTTTTCATGTTGGAGGCAAAATGAGCTCCACATTTACTATATTAAATTGTGAATAAAAAGTCATTTGTCAAGAATAGAACTTTTCCGGGAAGTTCAACGTGTTTCCAGAGTCCCAGATCCTTCGAGCTTCGAATAATTTAGCTGGGGTCCTTAAACAGTGCGAATTGAGGCGGCAATTGCAGTGTTTTCGGGAAATTGAACAAATGCGAATCACTAGAAACAAAACGCGGTTAGCCGTTGCTACGTCACAGAATTAATCGTATTTACCTGATGCATTCTTGCCATTATGGTGTTTAAAATTCAATTTTACGCTATTTTTGCACTGACGGATCATCTTGTTTACTGCACAAAATTTAGAGGTTATTTAACCGCCATTTGGAGACAGCGCATTTGCCCCAATATCAGAAAGTAATTGTCATACAACAAATTATTTATCATACAAAGGTTTCTACCTAATTTTATCAACAGACCCCCTGAATTAAAAATTGTTTCATGTTGACCGGAGCTAAGCCCTAATTTATTGCAAATAAAGAAAATAAGAAAATAGCAATAAACCATTTATTTTTGGTAATTATTATTACATCCTTTTAATTTGCCCTGACTTTGACAGGCAATTCTCAATTGAAACTTTCATTTCATAAAGTGTAGTATCCCTTTCCCTAATTAGAAATTTTATATTTTATTTAAAACCCCATTTTAAGCGAGGGTCCTATTACAATACATTTACTTTTATCTAGTAAGCCGCAAGCTGTTTTGTTTAATTGTTTGAATTTTTTAAAATCCTCAAAGAACAATTGCGAAGTATTTTGGCAGTATTTTCTTCTTTTTCCTCCTCTTAATTTAGGCACATAGGTTGTCGTGAACTACACAAACTGTGATTTTATCTTGCATCGAGTTAAACGTATGTAACTATAGAGGCGCGGATATCCTTTTAAACATTATCACATACGTGATTGTTGGAAAAGAATAGATCGGCATCTATACTTGAACAAAAATATAAATGAACAGGCATGTATTCAAGTTTAAGGTAAGATCACAATTTTATCCACAAGATGAGCATCTCGTTCAAAAGTACTCATTACTCATTTTCATTATTAGTTAGCGTTCGGAATTAATTTTGCTGATATTTTTGTCATATTTAAATCATTATGGATTACCTAAAAAATCTGTAAGAGAGGAAGGTTCCATTATAAGTACAATACATTTCGATTCAATATGGTGGTATGCCAACATCATGTTGCCAACCGCATTAATAGTGTCAGGCGCCAGCACGGAAGTTAATCATCGGAATAGTTTTTTGCCTTTCATGTCTGCTCTTGTTTTCATTATATCTTAAACCCAATTTTCATAGTACATAAGATGGATATGCAGCTTTCCAGGTTATTTATTAAGCACTAACGTCTTCAGCTTTCATGTAGGTAAGTAGAAAAGTGGAGATGTAATGCCTTCTCCCAAGAAAGCATACAGATACGTAAACTTATATACCCTATTTTCAAAATTAGTTACTTTTCTGCTGTCTCAGTGTAAAATATCACTCAACTAAAAAAAAATCTCGTTACTATTCTTGGATACATCCTCAAATTGTAAGTAACATACGTCCCTTTGATGTATTTTTAAATACATAGTCCTCCATGTGGCTCATCCAGAAAACTCCTAAAGAATTTTTGCCTTAAATCCGTAGTTTACGAAATATGGCGTGTCAAGTTTTCAAGTCATCATTGAATTTTGCTTATAATAATAGAACAGTTGTATCGATTTGTGATATTCGACATGAAATTCCATAAAAGTTTAAGTCATATTTTGAGATAATATTGATTATTACCAACAATATAAAGTGAGATTTGTCTAATGTTCGTTTCTTAGACTGCGCCTGTACAGCACACGAAGAAAATTCAATATACAATATAACAAAATAGTAATACTAAAAAACCTCTAAGATGAGTTTCTATGCACATATATTCGAAATTTTGTCTTAACGGAGGTAAAGCACTGAGAAAAGCAATAGAAAAACATAGTTCCTATTAAACTAATATAAATTTAGTGGAATTTGGAACGTGTACGTGATTTTCTGTGCTGAATTGGGTGATCTTAGAAAATATTGATATTAAGTTCACAAGTGATATTTATCAAAAATTAGAAGTACATTTGAAAAGCGCTTTTACGTAAAAAAGGTGCCTTTGTTTGGAATCGCTATAAATAGTATATTATGATACTAGTGTATTAGTACGCCTTTAAAGCACATGCGACGAGTTTAGGAGCACGACGCGCTAGCGGAGTGCTTTTAACGTCGCTAGTGCTTTAATGGCTCTTATACACGTGTATCATACGCTATTTTTTCCACGATCGTAACAGAAATATAAAAACCTAGTTAGGTGAGACTTTTTCCGTCATAAAAAAATTGCCATGTTGGCACGATCGTAGAAAAAAATCATTTAATTGGGTTGGGCTTAATCAAGAAAAATACGAAGTTGGCTACTTTTAACTTTACTTGCTTTTAATCTCATTTTCCAATACCTACTCGTAAAGCTGTATTATATCTATGAAAATCTCCATGGTAAAGTTAACATTTTAATGATGAGGATGTATTAAATGTTACTTTATTCACTAGTGAATAAAACAATCCACAATCCATGGTAACTACAAAATACATACATGTTACCGTGGTAACTAGTACACAACATGATTACTCATTTAAAATTATTTATTCAATTTTAAAACGTATTTACATAACTAAATGTAGGTAATAGAAACAAGATATATATGCCACAAGTGAATTAAGAGATTTTGTCACCATGGGGAAAGTTTTCCGCTTCTGGATAAAATGCCTCTTTATTCACTTGTACCATAACTATTTGGTGTCTATATCATTTCTTGCAAAAATGATCAACTCGTCAGGTGAATTTGCAATAAAAATTTACTTATTCTCGCCGCATTTAATTGTCGAAAATAAGATTGTCGTCTATTTTCAGAGTGTTCGATTGCTTTTAGTAGTAAAAAGCTCATAAAACATTATTTTAAAGACGATTTGTAATTATTCTTAAGTTTTATAATTAACTAAACTAACAAGAAAATATGCTCAATGGACATAAAAAAACGATACACATTATCTCATTGCTATAAACTTTAAAATTAATAGAAGATTTATAGAAGGAAAAGTGTTTTATAAAAGAACACTGTTCATTTACTCGGCATAGGATCCCATAAAAACATTCAAATATACTATAAAACTACAGAAAGTAACAAGAAGCATAATAATTTAAAAGAAAGAAGGAGATATATGTACTCGTATAACAATCAGCGAAACGCAAAAATTGACGGTTTTGACACACATGCTAAAATCGTAGTAGTTCCGACCACCTCTAAAAACAACAATTAAATTAAATTAACATCTCAAAAACTTCAGTAGCAAAATCTAACTACCTAACGTGTAAAATACGTTGATTATGTTCGTGTAAATTCTATGCTGATTTTCTATAACGTTTTGTACCGGGCTTTCCATATAATAGTAAACCATATGAAACACCACGCCGCCACGAAAACCTCTTAAAAACCTGAGTTTTTGTCGGCGTGCCAGGAATTGCTGCTGTTGTGTGAATAAATTGCCTTTTTAAAATGAATTTTTAAACGTTATTGCTTAACAGATGAGAACTTCATAACAATATTGCAGATAACATTAAATTGCGTATTTTATGGATTTAAACCACTTAATTAAAGTGTGAAATAGTAAAAAAGTAATCTCCCAATGTAAGTTATCCATTACGTCATAAAGCCTAAACTTTTCAATGCGGTTGAAACATATAGGGAGACCTGGAAGGTATCTACAGACCACCGCACTTAAGATTACAACAATCATGTTTAAAATAACAACAGATTCAAGTGTTTGCTTCAATCACCAATTCCTAAAATAATTTTCTCGGTCTTTTTAAAATTTAAGTTTTAGCATCTAAAAATTATGTTGACATATTTCAAGCACACGCCAATGAAAGCCAGAACAAACAATAATGCAACGATGATGCAATAATTATATAATATACACGACATTTATTATTTAAAAAGATACAAGAATAATAGAACTAAAAGCACACCGCCAGTTTCACCATGCTAAGTACGCCACTGCAAAAGATTCAGACCCGTGTCATTTCTGTCGAACAGCGACTCCATCTAACCAATTAAAACTGAAAAAGCCGCGAACACGAAATCATCCACAAAATAAACAAAGCGTTCTATGCATACACCAACACAGCGTAGGATGTACAAATAGTAATAAAACACTTCTTGAATACGAAGATACAGAAGTAGATGGTGATGGTACAAAGGCTAACGAGCATACATTTCTTATATTATAACCTTGTTAAGTGCAATGCGAAGCAATACTAAGATTAATATCTCTTGATTTTTGTTTACATTGAAACCTACACAACTTCAACAAATACAACCTTCCCTAAAGCATTCCGCAACGTTTCTGAAACAAACGCATAGATATAAAATCTAGTGCCAGGGCGCCGAGTATGGCAAAACGTCGATAATTAAAAATTAGATGCATGTTTTTAATCGATTTTTACAAAATGCGCAGTGACTATAATTAATGCAGGACACATTCTTTCTTAGCAACATCACATAAAACTGAGGCTACACTTTTAAAACTTTGTTACTGTAAATTCAAATATAATTGTTTAAAACGTCTTAAATTCACAATTATTAAACTGCATCTCCATGTTTGCTTAATTTATATAAGTTCCCCATTTCGACTAAAACTTAAAATTTAAGATAGTACACCTTTTTTGCCATATCGATATGTTGGGATTACATGGTAATCACAAGTATTTTGATGTTAAGTTGTACAAGAGCATACCCATTAATTCACAACCAAAATTTTAATTAAAATATATTATCAGGTGGAAGATTACACTCAGCCTTTAAATAAGAATGTTATTTTATTACGGTTTTCTCAACATTATCTCTCCGAAGTTGCAAATAAATTAAAATAAGTTTGTATAATTCCAATTTAAGTATCTATTTTAGCTCACTTAAATAATTACAACAATTATTGGTTGAGTACTAAATTGTACTGAATACGATATGACATTGCATAAACAACTAGTTAAACGGATTTCGACATCACACCGAAAAATTTCTGTAAAGGTTTCCCATACAAGGATTTCCAACACATAGTGTGAGGTGTGGTGAACTACACTTCATCCTTTTAGTAGATAAGATTTTAAATGTTACAGCCATTACCTATTACATAATTTGCGCACCATCCTTTTTTAATATACTTAGCAGCGTTCTTGGCACATCGAGTAATGTGATCCAATGACACCTGACTGGTTTCTATAGAAATAAAAAAATAGCGTACGGTAAGTAAATTGTATAACGCAACAAGTGCGGTAAGTAAACAAATACTTGAGGTAAGAAAATTCTATGCCAAAAGTACTATAAGTAAAAACTACATAATAAGATACTTTAAACTTAGAAGAATGTTCTTGTTCTTCGATCGTGCGAAGAATATTAAATCATACACAATCGTTAAGTGCTTGTAACTCGACCGATTGGGTCAAATTTTTCTAGATTTTTCTCGACCTGGTAAAATGCACTTAATGATCTTGTATCGTACCCTACTATTTCCCACGCCCACATACGAAAGTGGCAGTTTCCGTACAGTCAAGTAGCCACGAAAAACGACAATATCAATCATACAGACGTTATAACAACGAACGTGTTTGTTACGAAAATAATGCACAATTCACAGTTATACTGTGGGTTAAATATGCCATTTTAACCTATAAACTACTGACAATCTACCGGCATTGTTAGTTCACACAATCGAGTTTCTTTAAATTGCAAAAATGTCTTTTTTATGGTCGTGGGAAAAATAACGTAGATAACTCGCTCAAAGTGTTAAATCACTCGGTTTCGCTACGATTCGTCTCGTTTTTCAAATACTCGCAGGATATGTCACTTTCGCGACTTGTTATATAATACAAGCAATCCAGTGAGACCAATGTCTCATTTAAAAAACAAAAAAGACCGTTTTTCAAATAGAACGCGTATTAAATAAAAACTGTACCCAGACCTGGAAGGTGTCAAAGTGGTTGCCTAACCGATCGACGTTTTAAGGCGCAGAGGGTCTTTTTTGTGATTTCTCGAAAACCGGAAGTGTCACGTGACTGAAATTCGGTTCCTGAGCTGACATTACCATTCCAAACATATAACTTTAATAACTTTTTTCTCTATCTCTTACGGACAAGTCTATTAGATAAAGGATACTATTTTCTGTCTACAGGATTCACCTGCGACGTGGGTTGGAAGAAATTTGTTTATATAATATTCCTAGTTCTAGTGTAAATTAGTCCATCTGGTTATCAATGCTTCACAGAGTGCTAACAATTAGCAAATGTAATAATATCGATTTTTTATATGGAACACCATATATATCTCTATATTCTGTAAAATCCCATTTAATAAGTTTCTTAATTTATACCCCTCCATTCAACCGGGTTTCAAATATTCGAGTTTGAAGAATACATAATTTTAGTCTCCTAGATGCCTTATTTAAAGTGATAACAAACAAACACCGTTAAAATTCTGATTGAACACCTGAACTATTCGAACGCAACAAAAAAACCCGTTTTTGACAGAAGAAGTATATCAAACACAGAAAACGAAAAATGCAGGAATAAATTGAATCGACAAACGAAATCACGTAGAAACAAAACGATTACTCAAACGTCCTATGCCCAATTACATTATTTTCAAGTAGTTCTCCTTGTTGCTGAAGAAAATTGAACGTAGTTTGGAAATGTTGGTGATGTAGACCATAGATAAAATGGTACAATTACATGCAATGATTACGAACACAGTACTTATTACACATTTGTTGGTGATGAGTACTGACACGTACATAACATGTGTCACAACTAGGTTATTATGTAAAACATCAATATAGCGAATTATATATTTTGCTTAAGTCTTAACTGGGCAATTTAAAGTTTACGAGATTGTCAAAGTATCTAACGTTAACTAGATCTGGGAACTGGCCACATCTTCTAGAAAACTCAAAGTGAGCAGATAGGAACCGCAATATGTAATGTTTGTTTACTTGGCGTTTAAATGGGAACTAACCAGAGCCCTCGACTTTTCTTAAAGTAAACAAGTCGGAGTATCGAGACGCAATCCCTTGACGCCCGGCTGTTTGGTCTTAAATAGGTCTTTCTTACGCAAGAATAACGGGTTTTATGATCCTAAGCTACCTCGTACCATTCTGTGCTTACAATGGCCCATTGTGCGTCGAGTAGACTGACCAGGCCCGCAGCTCGGATTTATTGCTTTGGTTGCGTGACTAGCCCTTGGGACAAAAAGGATGCTGGAATTCGGACTCGCTTCCATTGTTGAAAAAGGGAGAACCGCACTTGGTATCTTTTCACTTTCACTCCTAACTGTTCGGCTACATAACTAAACCCTTTCAACTTTGCAGGAGACGTGATCGTTTCCTTTGTGACCCTAGAAGTTGGGTGCTTCAATGCTGTATAGAATACTTTTTTGGAAAAAAAAATGCAGCTTGTTGGAAATTATTTGTGATGGGCTTGACACTTGGGCTAAAAAGTCAGAAGCAATTTTGTCATCCCTTTCCCAAATGTAATACATACAACTGACTTCAAACACCCACTGGTTTGTAAGCTACGCTACAGTGGAAACAACCTCAATTCACGAATTTTGGTTATTAGTTATTAAGGGATTTCACCATTTACTCATTTTAATTAAACAATTTAACACAATAAATTGTAGCAGCAACATCAAATTTACATACGACATCGCATTCTACTATGATTTGGCGAAAAGGCAATGGTGATTATGGAAACAGAATAGACGTTCGTATTACTCGGTGACCATAATTTGTCATTTTATATGAATGTGGTTTTGCTACATAGACAAACACAAAAATTTATTATTTTGCAACTTAGGAGATGGTAACAATGGCATTTATTTTCAGAAAGTGAAAAAAAATCTTACTTTCTAGTATAATCTATGCAGAAAGATATCCGGACGCTGAGAAAAAGCCATGTCAGGAAGAAGAAATATTTGAACATTGAACGCAATTAGGTGTAGGATTTTGTGTATTCGATTTTGACGTTTTATCTGATTTTATCTGTTATTAGACTTAAATTACTTCTGAACTTCTCGTTACTTTCCCATACCCATAGGTATAGGGAAGTCTTAGGATCATGAAAATTTTGGAAATCGAGATTTTCACAGAAATATCCGTTTTGGGCCTCTAGGAACCCAAAAAAGTGGTTTTTAAAAAATGTCTGTGTGTGGGTGTGTGGGTGTGTGTGTGGGTGGGTGACGCTCCTACAGCCGAAAGTATTGCTCCGATTTTGATGCGCTTTGGAATGCGGGGGTGTATCGAAAATTTATCGACAAAATAAGCTTTTCAAAAAAATCCGAAACCGGAAGCGGAAGTTACGCATGTTTTTTTGGTACGACTGTTTTCGTGATTAAAATTTTGAAAATATTATCGCGGATAACGATAGAGGGTCATAAGACAAATCTGCTAGTTTTTTGCCGAACTCGCTAGGTTTAAAATGAAGGGCGCTACGATTTTTTGAAAATTTTGAGTTTAACGCCCTATTACTCAAAAACGGAGGAATCGATTCAATTGATTTTTGTTTTCTGAATAGTATATGAAGACTAACATGAGGTGATATAAAAAGTGTTTTGAAAAATATTAAGGGGCCTAAATTACAAATTTTCAAAATTTTGGAAATTTTCAAAAAATCATTTCTCAAAAACTGCTCACAGGAATTTGTTTAAACTTCATACACTGATAGACCCCGAAAAGGGCTATCGATCTGTTTTTTAAAGAATCTCATGAATTATCTGTGGCGCCCTCTACGAAGCTTTGAAGTTTGAAAATTTAAACCCCTTTAATTAATAAACAAAACAAGATAGGTAGCTGGGGTTTTCACTGAATTGCTCAGTGCATAATGGAGCATATGAATATGCAAAAAAATATTACACTCGTGGATATATGTAAGCGCACCGGCCCCCTCCCCCCTCTATTTTTGAAAAATAATTTTTTTATTCTAACGGTTGTTATATTTTTGCGTCAAAGAATCTTTTTCCGCGAAAATAAAAAAATCGATTTTGTATGCCCTAGAAAATATAATTTCCAGGTACTTAGAAAATTTCACCTCGGTGCTACAGCCGTTTTGAGGAAAATAATACATAAATAAACTAGCACAGTGGCGGCTTGTCCACTTGGCGCCATCTACAGAAGCTCGGTGGTCACGTTTTGAACTACACATCTTATAACATAAAATCGTAGCTCTCTTTGTTTGCGTGTAACTATGTTTGTTCGCTATCTCCTCCGAAGATACTGGACCGATTAAGTTGTACGATGGCTTAAAAGTTTGCTAATTTTCAGACTTAGATCGTAGGCCGGTTTTTATTTACAAAAAAGTGCGAAACAGTTATAATTTAATTAACTTCTCTAGGCAGCAGAGCGGAGCGCCTATCGCTGTCTACTATTAGCTCGGGTGCGCGCATTATTCAAACAGGAGAGTGTGGTTCTGCGGTAAGCGTGCTGGCCTATCACGCGGGAGCCCCGGGTTCGATCCCGTCGATGCATCTTTTTTTTTATTTATATTAATGAATCTCTCTTAATTTTGCGAACCGAAACGTAGTTCGGGTGACTCACTAGTTCTTTTATATTTACCCGCAATTTACTTGAAAGTGTAAACGCTTATCACGGTGAAGACGTGAGTCATCGAGTTGAAATTTTGATATGTTGTAAAGACGATATGAACAGTTTGCAGTATGGGAAAGTCCAGGGAGGTAGCCACGTCCACTTTATTTTTATTTGTTGCTGGTTCTTTATGTTCGGAAAAATCCATCATTTTCTCGACTCTTATTAAATATTATTTCCATTATTAGGATTTTTCGAATAATAATAGTAAGCATAATCCTCACCAATGAATTATGAATTCAGAATACACAGCTTTAGGCCAATCACGCAACCTTAAATGCACAATTTACTGATATCGGCCAATCAGAAAACCCGAAATCCATAATTTACCGTACGTTAGTTTAACTGTAGGCAACAAATATTGTATAATTTTCAGTAGTAGCGACAGAAATAGTAGCTTTGGCAGAGAAAGATGAATTACCAACATAAACACAATTTGACCACCCAAGCGTTATAATACGGCTGAGGATAACACAATTTATTGGATTCATTAGGCTACAAATATAAAATACACTACACTAATTACCGGTTATTTACAATGTCGGCTAAAGATACTTTACAACTAGAATAGTAAATATTCTCATTATTTTATAAGATAAAATATTGCCTCCACCGTGATTAAATGAGCTAACATCTAACGCCACGATTGCAAAGAACGAAAACGGCGCTGCTTTATTTGCACACGCTGCTTTATACTCTTCGCCAAGTATGTATTAGAGTGTAATAATTTTTCTATGCCAACAAGGAAGCTCAATAGGGGATATCCGGGGATTGAGATGTGCTGATGTGGCCTGAATTTCCCCAGGAAGTCGTCCTCGCTAATGAGTTCCTTTCAAAGCTTTTTTTAATATGCATTCCCTGCTTGCTGCTAACTAATAGACTGCGTTGGAGGTCTTAATACTTCTAAGGCCTTTATTTTTATCCGGGCCGAGCATGTCCTGTTATCAGCACGGATTAATAAATTCGGTACTTTTTTATCCGAAATAATTAACTCCAAGCGGTGGCCAGCTTATTTTTTTCTCGTAAAATTGGAATTCAGATGTCTTTGGAGGATACACGACGCAAAAGCGACGGCCCCAAATGTTTGAGCACTAT
The DNA here is from genome assembly GCA_940337035.1 of Agriotes lineatus. Taxonomy (NCBI): domain Eukaryota; kingdom Metazoa; phylum Arthropoda; class Insecta; order Coleoptera; family Elateridae; genus Agriotes; species Agriotes lineatus. The sequence goes on along the minus strand of OW679194.1, from coordinate 105,940,899 downwards.
CAATTTGCATCGTACATACGTCACGGCATTCAAAGAACTGCAAACAAAATTACAGCTACTAATTAGCGCTAATGTTAATAAATATTTAAATAACTGGACGTTTTTCAGGCTGTGCGAACGCAGAGAGCAATATCTTTAATAAATTCCATTGTAAGCGCTCACCATTCGTCCTCTCGTGTCAACACCACCGTCAATAATGGCGGCTACCATTTATCTTTATTTGTATCTGTCCTCACACGACAGTCATGCACATGACAAGCACTTTATATGTGTTTAAAGTGAACTGCTTCTGTCTGCCGTAGCACAGATGACAAGCTTATTCTAGAAGTTTTTAAATTTTTTCACTTCCTACATGACATGTTAAGAATCGCATACACTTGATTAACAATATCTTATTCTAATGCGCATTTGTGCTGTATATAGAACAGTTCCCTACACACACGCGCAAGTTCCCAATAAGACAGTCTAATATTAACATTTTAATAATGAAAACTGATGATCATATTTTGAGGTGGCCCATACTAATTCTACAGAGTAATTACTGTCATATAAACACATTTTGCAATACATAACAGTATAATATAGTCCAATCTAATAAACCACATCTATAACAGTAAATCAACATTAGCAGTTCATTCTTGATAAAATTACCTTCATTTACTATAACGAATTTAATACACACTAATATTACAAATTGACTACGCCTATAAATCACGTGCTACGACTTAGGCCTAAAATAGGCAAGATTAACGAATTTTAGTAATTTAGTGAGAACATCTAGTCCGAAATACGACATTAATTTATTTGTGTCATTAATAAACCTAATGAGAAATGGCCTTTATACACGTGCTTATTTTTTTAATCCATATCGAATTTAAAGTCAATTAAGATAAAATTTTCATGCTGGAAGTTACGACTGGGGATAACTGTTTAAATGTTATAATTTCTTCATTAATGACATAAAGAAATGTTTCAGTGTAATTTCAAGCATGACCTAAGACTCTGAGTTCCTCTTCCAATAAACCTTTTATTTACTTTACTTGGTATATTACTCAGTTGACTGAAAATTTGACCGAGCAATCATATTTTAGAGTGGAAATTAAACATTATTAACTATAGCATTTTTATAGCCAAATGTTATCATTTAACGTGTGTTGATAGTAGTATAAATATGAACTTCACTTTACCATGGTATACAGTCTGTTCTATAAAAAGGGCCCCGCCTTCTAGCTACTTTATTATTTATTTTAGACCCAATAAACCTTATATCAAATCAAATGGCACATAAAAACCTACATTTTAACACTATCAAAAATTTTTTATCTTCAATTGTTTCAGAGTGGTGACGTGACGTGCAATTTTTTTAAATGACACTGTATATATTTTTTTACATTTCCTGGTAGAGGTTTTTTTTCTCTTTTCAACAATATAAATATTTCATGCACTTGCATAAAAAAAAATTCGTGAAAAATTACAAAACTTTTTCACAGTGGGAGGCCATGATACAAAACTGTAAACAAAAGTGTAACTCAGAAAAACAAAACAAATAGTAGCCAAACGCTTTAATTGTCAGATTTCAGAATAATCTAAAGTGTTTATTGTTTTGTTTTTCTGAGTTACACTTTTGTTTATAGTTTTGTATGGTGGCCTTCCACCGATAAAAAAGTTTTTTAATTTTTCTCGAAAATTTTCTTATGGAAGGGCATAAAATATTTATACTGTTGAAAAGAGAAAAAAAACCTCTACCAGAAAATGTCAAAAAATATATATAGTGTCATTTAAAAAAATTGCACGTGACGTCACCACTCTGAAACAATTGAAGATAAAACATTTTTGATAGTGTTAAAATGTAGGTTTTTATGTGCCATTTGATTTGATATAAGGTTTATTGGGTCTAAAATAAATAATAAAGTAGCTAGAAGGCGGGGCCTTTTTTATAGAACAGACGGTATGTTCTTACTAGAAATAACAGTGGTTTACATAATAATGGCACGGAACAAAATTTATATACCTAAACTAAAAATGTGTTTTTTTGTAAGAAAGGTGCATATGTTTAGTACAAAATTTTATAGTGCATATCTGCATGCATATTTTGGGCTTCTTAAGTCCCTACAAATCCTATGCTTATTAATGACAATCCTAACATGGCAAATCTGGTTGTTTGGTCGGATAGCTACATACCTCAAAACCAAAATAGCATAACGTCATATAGTGTAAGCTATCTTATGCGAACACACTCAAGTTTCACTAACATAATTCTGAAGTGAGCATTTCTGCATCCAAGAAAAGAACAATATTCGAATGCGTATATACATTACCTACTAAGACACGAAGGCCAGTTACCTCTGACGACACGAGCTTGTGACGTCGGCTATAGCAGATATTGTAATGACGAAGTGTCAGTTGGCTGAACATTGTAGTTACACGTTTGATGGCAATTATTGAATGTAAATGAGCCGTGTTTTAATAGACCAAGTCACTTAGTGCGTTCGTGAATGCTTTGTGCTTTGCTGTAAGTGATTTTCGTGGCAGTTTTGGACAAATAACCAGGTACTAAATGCACTTTACAGCTGATGCAATAACTTCGTTTTTCGTTATTGTTATATAGCGCGATTGGGTATCGTTTAAACATTTAAAATAATTTAAACGACAATTAAAGATTCGCTGCAAGTTATGGACGTTCCTTTGCCTCAAAATGTGCAGGATAATAATGATAATAAAAAACTAATTTTGAATCAAGCATTATTTATAACTTAATTAATGACGAAGACACCGGATTGTTTCTATCTTATATTCATGGACAATTAAAATTACGTGCTACGTCTAAGAAAAGGTATCAATATACAATTAATACATTAATTGTTTCTTCAATAATGTTTACCATCAGTTCACATGCATATACATTTCTTAGGCATTCAGGTTACTTTATCTTACCACACCACGATACTATAAACACTATGTGTAATTAGTTTCTCAAAAGTACTCTGGAGATATTTACAAATGGTTAAATGACAGTGAAAAATGTGCAGTGCTACTAATGGATGAAATTCATGCTCAACCATACAAGGAAATATTGTCGGTACTTGTAATAATAATTGTTTGACCACTGCGACGTAAGTGTTCATGATCACAAGTATAAAATCAAATTTTAAAGAAGTAATACATATATCGCCTACTCTAAAACTAATTCATAAAGATCTTTATACATTAATTAAAACTCTAATGAAAAATTTGAAAGAAATAGGCTATGGCTAAGTTTTTGGGTAGTCAGCGATAACAATGCAATTAATAGCAAAGCCATGAGCAATTTTGCAAGACAGAAGAAGCTGAGCGCCGTCTACCCGCATCCTATTGATAACAGTACGCCGTTATATTATTTATTTGATTCAGTGCATTTATTAAAATATATAAGGAGCAACTGGTTCAATTGCACATCTGACAAAATATTGACCTATCGTAATTTTTCAATTGACTTTTTTGACCATAATCATAAATTGGCTTGATATTTGGAAAACTGGAATTTCTATTCTCACTAAAGTTGACACCGGAAACACATAATGCCCTAAGTTATACAATTTATAGAATGATAGTTAATATTGTAAATATTTTTTCAATAAACTTAAAATAAATTTCGTATTATTACAGACAAATCCACTTCAACGTAGGTTTGGAAAATATCGTCAGCTGGGAAGTGAACAGTATAACATTTCTTTGCGCCAATTGCATAAATCCGAAGAGAGAATTCGAATTCATTCATTATTAAGTCTAACATAACGACCTTTTCACACTATTCAGATTAATACATTTTGTGAGAATGAAGTACATAATGCTGGTACCATGGAAAAACATTCTTTGAATCCTATTACTGATATTAAGCGTGATAACATACTTAGCAGGTTATCGCTGTTGCATTGATTTGAGGACAATTAATTGCAACCATTGCAAACGCAAATTAGTTTATGAAGATGAATTAGTAGTTCTACTAGCAGTCCAGTGAGACAAATGTCTCATTTAATAAAACAAAAAAGACCGTTTTGCAAATAGAACGCGTATTCACCACACGTACGTATATGACGTCATTATTGGTAGCAAACTACCAGTCGCATTCGCCTTGATAAAGTTTGCCTAGAATCTAACCTAAAAAGTTCGGATTAGGATAATTACGATAATAATTAGTGTTAGAGACTGAAATTCGGTTCCTGACCTGACATGACCATTCCAAACATATAACTTTAATAACTTTTTTCTCTATCTCTTACGGTTTGGCTGCTGAAACAGCGTCCCGGACGGACGGACGGACAGACAAGTCTATTAGATAAAGGATTCAATAAATTAGGTGAGCATTTTGAAGAACAATTTTTGAATGTTCATAACAAACGAAAGGTTGTGTCGTAGCTGGATTTAAAATTCCTTGCAGAAGGCTATTTAGTTCATTTTCTAGGGTGCCAAATAATATCCAGGAAAAAGTAGTGAAAATCATAATTAATTCTACAACCAATACCTTAATTAAAAATTATTGTGATAAAATTAATAACAATAGCCGATTGAGCAAATGAAAGAAAGAGTCGAAAACTAAGGTGCGTTAACGAAGAAGTAAACTAAATTTCGAGGTTTATATTTATTACGCTACCTAGTAAAATACGAAATTATTCAAAATTGTGGTTGTTGCCTTGATACTTTGTTTTCCATTATAGAAAAAGCGAATGGGATACAACCAAGAGCTTAGCTCTTGACTGGTAACCCCGTTTACACAGGAGGCCCTTAGTTTTAACGTTATAAACACTCTGCGTCTATACGATTTAACCGACAGCACAGGTACGTAGAAACCTCCCTGTGCTGACGTCACACCGAAGAGATGAGGTCTCGTGTCTTAGTAGGTAAAGTTACAGAGTGTGTGCTGTCACACGCTTAATGATTTTCCCAAATTTCTTTAATTCTTCTTTTACTTCAAATGAATAGAAAGGAACGCTTCCGGTGTGCCCATTTTAAAGTTTTTTTGTTTACCGGTTGCCAAATTTCGTTAAAAAGTTATATGGGATGTTTCAGAAATAAGTGCACAAAAATTACAGTATCCTGGCCCAAAAATTTGCATTTTGAAAATTTTAATTAGAAGCCCCTTTATTCGATCGATTTTTCGGAAAGCTGCTAAAAAAATATTTTTCATAAGTGACAAGATTTTTGTTATGTTTCTGCGGTTTACAACAATTAATGGGTCAACAACAGTAAAATAGAAAAGCAGTGGCGCAGAGCATTTTAGGTAAAACTTTAATAATTGTTAATTCGGCAATACAAAAACCGATTTTCATACTTATTTCATAAACTGTTTTAACTCATTAGCTCCTTTTATGAACTTTCTAGCGCGTTTATTTCTAGGCCACTCTGTAGATAAAACAACGAATACAGATTCACCAAGTCCCTATGTTTCTAACCCATGTATAACTGTCATGTAATCTCTTCTTCATGGTTCCAAATAAAATAATGTTGAGTTCAGTTATTTATTCATTATTCTTTGAAAACGTAATCGATAAGTAATAAAATAAATAAAATTCCAGTATATACGGTATGGTACGAGGAAAGGTCCAGAAAACAAAATAAAATTTAATGTTTTCTGTTTGTACATATGTCATAACTGTAATTAGAAAGTTTCAATCATTTCGCGTAATTAGTTTAGTTTTAATAATTCAAAGTGTGGCGTGAAACATATTGATACATTCAAAATAGACAACATTGAATATCTAGCTTTCAACAAAATGAGGAAAAAGTGCGACAACTCTTAGGGCAACCGGCAAAGGCTTTAGGGCGATTATACTCCCACTACACAATCTGAGCTTCTTAAATACGGTTGGAAGTTTCTAGAAACTGTGGGTGAAATAAAATAGTTAATTTTAATGAAGAAAGAAATAGCAAAAATATTAGGGATATTAGAAACAATAGTTTTACGGATCGTAGCAAAACATGGGCACTTCGATTGCCCACTTCAGTTCAAAAACGAGCAACATCTGGAGGTTTTGCAATTGTGTAGGGACAACCCAGCTGATATTATTGATAAAATTGTAACAGGGGACAAAGCATAGGTGCATTATTATAACTCAGAATATAAACAAGAATCGATGCAACGGCAATATAAGGGCACAGAGTACCCCAAGAAGTTCAAAGTTGTACAGTCGTAGTCGGTCGAAAAACCATGGCAACAATTTTTTGGTACTCACAAGAAAATATTTTGATTGATTAGAAAGATACAAAGATAACTGGAGAATAATATGCTAACATTCCACATCGTTTAAAACAGGCCAGTAAAGAAAAGCGTTGAGGAAAACTAGGCAGAGGCGTACTGATTTTGCATGACAATGCACCATCCCATAAAACTAGTGCAGCAATAAAACTTTCATCTTTTTTCGAATTAAAAAAAGGATCAAAGAGGAAAAATATTTTTATTGTTCATTGAAATGTTAAACAGTGTTTAACATGATCGCGTCCTCGAATGTTAAGATACATTTAACATGCATCCACTCATTTAACATGTCTCCACTCGCGTCCTCAAATGTTAAGATACATTTAACATGCATCCACTCATTTAACATGCATTCACTATAGCAACATCACACATATTCATGGTAGTCCGATTTCGATTTAGCAGTTTTTAGTAATTATTATTGATTCAAAATTATTGCCTCAATGAACAATAAACTAATGAACGCATTTCGAGGGGAAATCGTCTTAACATTTCTCACATAAATTACCACTCTTGCTTCGCTGCGCTCGCTTGAGTGGTAAAAATATGCTCGAATGTTAAGACTGGGTTACCCCTCTTAATACGTTAATTACTATTAAACGATAATGAACTGATCACCACTGCAAATATCCATTTTGAAGACAAATTAATTCAAAGGTGTCATACATATATTACATTAAAAGGGGACTATACTAAAAAACAACAATATTGAGAGTTTTGTATAATCTTTCTTTCACGCTATGGAGCGTATTTATGGATCTCCCCTCGTATGTCATTTTATTAAACTCCATGTTACTGGCGGGTATCCCATGCAATTTTTAGAATTTTGCACATGCCATTTTCCAGCACCCTGCATAATAAGGATAATCTAAGCTGTAAGCTACGTTCAAATATAAAAAAATATACTTGAAGCCTTGAAAATGTGTAAGCTATACCCAACATACTCATTAGTCTGCTACTGAGTAGAAGTAAAATTACCCTGACACTAAAAGAAGATATAAGATGTAACCTGAAGCTGAATGGTTGGAAGGACTTTCACGACGTCGCAAAAGAAGCTTTAAATTGGGTTGTAAATGAATTCTGAAAGAACATTGTATGTCCCTCCGAGTTATTTTTTCTAGCACAAATATTACCGACCGGCGGCAACACTTCGTAATTCCATTTCTCTTTATTACATGTCACTTTCAATAATCTCCAGTTTTTATAGCTACGAAGATAGAGAACGGCAAAGAGAGGAATAGAGATTGTTCTGTTGGGAAGTTTTACTTTCGGCCCTCGAAGATGACAGTTACCGACCGTCAACACAAAGGTCGCGATCCTCGGCAAACTATTAATTTATCTCGGCAGCGTTTGCGCAAATATTCGTCACCCGGCCATGTCGTTTCCATATTTTCCAGGCGCATTTTTTCAAGGAAATATTGGGTATGCATCCCGAAATGGACGGCGCTGCGCATTCCTGTTGCATACGACCTAAGTACGCAAATCAAAACGAAAATTTCGCATGTCATCGCGTTATAATAGGAGCAGCGAGAGTGCAAATTGCTTCAGCGAGGAAATAAAAATAACAGCGCAGAACGATAGAAAGCTAGCTGCAGGCGAAGCTTTTTTGCGGCAAACGTCCTTGCGGTCGCGATGCGGGTGCTTGACCGCCCACCGTACAAAGGTGCGTGCGTGTCGGAAATTTAAATTCCTGGATTGCAAAACCTGACGTGCCCAACTCACGGACTACCTACCACTGGATTATGGGTCTGTTAAGCGTGAAACAGAATAGACGCTCTCTACCGCTCTTGACTGTCTTCAAATGTCAAACCCAAAGTTCGCTCATATGGTTAAGTGGTAGCACTGCACAGAATGAACGCGCGTCAGCGCTCTACACTGCTGAAGTTGATCAACTTTCTACTTGTGACGCTGCCAACGCCGTGAACTGTCAACGCTACCCAAACATAACCAAAAATACCAGATTACGCAAAATGAGCATGAGCTGTTATATTATTATATTCCGTATTGTGCAGGTTGATTGTTAGGGTCATTAAATACAATAAATACAGATTATAAAATAGTATAAAAACATCAAAATCATCCATCGTGAAGCTAACTACAAACACTGCAACGTTAGTTTTTGTAGGTTATGTTGTGTTTTTAAGGTTATGTTTACAACGCTAAGCAGCGCTCATTCTGTTCCTGTTGAAAAGTGTAGGCTTGTTTTAGCGCATAGTAACGGTTGGGAACGTTGTATTCTGTTTAGCGCTTTTAAAGCTACCTGGGATGGCTATTGCCAATTTAATCGCATAGTAGATATGCCCGTTAAAGATAATGGTTTCCTTATTTCAGAAGCAAACCATATGAGAGAATTATTTCTGTCCTCTCAACATGTACTTCTCATATCTGAGCTAGTTTTACATATTTATTATTTCATTTGAAACAGCTAACCGGTAGCAATACATTGTGCAAAAAATCTGTAAAAGGCTTTACGCAGAACTTCCCTCGTCGAGTATTGTGACAATAATAAATTTTAAAAATCAAATTAAGTTAGGAGTAAAAATATCTTCACGTTTCTAATAAATTAAATAAATTTTCAAATAAAAAAATCCGGTACTGGAGGGATTTGAACCGCGGCGCTTGCGACTGCGAAAAAAGCGCGTTCACCAATTTCTAACAACACAATGAAGACCTGTTGATATAGTTCCGCTACAGCAGGCTTAACCTTCACGCCATGCATGTTTTAAGTTTCGTGTGCAAAGTGCGTTTCAACTACCTAAATCAGACAATGGAAAATTAATTATATTTTTTACATCAATTAAGCAATGCAGCTCATTCTTTCACTAAAAATGTATTTATTCATTTTTAAACATATCATACGCAGGATGTATACACTTATCTGTAATCGTTTCCAAAATACGTCGATGCTAAAGTTTATCCCGCAAATTCCCCATAAGCTTTATCTAAACAATTTCTGAAGCAGTTGTTAATAGTTATTTATGCACTTAGAGCGAAAAATTATGCATTAGGCGTGAGTTCGAAAGTTTCGGGCCGAGCGAAGCGAGGTCCGAAAAAACTCGAACGAACGCCTAATGCATTTTTCGCTCGTGTTGCATACAAAATTTTTCCTACGACTGTAAAATTTTCGAAAATAGGTTTAACCTGGTGTTTTTTGCCATTTCTAAAATTTCCAGCGACGTGCAAATTTTTACATCAGAATTGGATATTTTATCGCCAATTTCTTATTTTTCTTGACACTTAAACACCGACAATACACAAAATAAAGCACAAGTAACTTTAAATCGCGAAAAAAGGTTTAAATCAAATTCACAGTTACAGCTGTCAACTTTGACGTTTTCAAATAGCTGACCACTAGCCGACTTAGGTATATAATCATGAAAGCTTATATAAAATTTATGTATGTTGCTATGTATTACGATTCACGATTATATACTTACATATGACGGCTGCCGCGATGAACTGATTCAAAACAATCAGTTTTTGACGTACGTCAACAAGACGGAAAGCTTGATTTTAGAAGCAGTCGTAGGAAAAAGTAATTTTGAGAGTAATTTGATATCATCTGAATGTAGAAAGAATAAGCTTGCCACTAGTTTAAGAATCATCGAGAAATATTCAAAACTAAGCTTGTATACGCGATTTACGGGTGGTTGAATTCGAACGGCATGTGCAGCCGCAACGTTTTCTGGGATTTTAAGGAAACGTGCAATTTTTACATCTGCCACGAAGCATCAACTTCTCGTATTCCTGCTTCGCAGCTATATTAAGTAACTCGCTAATTTTTGCCTCGTTTTTATATTGTAAAAACGTTATTCTGTATTTATTGACTTCCATTTTTGGTAATAATAAAGCCTGCACTATGTACAAATTATTACGTCTATCTATTACTAAGTTGAATAAAAAATAAACAAAATTTAATTTTTTTAAGATGCCCACCCTGTGTATATTTGTCTGAAATTTTACCGGTTTCATTCCAAGTATATATATAATGTGTATGCAAAATATTTTTTGAGTTATACCGCACACAGACAGACAGACAGACAGACAGACGGAATTGAGAAAACCTGTTTTTCGTCATCTAGAGACCCTGAAACGTGAAGTTCTGAACAAATCTGGGAAGGTGATTTTTTCGTGATTACAATACTTTCTTCGTCTTTCAGACGAGGGAAGTAAAAATAGTGTTACAAACGTTTAGACGCAATAGTACTCAATAAATAATAATGATAATGATCCTCTATCAGTTAAATGGGATAAATTACTAAATAATTTAAACAAACATTGGTGATGCAGTTAATGCATTTTAGTCTGAATTATGTGAAATTTTTCCTCTAAAACAAAATTAGTATTCCTCAGCAACGGTTATAGTTATAAAGAAAAAAAGCCGGTCTCGTATATGATAGTAAATCTATAAAAATTAACTCGTGGAAGTAAGAAATCTCCCCGTTCGGTGCATATCATGCACATGCTGGCATATCCTAAATACCAAAAAGCAAAATGAATTCGACACAACCTGGGACTTCTGACTACATAAGCTCCCAAGTCCTTTCCCTTACAGAAAACAATACCTATTCCAAAATAGCTCAATGTCCAAGATCGGGTTATAATTATAGATACAACAGACGACCTCAAACAGATAGATTATGTCAAGGCAATCAGCACTATCACCAATGCAGCAAACATTCGTTTTGCCTCAAAAATTTCAAACGGAAGGTTTTGTATATACTTATCTAATAAAGACATAGTAGATAAAATAATCACCGATCACAGCAAAATAGAAATTAAATGTAAAGAACTTCGGATACGTAGACTAATTACCCCAGCACAGAGAGTAATTTTATACTGATTTTAACTGATACAAATCGTTTTAAAAATTGTTTCTCGCATAATTTTTTTAAGGGCGGGAATTTCAGAAGAAGGTTTCACTCATTATGAGCTTCGGAAGACAATTATATGTATCCGACTCCAACGTATCAATCCCCAACTCAATATTAATCAAACATGAAGATACAATTTACAGAATCTTTCTTAGTACAGACTCGATATCTTGCTACCTCTGCAAAAATTCCAGACATATAGCATATAGCTGACAAATGCCCTAATTTAAATCAAACATCGCCAATGGAAGAAAATACCACCATACAAGAAACAGCTAATCCACTGGAATATGTACTAACTACGACCAATTTCAAGATTTCATAGAAAATACCTATGGCTCCGCTGATCCCATCAATATCGCAAGAAATTATACAACCGACATTACTGCGCTGATAAAAATGATCAAGCACCTATATCCCTATTTTACACAAAGAAGCATGAAACCCGATGCACATGAATAGTTAAAAAACTTATTGAAGCCGTTCAGACAGATAAAGAAGACACAGCATCCATATCCAGTATAACGTCGATAGATGACACTTCATCCAAAAAAACTGACTAAAATTCATCATAAACTGGAACTGCAACGGATTCTTCGCCCGCCTAGAAGAAATTAAATTACTATTAACTGATAAATCATTACAATGAATATGCCTACAAGAAACACGTCTAAAACCAAACCAAAATGCTAATATCAGAGGTTCGTATATCGAAAAGACCGAACATCAGGCGACTTAGCAAACGGAGGAGTAGCTATACTAATACAAAATAATCCAACCTCGCGACAAATCAACCTGAACACAAATCTCGAAACCATAGCAATTGAAGTCACATGGACATTTAAATTAACTATTTGCAATATATACTTCCCACCAAACCAACAAATACATTCTCAAACTATAGAAAATATCATCAACCAATTACCAGTTCCATATATATTATAAGGATTTTGGGGATCAACATACACCGATCAAAGAGGAAAAATTCTAGGCCAACTTCTAGAGAATGATAACATAGATATTATTACCGACAGTAGTCCTACACACTTCACGTTAGCTACCGGAAAGTTCTCAATCATAGATTTGGTCTTTTGCCATCCGCTCACACCCCTGTTACAATTTAGCACCTTAAACGATTTACATAACAGCGATCATTTTCCAATCATACTTAGAACGTTAACTCAAATTCCACAAGATATCCCTCCAAAATGGAACCTAAAGGCCGCAAATTGGCCTCTCCTTCGAGAATTAATAACCCATAAAATGAATAACATAACACACACTGATAATACAGACAAACAAATGGAATCTTTTACGAACATTATTCGAGAAGCAGCGGAAGAAGCTATTGGAGGGAAAACCAACACCATTCCAAGATCAGTACCATGATGGAATAAAAAGCTTTGCGCAAGCAGTTAAAGAAAGAAAGAGAGCATTCAACCTTCTTTAAAAACACCACACCACAGAAAATCTAATTACATTTAAAAGAGCAAAATCAGCTGCAAAACGTACGCTTAAGGAAGGCAGGCAAACATCCTGGAAAAAATACGTATCAGAAATAAAACAATGACACGGCCCAAACAGAAATATGGTCAAAGATTAGGAGAATAAAAGGTGTCACTACTGCATATAAAATCACCTGCCTCGAAGAAAAGGGACAAATTACCTCAGATCCAAAGGAAATCTCAAACTGCTTAGCAAAAACCTTTCAGAATAATTCAAGTAATATGCACTATGCAATTTCTAACATATAAGCAACACAAAGAAGCAGAAACCCTAGAAATAGAAGACGACCAAACAAACCCTATCAATAACAAATTCACAACAACAGAACTAACTAAAACACTGGAGAAATCTAAAAACTCTAGTCCCGGGCACGATGAAATCTCATACGAAATGATACGCCAGCTTCCCGAGAACGCTAAACAATATCTACTAGCTCTGTACAACAAAATTTGGACTGAGAATATCTTCCCAGCTGCTTGGAAAAATGCGATTGTTATACAATTCTAAAAGCAAACAAAAACCGACTAGATCCAACTAACTACCGACCAATAACGCTAACAAGTAGTATGTGCAAAACATTGGAAAAGATCACCTTATCCACAACTTACAAGGAGGCTACAGAACAGGATACTTGACAATGGACCAGCTGATATCCCTAAATTCAGAAATAAATGACACATTCTCCAATAAACAGCACATGATAGAAATCTTCTTCGACCTTGAAACCTTTCGGGTTCGACACCACATGGAATCATCATATCATAGAAAGTGTATTAAGTTATGGACTAAAAGGGCATATAGTATACTTCATACAAAACTTACTAAACCAAAGACAATTCCAAGTAAGAATAGGAAACACTATGTCTGAAATGTTCACCCGAGAAAATGGAGTGCCTCAAGGGTCCATTCTGAGCACAACATTGTTCAACATAGCCATTAACAAGATAGACGAAGCTATTCAAATGCCAACCAAATCCTCCCTCTACGTAGACGATTGGGTCATCTACTGGAAGGGGAAAAGATTATCATCTATTCGAAAGAATTTACAGGCCACCGTTAAATAACTTGAAGACTGGTGTGCAAAAACGAGATTTAATTTCGCAACTACCAAAACCACAAGCATACACTTTTGCAAACTTCAACACTGTATTCTAAATAATACTTAATAAAAAAGAAATTCAATATGCAACAACTATAAAATACCTAGGATTATAACTAGACCGTAAACTCACATGGAAACAGCATCTAAGACATTTGAAAAATGAATGTATGAGGACAATGAATATCATCAAATACTTAGCACATACTGAGGAGAAGAAAAAGTCTTGCTAAATTTATATAGAGCGATAATTAGACCTAAAATAGACTATGGAGTCTTCTGCCACACCCACTACACTACACTTAAAATCATTGATCCCATACACCGTACAGGAATAAGAATCGCAACTGGAGCTTTTCGCACCAGCCCAGTCCAAAGCATCGTAGTTGAAGCAGAAGAGCCCCCTTTACGAATTAGGAGAGACAACGCAATTTTCGCCTACGCAATCAAAATAGCCGCTTATCCTAAAAACCCCGCCCACCAATATGTCCACAAAGAATTGCCCATCACAACTCTAAATAACCCTTCAAATCAATTCAGTACCCGGCTAAAACATCTAAAATCCAAATACATTTCCCACAAGTCACTCAGTCATAACAATCTAATGTGGATACCATCTCACATTGGCATAAAAGGCAACAAAAAAGCTGACCAAGCGGAAAAATCCGCTACAACAGTAGAAAATGTAATAATGGAAAATCAATATTATCAAGACATAAATAAAACAACACACAAAGAAAATTGTACTGGAACAATGGCAGACCGAATGGAATAATTGTAACCAAAACAAACTTAGAACAGTAAAACCAACAACAAAACCATGGACCACTACAGTACCCCGCCAACAACAAGTGACGCTGACTAGGCTAAGAATAGAACACTCCCGCATTACGCACTCACACTTATTCCGAAGAGAAGACGCGCCAACATGCAACACCTGTAACACCAGAATCACCATCGAGCATCTAATAATCCACTGTACAAATTTTGAACAAGAGAGAACAGCTGGAATTATATCAAACAACCTCGCAGAAATCCTAAATAATGACAGTTCCAACTCAGAAAAACTCATGCGCTTTATGAAACTTACTGGACTATTAAATAAAATATAATACTATAGTACCGGGGCTAATAACCTATGTAGTTGATGCCTGTATATTAATAAAATAAATACATTAAAATGGCACAATAAAATATTTCTACAAATCCAAAGTATTTTTGGAAATTTACATAAAGGAAAATCTAGCACATATATATTCCAACTATAGTTAAGTATAATGACCAGAGAGTATCTGATGGTAAATTAATTGTTGAAATATTTACATTTTTTAAATCAATCTATGTAAATGTAATTTTCATCAACGATACTTCTGGTTTTAACTAGTGATGGGCATAACCGGACAATTTTCATAACCGAATTATTTGCATTCGAATGACATTAATAACCGAATGATTATTTGAATAATCATTCGAATAAATTTTGGCTCTCGATTCGTTTCGATTAAGTCAGCCGGTTTGCCGGTTGGCGGTTCACCGTCATCTGCATCGACATCGTAACTTGCAGATAGCAGAGGAACCAAAACATAATATGTACGGTCGGCGCCTTAGAAATCGGGACACGTAATATGTTCTTCTAGCCTTTGGAGTATTCTTGCTCCGGTTACTTCATTAATGTGAGATGGCATTTCATAATTGACAAACAATAAACAATCTGACGTAACAATTAAAACCATAATAACTGTAAAAACCCAGTTTATACACTTAAAATATACATGCAAAATATATCATAATAGTGTGTAGTGCCCGATTTCTAAGGCGCCGACCGTACATTATGTGTTATGTATTGGAAATTAAGAGGTATTTATTAAGAAGTGTAGAAAGAAAGAAATATGCGCGACTGCTTGCTAATCGCAATAAAAACTGGTAAAACGTTTATCTTTATTGATCGGGCGGGTTAAAGGCGCCGCCTCTTGTTTTGAACCTTTGGAGATGTAAGCAAATAAAAAATTGTTTTATAGCTTGATGCGTTTGCAGTTTTTAGGCGTTCAGGTTTCAGGTCCCCAGAATTTGATAATTTGATATTTTTTATGATAGGAGGTAGGTAGGCCTACGCGATAACCAAATGGTGTTTTCAGTACAACCTGCTTTGTTTATGAGTTATGACGTATTTATATTTACATAATTTTGGGCACTGCGTAGGTCGCTGAGATATGGCAAGTAGTACCTTTGAATAGAGGTTTTATATTCAAAGCGTAGTAAGTATCAGCATGAGGTTACTTTTCATTCGAATACTTGGAACAAAAACCGAGTTACATAGGTTATTTCAATAACCGGATAACCGGTTATTTTTCATTCGAATAAGCCCATCACTAGTTTTACCTATTCGCGCAGAAAAATTTATAAATTCTTGTAAACTGTCTCAACTATTACGTTCATTAGATAGTAACAAAGGACAGATGGTATACCACCATTATTATTGAAGCAATACTGTAAAGGTTTTACTTTTCCTTTGTCAATTCTGTTTGTGAGATTAGCTGTTAGCAGAAGTTTTCCTCCATATGGGAAGGAACAATTATAGTTTCTATTTTTAAGTCTGGGATACTTCTGATATTACAAATTAGAGACCAATCTCTAAACTATCCTCTATACCAATGCATTTTAAAAGCATAATATTTAACAAATTATGTCCATACAATATACCTGTCAATTAACATGGATTTGTCAAAAATAAATCGAGACAAACATTATGTTATTCAAATTTTATTTTTCAATTTATGAAAACGCCCACTCAAGTGGATGTTGTGTACACTTTTTTTTCTTTTGGTAAAATAAATCATTATTTTATTAAAAAACCGTGGTGAGCCAAAATAAAAAATTAGGCTTTTGTTTCATTACATACCTTTCTTCGACTACCATTTCCCAAAGGAGACTATTATTTGACACTTTCCATAAGTCAAAGGCATGTTGTTATTGTATACTATGCATTAATAACTTTATTGCAAACTTTTGTCACTTTATTACACGCTTCTGTCAAAACTATTTATTAAATTTGGTGAGTTTTCAATTTAAAACAATGAAAGCATACCTAACATGATTTTTAATGAGTTTTCAATTTGAATTAACATTGTTCTAAATCTTCATATTAACACTAGTGTCAATGTGAGATCTCAAATTGCAACTAGTGTCGATATGAAATCTCATATTGCAATTAGTGCGAATATATGCATCATTTTGACGTTGAAAACAACAACAAAATGTCACTGTTAGGTCAAAATGATATAAATAACTATTTGGATTCGTAATGATCCAAGGTCTTCATTTATTGATGATACCCTGAAATCTGGTGGAGCCTATGGCGCCTCATTGGAAAAATGGCAATCATATTGAAAAAAATACGTAAATACTGTAGAGCATAAAATTTTACACACTGAATACATATAAATCAGTTTTTTTTGTGGAATCAATTGTTAAGGAGTTATTTGTGGTTGTCAAACGAGGAGATTTTTCTTTATCCAATTTACATGCTCTAAACAATCTCCTCATTTTGGCAACTGTAAAAGAACATTTACAGAATTTTTGTAACAGCAATTCATTAACAGGGATAGATTAAAGAAGCAATTTAAATAGATATTAATTAGAATTGAAAAATATTCCTCGTGAAAAGCGCCTTGCATAAAAAACGTAAAGATTATGCACACATACTGCTTTTAGGTAAATAATAAAAAAATCTACAGAAGTAATTAAACAGTTTATATTATTTTTTCCAATTATAAATCCTCAAAATCCATAAAAAAAATAATTTTAATATTAAGTATTGGTATGTGAAATTTTGTTGTGCGCACGCCCGCGAAGGTTTCTCAAGAACCATGGGGTCGAGATATTTTGATAAATTATATTTATGGTCCGATTTGGCTCATATTCAGATTATATGTTAGTTACATGGAAAGAAATACTTTTAAATAGACCCGGTAGGTGGGCGCTGGAGGCGAGATATTTACGAAAATGGTCTGATTTGGCTTATATTCAGAAGATGTGTGTACAAAAACAATTATTTTTGGGCAGAACAACGTTTGCCGGGTTAGCTAGTATTCAATAAATTAAATGACCATTTTGAAGAACAATTTTTAAATGATCGGAATAAACGAAATTTTATGTCGCAGCTGTTTTTGCGATTTCTTACAGAGGAGGACTATTTGGTTCATTTTATTGGGTGCCAATACCATACAGAGAAAGGAACAACGAAAATTATAATTAATTCTACAACACTTCGATTAAAAATTATTGTGGTAAAATTAATAAAATAGATTATACAAAGGAAGTAAGAGTCTAAAACTAAGTGCATAAATAAATAAATAAATAAACCAAATTTTAAGTTTTATATTTACTATCTAGATTGAAAATGACTTATTAAATTTTAAGATTGATATTTCGCTAACCAAATTATGGTTTTTTCTTTACAAGAAAATGAATAGGGTATGACTAAGGGCTCAGTTCATGACTAGTAACCCCGTTTCCACAAACAAGCCCTTATTTTCAAGTTTATAAACACTTTGAGCCTATGCAGTTCAACAGGTCACCCTGTAAATTCGCAATGTAAATCTAATCGCAATGGGAGTTTCGACCTGCTAGAAAGCAAGTTTAGGTATGAGCATATGATTTAATACTGCATAATTTCCATGTGAAAATATATCTTCCAGAGCACTGCTCCACAAAAATAAAACTAAATTTGCAATTATTTCAGGTTCAAGGAAGAAACAAATTGATATTACCAGAGGTCATTGTGCCGCGTAATGTAATATTATATGTTATCCCCCTCTTACACGAAAGATGAGGATATTCTTTTAAAGTAAATAAAAAATAGTTAAGCAAAATTCTTTTGTCTTCGTAAGTATTACCTACTAACAAAAACGAAATTCTTATTGTGAAACTGGAAACCGTATAGTGTTCACATTCACACACCCACACCAATAGATTAGCAATAGCGGCCAAAATTCCGTTGGCAGTTAAGCCTTCTAGATTTCAGGTTACCATCCAAATATGTACGTTACAAGTTGAAGTAGACGTTTTGCCCCTATCATAATTCAAGCTTTAATATTCGCTTGCGTAGAAATAAAACATTTTTGTTAACCAATCAAAGGTAAACATTGATGTAGGTATTGCGAATAAAATTTAAATATAAAATTACGGTACAGAATGTAAATGTTTTCACTTGGGGCTATTTCAAGTTGGAAATAGAAAATTATTATTCATACAATTTTTTTACAGAAAAAAATTCATTAGGTGCTGCGCTTTCAGAATTTTTATTTTTAGTTAGTCCTATGCATTATTTAAATTTTTGAATGAGGCATCAGACAGGGTTGTGGTTGATAATTACTTACAAACGTTACTCACAAGGCTTGTGATATAAAACAAAATTTAGTAGCAACATTATAATTAATACATAAAAGAAAGACGCTTAAAAACTAAGGCCAGGCAACACTCACAAATTAAAATATGAAATCAAAATGTGTTTTCCTCAAAACGCAGAGAAAAAACCCTGCAAATTCTTGTGTTTTATGTACATATGTAGTATTCATCAAAGTTTTCACAATACAATAACAGTGGTAATTTATCCAAGAAATGCTGTCTTCGAAATACCCTTTGCTCATGCTGACGGTTCTCACAAATTCACGGCAGGTGGCGCAAAGTAGCCAGTTTTACGGTATAGCATTTCTTATACATACCTACATTTACGGTGCTTGCTCGTATTTCTCAGGCGACGTATTATGGAGCTGGAAAATTTCTAATCCCATTTCAATAGTTTAAGAAATTCTATTCTGACATTGTTGCGTCGCAAGGCTGTGTGCACATGTAAAATAATGTACAACCATATAGTTCGCTAACATTATATTCGTTTATGTCCTACCAGTACATTAATTGAAATTAATGACTCTATTTTAAGGTATCTTAGATACAAAATAACGCTCCAGGGCAATTATTTTCTTCATAAGAACACTAGGGTTATTATGAAAAATTAACAGTATTTGTTTCCATTGATACAACTCTTATTTCAAAAATTATGCACCACTGTCACAATGAAAATTAATGACAGCTCATCTAATGTCACGGGTCCACGCCAATTGAGCACCAAGCTCTCGATGTAATGAATGTAGACCAGCGAACTGAGCACCAGGCAGATCAGGTACTTTTTCAAAGCGACGCTTTGAGACAGGCGAATTCAGCACTTTGACCTGTGTCCACTTTGTAATGTTAATCTTTTTATTTCAATTTATAATTATTATTAGCACAGAATTCAAATTTTAACGATATCATTAAAAACCAATTTGTAACTCGTTTGGTATTGGGAAACCTCATCATGAAAATTATATTTTTCTCCGAAACACATTTATTATTTGCGATAAATGAAATAATATAAATTATAATTTTTCTGAATATACACTACGATGTAATAACATAATTACTGCTAATAAATTTTTTAAATAAAAGAATGTCTACTATAACTTTTTGATTTTTATTCGGCCGAGAAAGATAACTGTTTGCATTAATTCAGCACCTGATAACTTGTTAGTTTGTTAATGAACAAACTAGTAATACAGTGCGCAATTGGCTAATCTAAAGTGCTCAATTGGTCGGTCTCCGTTTGGTCCTTGGTGCTCAATTGGTGTGTCCGGCAACGGTATACATTTTTACCTGGGGTAATAAAGTGCTCAATTGGTGCCCGTCCAATGTCACAAATCTAACTTAGATCAGCTAACTAGATCAATCTTAAATACTATATCATAGTAATTATATGAATTGAATATGAATATGAATTAGGTAAGAAAATTGGTAGGACATAAAACCTTGAAGGCACCGCGGGCATTATAAGCTAAGAGCCCGCGATTGTTGTACACACCTCGGGCCAAAGCCCTCGGTTAGTACACTAACAGTCTTGGGCTCTTATTTTACTCATAATGCCCCTTGGTACCTTAATAACTATAATATTTTGCCCTGACAAATTAACAGTCATGATATTTTATTTTTAAAACGTTACTAGATTCAATATTGCAATACTTAGTTATTTTTAAATTAACGTAAGACATAAGCATACAAGAACTTCGTTGCCGACAAAAGAAGTAGGACCTACCTATAAAAAGGATACTGTGAATCAATGCGACACCTACACAAACCGCTAATGCGAAGATGTGACATATGAATTTGAAAAATTCAAATAAGTGAATTAGGAACATCAATTTCTGATATATTGCCTTTTTACAGTGACGTGTTCGAGTGGAATAAATACAATTCATAGCGCATGAATGGCTCTTTGGAAAAGCTGTTGTCATTTGACGTTGAATCACTAATTTAATGAAGCGTGTGTATTTTGCCTATACAGCGTTAGCTTGAATGAACTTGAATTTTACGTCAACTATGAAAAAAGTACGAGTAGAACAGTTTTAGTTCTTTCACAATATCTATAATTGTAATAACTAATAACATTGGCATCAGCAAAAACACGGTTGACCGTAAGTAATGTTGTTGTGTTTACTACTGTGGCTATATAAGGACAGTGTGGTCAATTTTCGTCCTGTTTCTGATTGGTTGCTTTAAAATCCGCCATTAAGAGTCGTTTTACGAAATTACGCATACTCACACAAAATTGCTTCTAAGTCCTTTATTATTGAAAGTAGCCCTAATATGAAGTGGAATGAAATAATCCTCATTAGTAGATTATGCAATAAGGGAGAGAAATTGCACTGAAGCAAAATAGCATTCTCTCCGAGTTGCATATACTATTTTTTTCACGTTGCAGGAAGATTAAAAACGAAAAACCCGTTTTTTTAAACGTCATTTATTGACATTTTAGTTACAATTATTTTAAAATTAGTAACCTATGGTAAATTTTAAAGTTGGTGGCACTGTAAGTCATTATGACAAGAGCTCACAATTATGTCAAATTCTAGGTTAGCAGGTTAGTTTTTGCGTCAGTTTGTGTCAAAACTGACGCAAAACCTAACCTAATAACCTCGAATTTGGCATAATTGTTGTGTCAGTCATAATGAAAACTCCCTAGGGAAATTTTTGTCTTATTTAGTCTCTAGGGAGCAAATGTTCTACTTCTGTCACAATTTTGATGCTATAGAAACGGACTTCTACTCCCGGTCGTGGAAAAAAATTTTTACAGTGTTCTGTGTAAGCGAATGCCGAATTTTCGTTTGCATAAGTAAATGTGAACGAGTTAAAGTAAAATGTTTTTTGCGAAAATTGCGCATTAGTCCAAATCAAAAACTATAATAAACTATATAAATGTCTTAATGCCAAAGATTATTGCATCAAATTAAAGAGAATTTATGGGCTACGTAACACTAAATATTCTATTCCTATAAATTAACTGGTGGAATAAATACAACGGCTTGATCATGAATATAAAAAAAATGTTTAGTTTACGTAATCTCTGTCTCGATCAACGCAAAATGTTGTCAATTTTCGTTTTCTATATACAAAAACACAATAAAGAAGATAAAAAAAGACACCTTGACTTATATTCCAATATTAGGTTGCTCGTTAACGAGGATTTTTAATCGCTGACAGCGATTCCTTTTACGTTTCACATCGTCTCTTGCCGTTTAATTCTGTTTAAGTAAGATTATTGACATTCTTGTAAAATTAATGTTACACTGCACATTTGACCACCTCACATTGCACAAATTTTCGCGATCGTGGGTATACAGCGCTCTGCAAAGCATCTCCGAATTTCACATATGTCCAGTCCGTATAAAATGACGTTTGTCACAATTTAGCAGGGTGACGTTTGTCTTACAATTTAGCAGGTCGTGCACAGAACAATACCTAAGGGCGTGGCTGGTTGTTGTAGAGACGACTCTTAATGGCTGCCTTTTTTTAAATTGACCACACTGTCCTTACATAGCCACTGTAGTGTTTACTCACTTTACGAGACTAGATTAACAACGGTTTATGCGCGAATTAAAAATAATATTAAACCTGAAAAAGCACACTATGAGTTTTAAACGAACATACAGATAAATATACTATATACTAATATTTATTCTCGTCATACTTATTTGTTACATAGTACTCTTGTTTAGAGTAACAATGCAATTTGCGCAGTAGGTTTTTTACAGAATTTTAGAAGATTGCTGACCCATATTCTACGATCTGAGTCATCGTCTGACGTATTTCGGCTATTACAATATGACTGAGGCAGTGGAAAGAAATATTAACTTCTAAGTTACACTACGTAATATCAATTAGCATTATATACCAAGCGGTGAAGCGAATTCCACATTACGGGGAAGGTTTCAAAATTCAAACTAACAAAGTGGAACCGTGGAGCAACATGGTTTGATTCATTCTGAAAGCTATATCTACTCTAAAAGCAAGACAAGAAAGCCAGAAAATGATTTAGCGCCACACCATAACACATACGAACAAATATCTAAAATACTTTTTACTCTATTTAGTTCAACCTTGCCATGAGCAATAATGATAATAACAACAAAAATGAGTAGAACATATGACAACTATACTCTTTTTATGAGCTGCCTACAGTTGGACGAAGTTAATTCGTCCAGTCAGGTAAGGTTTCACTTTCAATGAGCAAAAGTGAAAAAATAAGATAGATACCTCAAGCACCATATATCATATTGTAACTGAAGGTGCGATATAATATGCAAAAGAAACAAAAACCCATTACCTAACATAATTTATCATGATCATGATTAACTTTAAAACAGCCGCCCATTCTTAACTTTTGTTTCGGTTGTTATACAACCGTGTTCATTAAGAGTATCTATCCGCTTTTCTCAACCTAATCTGCTCCAGAAAGAAAGCAAGAGTTAATATAGCATAATAATATAAGATTACATATAATTACTTTCGGAAATCACACTGTAAAGAATCTAATGTTGACTGGGTTAATTTCGTTCGTTGACGTCAGTTACTCTGAATGACGTAAACAGAATTTAATACAACTGTAAAAACTGAATGCAAATTAAATAAATGAAGTTTTGCTGGAAACTAGCCTACATTAAAAATATTGCTCTATTCTGTTTAATAATGGATATTACTATTCATGTTAAAATGCGATCCTGTAGTAAATCCAATATAAGGAAAAAATTAATGCAAAATGTCCATTTGGTATAACAACCCAAAACATTATGCGAAAATTGATGTTAATAAATCACGCAGTCAAACGCTTCTATAATGAGCTGCTATAAAAAAAAAACAAAAGTAAAAGAGACTGAAAGATTGCAGTAAAGTAAACTATTAACTCAGATGCCATCCTATACTTGGAAATGAACACAAGCCTTAATCATAATGAAGAAATAACTTAAATGACGGGTTTCCGATTTCGATCTAGTAGATAATTCATGATTGAGTCTTCACGTTAGCCAAAAATGGGCTCGTTTGCAATTTACATACGGTGTTTCAGCATGTGCTGTTTGTTAGCCAGCTTTATACACCGCCCATTTTTTAAATTGACGGGCCACATGTCTGGAAACTATATTCAGCCGGATGTAAAATCCTTTTTAAATTTAATTAGATTCCATTAGATTTTGCCAAAAACTGTTTTTTGATTATATAGCCAATAAGTAAAACCCGCGAGGCACAGAAATAGCAATATTACATAAAATGGCAGTAATATAAATACTATGGTATACATTTGTGTAGTATATTTTGACACGTTAGTATTACGATTAAAAGACTGAAGTTATTTTTCATACGGATATCAATATATTGTAATAAATTGTTTTGAATTATTTAAAATTACTCTTACACTGATAGTCACCTACCAGAAGAACTTCTAGCAGTTTTAGAAGGCTCTCATTTTCTAAATTAATTGCAATAATTTGATAATACTCCTGACATTAATCAAATACAAAACCTCAAAGCAAACCAGACTAACTGTAAATCGACTTCAAGGAGGTATCATCATTCCCGCGTACATCCAGTGTAAAAATTAAACAGAAAGCACAAGCTGAGTGAAAGGAAAATTAAATTTGAGATAAATTTGAACCAAAACAAAGTTTAATAATAAACTAAGCAGCACTCAGCAATTTCGCTGTCAACATTAATGCTGCTGCATTTTGATATGGTTTGCGGTCAATGCCATTTCACAGTAGACATGCATCTTACACAAATTTAGATGAACCATGAACGCCAAAATCCGTAGAGTTTTTTCCACGGATCACGAGAAAGATGGATATTTAGTTTGCCTTTTCATTATAATTTGATTATGCAATGGCATAGGTTTTTGTGCAGTAAAAATGACTGAAATGCGCAGTAGGGTATAATTAACAACGCTGTTTCAATTTAGCAATTACTAAGAATTTTTGTTTAATAACATGTACTGCTAGAAACTATTATCGTTTCGATTGTAACAGGTTACATGCGCATAATTATGCTCTTCGTTGATCTTGTAAAATTCTGGTTAAGAACACACTATTTTAAGAATTTTACTAATTTAGGAAAACCCTGGAAATGATTAAGTGCATTTTTGTGAAATAAGAAAATAATTAAACTGTAGCTATCATACATTACTTCAATTCTGAGTATACTGCAAACTGTTCTATCACACATTACAAGCCATCAATTAAAAAAAAAACAAGAAATGAGAGCTTCTACCCAATATTTAATATTGTAAGTTGGTGTAGTACACTGTAAATATATGTTATTATCCTTTTGGTGGTAGGGTTCGAACAATGAATAAATTTATCAATAATTGGTTAACACCAATCGGTTCAAGCTATAAAAAAATTCATATTTCAGTATCGCATAACTTTGACAATGTATTGCCAACAACTTTGAAAAACAAGAATAGTTCAGAGTAGATAAATCTGATGCATGCTAAGCGCCTTGCATTGGCTTATCTAAGCATATTCACAATCACAGCTTTTCTTTCGTTTATATGAACATCACAATAGCTCACATTTGGGGTAGATTTGACAGTAATACTCGACTGGGGTCTCAGAAGCTCGAGCATCACATCCGTCAAGAGCCTATCTGTCATTAGAAAAAAGTATAATTAGAAATACATATATTTTTTTGCCCTCCTGACATATAAACAACACATTCATATACAGTTGGCGTCCACCATAACTAGGATTTTACAGTGACTCAATGTTTCTAGGCATCCCAGTGCGGAAAAACGACCCTTTAACAAAAAGTGTACTTTGTAATAATAAAGGGCATTTCCAGAAGTACTAGTTACGTAATTCCTCGTTCAGTTCAGTTTTTGAAAAATAAAGCAAATTGATATTTACGACTTCGATTGTTGACGTTTCAAAGCGTCACCTACAAAATTTGCTGAAGTGAGCCTGCTTGATGGCAACGGTAGTTTTGATATGCGAAAACACACTTTCGAATATATAGAATTTTTTTTTTAAAATATGTCGGTCAAAAAATATAATGCAATTCCCGGAGGGTTAAGCATTTTCAGCGCTCGGTTTTATTAAAAATTAAAACCCCGCGTTGTAAAATGCAACCTATTGCACTTGTAATGTGATGTATATAGAAGCACGCTAAATCTAGCGCTCGCCCGTATCATAATTATTAAGCAGCTGCGGGCTTTACGAATGTGAGCATTGTATGGAAATCGTAATATCTACAAATATTGCGCTCCCAAAACTCTAATGTGATTGGAAGGTAAAGATAGCTGCAGCACCGGTAGCATTACTCTTTGAAAATATTGCGCAAGCTTAGAATGAACTGCAAACCCAATATGCATAGACACGTTGAACTAACATTGAAACATAACTTTGGACCAAGCGTTATATTAACGTTGAAATGTCACGAAAATCAACAAGTTTTTCAACGTTACATGGTTGATTCTACGCTCTTTTAACGTTGAAATGACCAACTAAGACCATTATGTCTGGACCTTATAATTGCGATCCCAAAAACATAAGTGTTGTCGACTATTTAACGTGTTTTTTACGTTGGGTTGCCAAGCCGACGTCTTTTGAACGCCATGTTATTGCACAATTTTCACCGATATGTTAACATTGTCGCCTTTTCAACAGAAAATCTACGTGCTTTATACATTGAAACGACGTTTGATTAACATTTCAGATTTAAAGGTTTCAAGGGATAGAGAAATTTGCATCGGCATCTTTCGATAACTTTCTAAAAACCTTGCCGGGACTAAGGGTCGAACTTGCAACCCCAACTTCAACAGTCTGGCAGTTCTGTCGCTTCGCCATTCTGACTGGGTAGTTACGTGATGGCTTAACGTCTATTACTGGTAACCCGGCAGGTCGCGTCAAAGTAAACAATAGTTGTAATAAAACGATTAAAGAAACTGCAGTTTAGATTACATTTTTTTCTGATAACTGCATATACTTTTATCTGTCAGGTTTGTGTAATAAATTTGGCCCTGTATACCAGTAATATATTTAAGAAATAAAATACATGTGCTTTCTGCAAGAATAAAGAAAGACGTTAATAAAGATTTTGGTTTAGATATTATACGAGTATATCACTTCTATTAAATGGGTTGAAATGTTGAAACAGTTAATGATTCATAATACGAAAAAAACGTAGGTAATGATAGTTTTAAACAGTAACTAAATCTCTCTCTCCACTAAACGTCTTAGAATTCTTAGCATTTTTGATATTATGTAAAATACAAAAACCATACAAACACCATACTACACCTATCTATTATTATAACGATCAATACGTTATAGCATCCCCGCAGCTGATGAGCGTGAATAATGCTTTCGAAAGTATTCTGTGTACGAATATAAAAAGAGTTTAAAATGAAATTGTGATCTTTCAAACGCTGAAAACACGTTTAATAAATAAACCCACATACACAGAAAAATGAATGTGTGTTTAAGTGAATTGCGATTGTACGATCGTGGCTGCTGCTTTTACTATAAACATTTAATTTTTCGTTCACTAATCCCGATGACATGAAAATCGTTACTACTGTAGATCCTAAGATACCTCGTCAAAATATAGTTTCTAAATGAATCATCTTTATATTAGACTATAATCTAATGTTTTCGTTTACGAAATCATTAGTTTGAGTTAATTTATTTAAAATGAATAGTGTTACACGTAAGGTATTTAAAAACTGAAATGTTTGTAAACATGTTGATTACTACTGTTTACAGAAAATACCGACATTAGAAATACAGCTTAAAGAAACTTCACAAAACCAAAACAACGGTAAAATAACGAAGTTTCTTAAACGCAACATCTGAAAATAGTTACCACAAAATGGGAATATTCCACCTCCTGCTTTGATCGCAGACAGAAAATTACAACAGGAGATACTGAAGCGCAGACTAGTACTACATTTAACTTCTAACGAACCGCAATTGAATTTCTCGAATTAAACATGTCAGATGAAGCCACACTCCACCTGTGCAAGAGAATTAAACTGCATAATTAGAGAATTTAGGGTGACGAGCATCCTATGGGGTTAAAAGGTTTATTACAAATTCCGTCAACGTTAACCTAATACGCTGGTTTAAGAGCTACCAGTGGATTATTCATTGGTCTTTTGCTGAAATGTCTTAATTAAATGAGAGTTAGGTCGACGTTACATCCTTAAATTTATGATACTACATTTTACAATATTTTACATCTTTAATAAAACATTTTCTGATTACCTTAGTTATAGCTAATCTGTTCTGATAAACTATTTTGTCACTTATTACTGACAGAAGGCTAGAAGAAAATTGTATGAAGCTTAAATGTACGTACCTGCTTTCTTTTCTAAGCTATAATTCCACGTGGAGCTTAAAAATGGAGATGCTATATATGTACACATAAATATAATTTATAACATACGCAATCTCTAGTATATTAATCTTAACTAATACATTCTAAATCTGCGTCTTTTTAAGGTAGGTCTCATAATCTAAATGTAGTGAAAAACACTAGTTCATGTAAGTGCCAAATGTTGTCTAGTGATGTTTGATATATACCCACGCTAAATTCGAAGTTGTACCTGCTATTATATATCTTACAAACGAATAAATGAAAAAAAACGTTATGAATTATGCAGTATGTATAAATTATAGAATGGTTGTTTTAGAAACAAAATTGACATTTATCTCAGCATATACAAAGATTTCCGTTAATTTTAATGTTTTGTTAAATTTATATAATCATAGCAAAACGATTCTTTCCTTAAAAGGTCCGCAAAGAAGGCATATTAAGGCACCTTTCCTCGCTAAATAAATTTATAGTAATAGGTAGAGTCAGTTTCATAAGTAGCTATTAAACATTTCAAATAATACAGCTACGGCAGTCTATCATTAACGGAATAATTTCATTGGAGAACAGTAAAAATACGAAAAGCAGTTCTCGCTGTAATACCTCGCGGATTTGTTACAAAGCAGCAGGAAAAACAAAACAGCACATCCTATTCTGGTTTAAAATGTCGACGGAAACTTGCAATCTAGATTGACTGTTAATAAATAAATGAGCATCATTTAATGGCGGCGCTTAAATTGAATTTTCTAGTTGAATAATCACTGATACGCCTGTCTGAATGGAAGCGCGACACGGTGTCTCGCGCAAAAACACACGCCAATAATGAGCGTTTACGTTGGCTTAATTAAAACTTGCACTGAAAAACTGGAGCGTCTTAGAATCTTCGGAATATTAAGTGTGGTAAGAAGCGACATAATGAATTTCTTTCTCGCCTTCGCTGGTTTTATTCTAGTCCCTGTATAATTATTGCAAAATGAAGCTAATTGCAGCACTGCAAATATGACGACATAATTACGGGAGTAATGAGAAATTTCTTGCGGGCATACCTGTACGTCCCTAATGGTAAAAATTGCCGGTAACTTTGTTCAGATACACATCACCATGCCGATCGCGCATATTAGTTGAAATAAAAACACAACCGCACGAGAGCTGCCGATGTATTTATAATTAATTGATGATATACGGAAAAGTTAGAAACGATATACGCCTTCCGCATCATACTAGCATAATGAATTGAAAATATAATAAATTCCCTGTTGACGGAGGGAGACATTACGAGATTTTAATCTAAGCTTATTTAACCAAGATCAAAAATGCGTCTTCTAATATAATACTCCCCGAAGACAAACTGAGGCCGAGGGGTAAAAGCTTCCTTTTCTACTGCACAAATTTTAGTGACTTTGTCGCTGCTGAACGCTGACATAAGAAAAAGTACAACATACTACTAATGATAATCTTGCAACGCTTCAACATAAGCAGGATAGCGAGCTGCAAATGCTCAAAGTAGTCCGTAACCAATAGCGTTCAACTGAGCTACTCCAGAGGAAGAGAGGATTAAAACTAAAATTATCAAAGCCAAATAAGAGCGCTATCAACTTGATTTTTCAATAACTCGCAAAGTTGGAAAAATCCCTGGTGATCTAGTTATCGCAACTGACATTGAAGGGAGATATCTCAAAAATGCATTTATCAGACGCAGACTCTTTGATAAGCTGTAACCCTTTATAAATAAAAAAACACATAAATGCGCCGCAATTAAGGCGATATTTAATTCCAAATGTAGCCTAATAACACAAGAGCACAGTTTCTTGTACCGAAAAAAAATATTGAATCTATGATATTTAAAGACCAGATACGTAAATAATTTTAGCGAACTCCATAACCAATCCACGACGTGCACACGTAGCATTCACAGCATAAATCGTGCATTCTAATTTCCAACGTAAGCTTAACGAACATAACGGGTGTTCATAAACAGTCGTCATCCCAGTAGGTTTTGACTTCAGAAACGTATGTCTATTAAAATTGAGAAAAAATGCGCTATGACAGTACTCAATGACGTTTCATTGTATTGCACGAATTAATCAAAGACATAACATTTTGTTTTTCAAAGCAACTGGGATGACGACTGTTTATGAACACCCGTTATAAACGAAGTGCAAGGTACGTAGAAAATATACATATAGATCGCCAATAAATCAAATCATCAATAAATGCAAAATCCGGCATTAACAGGAAAATGTTAGTATCGTAAGCTAGTAGATTTATTCACGCTAATACATTTTGAATTTCGCTCAAATATTTATTAAATTAAAGCAAGGTTGTGACTGTGAGTCCAAAAAGCGATCAAAATCGCAACTACAAACTCCAATCTGGAAATATAACTGGGTTATATCAGATTACGTGCGATGCAACAAGATGTATAATTTGGTTTCAAAAATGCTGCCCGGAGATACCTCAAAGCTGATTCCTATAGATGTGATGGCATCACTATCTTTCAGTTGGAAAAGCATATTCATGATATACTTGACAGATATGCGATTGTAATTTATCTGTAATCTTATCAAACCGTTCAATATGCCATATTTTGTCAAATGTTTGCATCGTATCTAAAAATTCTGAAGAGTCCTATTTTTGTTTACTATAAAAATATGAAAATTTTACCTGTTACATTTTACATACAAAATAATGTTTACCGAAGTGAAATTGTTCACAGCATACTGTTTGCCAAAATTATTGACTTTAGCATTTCCAATCTTGCCGACCTCGGAATTTCTAATAAAAGTTTTTCGAATACTATTAATAATATCAGTAATGTAAGTTATTCATCCATAGCATGGACGTTTAAGGGTTATTAAATCGTAACGAACGACTTCCTGGATTGGAGATGCCATTAATGAGATTAAAGATCTCAATGTTTCGCTCACCTTCATAAGGGACTACATCGGGAGATAAGCAAAAAAGCACGGTAACTCAACGTAAACACCACGCCAGAAGCGAAACTTTTCTAACGCTCGGAAGGAGGAAGTCGGCAAGTATCGTCGCGGTTAGATGAAGAGGGCGATGGGTGGGTTTCAATTGTGAAGATACCAGAGCTATGGTTTCGACAGCTTCCATTGGCAACGATAGGTTCAAGAGGCGAACCCATAACCGAACCAGAGAGTTGTTTAAAGAACAGCTCTTGAAATACGAAATGAGTAAAAGAGAGTATTTTTTCTATAAGGGCAGGTGGACTTGAAGACGTCTCCCAATGCTCTGATAACAACTGTTAGATTATGACTAAGTAATCGAGAATAGGAACTTCAGCAAAAAAGAGAATTGACATCGAAAATCACAAGCAAATCCTCAGGTTCAACTCTGATATTGAATGTAAGTTCAATGCAATGGGCTGAATCCCAAACATACAATAGCGATTTACATTGGTGAAATAGGACGTTCAGTAAAAACTCGTATCTCTAAACACCAGCGTTGCTTTAGATCAGGTATCGTTTCATAATCGGCTATCGCCGAATATCAACCCGATAACGGCCATAAAATCCTTTTCGGTGAAACTATAACCTGCAAATGCCCATTCTTCTTTAGCAGAGAGATTCGCGAGCCCATTAAAATTTACAAAAACCCTAATAATCTCAAGCTAGACGAAACCTTCCCCCTCCCTCTATGTGGAAAGCACTAATTACTAATCCCCACCCGCTGTCCTCTTCAACCAACCGCGACGACACTTGCATGTAAATCTTCGCCTTCCTTCTTCCGACCGTTAGAGAGGTTTCACCTCTGAAGTGGTTCCCACGTTGTTACTTTGCTCTGTCGTGATGAAGCCCGTTAGAAAGAGGGCGAAACATTGAGTTCTTCACTCTCAATAATGACACAGTCCAATCCCGAAAACCATTTGTTACATACCAACAATGGCCGTTAAAGCCACCGAAATCATATGGTTTAGATGTTTAAAGGTTGTTTCAATTTCATCAACTTTCTTGTGGGCACATACGTGTGAAAGGACGCTTGGAAGTACTGATGCATTTAATTTTTTTCTCCAACGGTGATTTCAGGTTCACAGAAAGCGAATATCAGTGATGAATGTGTTGCGAAAGCGACAGCCTTCTCTTTGTATATTACCATCAATACAGATAAGTGAAATAGGTTGCTTCAGTTTTTTAATCATTTTCCAGACTAGGGTGTTCTAAATTAGTTGTAAGCGACAAAACAGAGAATGTATTCCGTTTGCTTTTATGACTTTATATAGTTCTCCGCGATGGTCAGTCATGAGCCCCATAGCACATTTTATAGACGTTAAAATCGCCACCTGTGATACATTTTTTTGCTAATGCTGGCAGTAATCTTCATATTAATTTCTTGGTTATTCTTCTATCTAGGTGGGTAACAGGCCGCTGAAAAAAACTAGAGGTCCTCTCAAGTCTTCAACAGCTGTTGATTTAGCTCAGTTGTTTTCAACATCATGTATTAGCGTTGCTATTTAGGTACTGTGTAATCTTAAAAACCTTGAGCTGATATCGATACTGGTGGTTAAAAGATTCAATTCCAGTTTATGTTGTAACCGTTGTAGATTTTTGATACTAAGGTCTTTAAAATAGTTAACATCATATAAATTTGCTTCAGTACCACGTAAGATTGTTTTCACTTCTTGCACGCCGTATTTTTACTTTTGCATTGAATTTGCACTATTGCGTTTTATCCTTTTCTGTGCTGCCTGAGCATAAAGCGTAGTGAACAGGCTGAGTGTGTTAAATACTAACCTGTTTTAAAATTGATTTTTCTTTGATCAGGAAAACGTTCTTTGTAAATTTCACTATTCTTCCTTAGCTTTTTGGCACTGAGATGTGAAGTGACTGCCTGTACATTTCACACCTCTCGAGGGTCTACTGTAAAAGCTCTTGGTAAAGCCAAACCGTTAACATTTAGCACATTTCGGAAATTCTTTTTTACAAGTAGTGGTTTAAATTTAAAAACATAGTGATAAAATTTACCCATTTTGTACACTTCCACTACTTTCCGATTTCGATGAGAAATAGTGACCATTCTAGGTTGTGTCCTTTGGTATAACGTTAGAACTATTTGTAAGCTGGTGCTCGTGTTCCTTTAAAATTTTTCGTGGTTAGCGTAAATTAGAATATGGATGTACATTTCTTAGAACTAATTTAAAGCTAAGTTCCTGTTTTGCTAATAACTGCGAAGTTTTGCATTGTTTTCGAGTAAAGCTCTGGTTGTAATCCTATAGGTTTTGGCATGATTTTCACTTCATCGCTAAGTAGTGTAAATAACACGATTCAGCAGTTACATAAACGGACGACGGTCACTTAGTTTTGTGTAGTCTAGATTAACTTATTTAAAAGCTTGTATTACATGATTCGAGTTTCTGTGGAGATCAAAAGGGTGTAAACTGATCATAGCAACCCATAGTTTTTGACGTCTTTAAGCATTTTTTTCTGCAGCCGTTTTAAAAATCACTACTCTGAATACCAGAACGTTTCTCTTACTGATATACAAAGTATATGCTGCAAGGTAACACTTTTCGTTCCTAGGATTAAAAGTACTTTTACTTCCTATGAACTAAAAGTAAGTTCTATTTGGTCGGTTTTAGATGCAGTTGTCCCAATGTTTTTTAACTGGAAACGTCAAAAGTAGTCGACCTTTTAAAATTTTGATTATTTTGTACTATTATTGATTGCAGAAAAAATAGTATGTTAGTCGGACTAAGAGTAGCTCTGTTTGATTCGCAATTTTTGCGTTCGCTCGACTACGCTGCGCTACAAAGTGCCATCCTCATAAAACAATATACTATTCCGTATTGTCGGTTATTTTTGTTATAATCTGTTTCTGTCACCGTTATACAACATAACTAATTTCAATTATGGTATTTGTCATTTGATTTTAAGAATTTTCAAGTAAATTTATGTAGAAGACGCATCGAGTTTGATAT
Organism: Agriotes lineatus; assembly: GCA_940337035.1. Taxonomy (NCBI): domain Eukaryota; kingdom Metazoa; phylum Arthropoda; class Insecta; order Coleoptera; family Elateridae; genus Agriotes; species Agriotes lineatus. The sequence continues at coordinate 105,906,520 of OW679194.1, read as the reverse complement.
GTACATTACTGTTTTTCAGTTTATGCTACAAAAATTAGTATCTGGTCAAATATATGCCACAATACCTGATCGTAATAGTCACTCCAACATTTAATGATTTTTTTAGTTAAAATAAAGGCACCGTAAATATTGTAAATATTTTTGTTCTACTGCATCTAAAAGCTATCAATTTCGGCAGCATTTAGCAGCAGAAATATCGCTTTTTTATGCTAGCAACTTTCGCTTTTCGGCAGTAATAACCATAGCAACAAAAACTAACAACCATTTGCATTGGCCGAAATCAAAAAAGATACTTCCATTTTGCAGTACGATCATGACCTCGTCGACTTTTTCCGACTTCTTCCATTAAAATGTATAATTAGAAATAATGCTTCCAAAGCAATAGAATAAAAAATTAGATATTTAACTCGCCTTATTTATGTGTCGCGCTCGCTGCGCTCGCTTGGTCATAAACTGCGGCTCGTCCAAAAAAGTCCTTAATTTCGTATTTGTAACATAAATAGCTATTTCCATGAGTTCTGCAACTTAACAATTAAATTGCAGTTACTTTAAAGAGATACATTTTATTTTGTTATTCCATTCAATTAGTTTCCTACGAAGGAAAAACATGATAGTCCATGTAATGGAATAGACAAATTTAGAATGATAAATTTACGATACAGCCTCACTCCGTAGGCTTAAACTATAGCGCGGAACTGCAAAGCTTAAAGACAGAACAACGTGTCTGCAGAGTTAAAGCAAATTAATAGTTAACCTGAGTCATATAAGGACTTGCACGAATAAGGAAGTTGCCTGATAGCCTCTGCAAATTAAAATTTTCAGAGTAAATCACACACTAATTTTTGCTCGCTGCAGCTTAGGATGCATACATAAATCTCGATAAAATACTTAAATGCTTGCTGTTTAATTACAAACGAAATAGTTCTCGTGATCATGTATACTTATTAGGTTGGCAGTGCTGGTTAAATCATCAATACCTCGCTGATATTTATAATCCACACCATACGATCTACATGTATCTAGCATTATGAATTTGCATTAATTTGAATGTCTACTTTTTATGATCTGATCCATACCGGAATATTGAATACCCCTCATCCTAGAACATACAGATCTGGAACTTTCCATATATTGATTCAGTTAGAACTCGGTAGCTAGTTAATTACTAAATTACACGACTTTAGCAATAACTTTCTTCCACTATGCAATAGAAGTGAATAGTCTCCAGAAAAGACCTTTCAATATAAATAAATAATTTTATTAATTTATTTCAGTGAATCACTATACTAAGGGGCAGATTAAAACCAGACTATAATGTTAATTACATAACAATTTACGACTATAATTACAGTTAATTTATGTTTCCAATTTGATACTTTGAAAACAAGTAATACCAAATCTATGTCAACCGTCTCTAAAAGCTATTCAGTGTGGTAGAGACGGTTTGCAACAAATGTTAACTTATTTATTCCTAAGCAATAGTGTATACTTAAAAACTCAAATAATAATGATTCCATCCATAGAAGCACATACAAAGTAAAGCCGGGTATCGAAAAAGAGTCAAAAAATTAAAACGTATGCCCAAATACGAAATCATATCAAGGTAAAAGCCATCGCAACTTCTTAAACGAGAAATCTAGCGATGCTATAAGGTGTGCAGAAGCATTCTACGATAAAAAATAAATAAAAAAGTAAATAATAAACCCATGTCCGCAAATGAATCTTTTCTATGATACTGAACTTTCAAGTTTGAATGTAGGTATGCTGCAAACGTTTTATGATGTGGCTGCTGTCAATTTGCTAAAAAAACTCCGGATAGAGCCTTGCAGTCTGGCGGCTATTTCCATTGGCACGACAGTACGAACAAATTATATCCGCTTTTTCACGAAAAGAACAAATAACCATTACGTTAGTCAAACTAAATTTTACTTACGTCAAATTTTAATCGTTCACTCACTTGATCAACAACTTCACTAAGTAATTTTCATAACATTATCTACGTTTTCCAGCGACGTAAACCATTCGATTATAATTTTATATTATTTTATAAGTGATTGACATTAAACCTTGAAAGCTTAATATCTTAGAAATGATTCATTTGAGGATACGGGTTTATTAAAACTTATTAATTGTTTTTTGATCATAGAATACTTCTGCAAAGTATGTCCCCTTATTTTAGAAACGCCCTGTATATTGTAGCAACTGTAATAGTGTAAACTTGACTATTCAATTCACCTGCCATCTGTCAAAAAGTGACCAATGAAAATCCAGAATTCTGACGTTTCTTGACCAATCAAAAAAATATCAGTGGATATATCTTCCTAGAAGGTATTCAAGTGACTATTTTAAACAAATGTGATTTTTATTAGAAAAAGTGAATATTAGTGTTGCGTTACTATAGAAATTGCGTAGTTTGTTGCTAGATTTACTAAAAACTAATTTGAAAAAGTAGTTTGGTTCATTAAATAGTCCCTCGAATACCATTCTTAGTCAAAGTTAAGTAGATTATTTTTGCGGTGGTATCACTACTCATGTCCATTGCGCTTGAGATTAGGACTCGTGCTAGCGCACTCGTCCTAATCGTACCAAAGCGCAATGGACATTCGTGACACCACCGCAAAAATAGTCGACATAACTTTGACTACTCATGGTATTATAAGTGACTATTACAGGTAAAAGCGTTGTTAATATCAATACATATTTTTCTATATGGTGATAATTAACTTCTTTTGGAAAATATTAGGAATTATTGGAGTAAGTCTTAGATTCTGGTTTACCTAAACTAATCAATTTCTAGGTAAAATTTCAGAAACGAAAATTGTTCATTCTCTAAAAGATATACAATTTTAAAGACAAATAACGGCATTGACAATCGTCATCATTAAATATCATTAAATAATATACTCAAAACACTCGAGAACGCCACGTGCCATAACTTACGTAAACAAAATAACAAATTAATTAAATCGTTAGTGATAATTGCCACATACAGGAAAGAATTTGTATATAAAAAAATAAGATATTTTATTCAGATTCC